>BEHA01050467.1:981852-1074091 GCA_002897215.1 Eschscholzia californica subsp. californica | reverse complement strand
TATAAATAATACAATGTTTGTGGATCTATAATTAAAAATATTCAATGCAATATTTCCAATACTTATATCTTTAATTCAAAGTCTTTTACTAACAAAATTTAAGCAAAACACGCTAGTCAAGGATTCGAGGCACATGCTGAACAATTCAAAAAAAAATTTAAGCAAACAAAATATTATATTAAATAACCATAGTAAGAGCATCTGCATTGGAACACTTTCACAAAAACTCCAAATGTCTTAATTGTCAAAGATTAACGAAGATTTTTTCCTAAGTGGTCACGCACATATACTCCAAATTTTTTTTGCCTCCAAAAGAGATTTTTAAAATGGCCAGCGCTTCGGGGAAATCAAAATAGTTTCCGGGGTTTGAAGACTTTTTCAAAAATTGGTAACTTTAGTTGACCAGTATATTTTCTAAATGTTAGGGGGAAAGCAAATTTTTTGACCATTTCTTCTCCACTCGAGCAAGGGTTGTCGGAATCCGGCCACCACCATTATCACCAAATCCGACCACTACCATCATCACCAAAATCCGGCCACCACCATCATCACAAAAATCCGGCCACCACCATCATCACCAAAATCCGACCACCACCGTCTTCACCAAAATCCGACCACCACCATCTCTAATTTTTGAGATTAAGTTGAAATAATAGTGTTAGTTTTAAACAAGATTAAGGTGAGGGAAAGAAGGTTAGTAAGAACATAGTCTATAACCACTTTATCTTCAACTTTTGTTTCATGATTTCTCTTTTGTTCATGTGATATTAGATGTTTACTTTTATAAAAATGGGTTTTGAGAGATCTAATGGTTTACAAGAAAATGGGTATATTTCTTAGCTATGGCTTTTGCTTCTCTTTTCTGTTAGTTCTGTGCAGATGGTAATGAGCTTTTCATGGAATCTGTTCTTCCTAGAGATCTCCCATGGGAAGCAAGCTTAGAGCTTTCCATCTCTCTCTCTCTATCTCTCTCTTCAAAAGCATTGATGTAGTTGTAGTGTTCTTTGATTTAGATTTCTATAGGTTGCTCCTTCCAATATCCTTAGTGGGGAAAAGTGAATGTTTGTCATATGATCATGGGATCCCTATGATCATTCAGTTTTTGTTTTTTAGGTTAAACATAAAACTAAAAAGTTCAAATTCTTCTTCACAATTTGACTGTTTTTTTATTAGGTTAAACTAAGAGAGAGAGAGATTGATATTTAGGGTTAGGGTTTGTATTGGAGGTGTTAAAGAGAGAGAGGGGCAGAGATAGAGAGAGAAACTATAAGAGAGAGAGAATGGGGAAGAGGAAGAAAATGGTGGTGGTTGTGGCAGGAAATGGTGGCCGGAGTTGAAGATGGTGAAGAAGAAGAAGAGGAAGAAGCAATGTTCGATTTCCCCTTAAAAGTTGTTTCCCCGGAAAATTTCTAAAATTTCATATATTCTCTTTAAAATTTTACACCCCCGAAACTATTTCGCTTTCCCCAAAGCGCTGGCCTTTAAAATACATCTACTTTTTTTTTATGAACAAAACTACATCTACTTCATACAAAAAATTTTGCTCCAACAAAAAATAGCAAAGAAAACAAATATTTTTATTGGTTTAAGTTTTAGTACGACACTGAGAGAGTCTAAAAAAGACACTTAATTTTAGAGAATCAGATTGCAAAGTGTGTGCAAAGTCATTGCAAGGCAAACCAGATTGCAAAGCAATGCAAACGGGATTGCAAATTGCAAGGCAAACCAGATTGCAAAGCAATGCAAACGGGATTGCAAAGCTCTGCAAACCAGTTTGCAAAACTCTGTAAACCAGATTGCAAAGCAGTGCAAACCAGTTTGCAAACCAGTTTGCAAAGCTCTGTAAATCAGATTGCAAAGCAGTGCAAACCAGTTTGCAAAGCTCTGTAAATCAGATTGCAAAGCAGTGCAAACCAGTTTGCAAAGCTTCGCAAGCTAAGATTCTAAGGGCAATTTCGGCATTAGAAATGTTAGTGCTTTTAGAATTGTCCTTCAAGCCTATTTCTAAATTATATGGGGCCGAAAAGGACAAAAAGATAACTTGTCTTTTTGACAAAAAAAATCATGAAATTGGGCCTCCGACCCAATTTCCTGTAATTAGAATTGTCCTTTCACGTACTTATTCTCAGTTGTGGGAGGTGTGGTGATAAGATAACTAGTGAGATGAAGGGTTTGAGGTTAATGGGGTGGTTGGAGTTTTGTTGTTCAAAACAAGCAGAACGGAGAAAGAAAAACCCCCTAACTTCTAGTATGTATAAGTATTTGGGAAGTAAAATATTAGAAAGCGACCTAATTACAAATTGCTAATACACATAATATTTTGACAATTTTCAATCAATATTATGAGTAGTTCTTTAACCTAAATAACCATTTTCTATTCTTGCAAATACGATGTTTATAACATTATTATGAGTAGTTCTGTGAAAAAAAACCTATTAACATTAGAATTTTGTAATACCCAAAAACATCAATTTAATACTCTACGTTATGAAAATGGATCGATATCGTTTTGTAGTCGATTACGATCTACGTTAGTCGTTACAAGACATTGATGCATTATGAAGATGTGATGCATGATAAACACCAAAGTTAATAATGAAAGATTCCTAAGCCCAACAACATACAAAAGAGACCTAAACCCTCACAAATTTTACTAAATTGTTTATATCTTTGATATTTGATTGTCCTCTCTCTCTCTCTTTAAAATGAATTAATTTGTCTCTGCCTCTGGTACTACATTTCCTTTGGCATCCTTTGGCCTCTCGGTTAATAGCAATAATCATGAGTCCCATAGAAGCATGTCAACAAACAAGTAAATAATCATGGTCGGCTATTTTACCAAAATAACCATTTTGGTGCTCCAACTGTTTGTTATTGTATCAAAACAAGGACATACTACTATATTAGCCAGTAAAGGACAGTTTAGGTAGCCAAGCACACACTGTTTGTGCACCAGCGAATAGAGCCGTCCAGAGCAAGTATTACAGGGCAATGCCTATAGTGCTCCGGTAGTGTTCCACACACGCATCGTCCCCCAGCTTTTGCGTGAATTTGATCCCACGTGCAAGAGATGTTGCTGCACAATATTTCTCATATTTGCGAACCAGCAAACTGCTTCCAGTTCACGTGATATGGTGCGACATGATACAAAATATTCTCGTGATTCCGCATCCATAACACCGTCGGATGCCATGCGTCTTTCATCCGATGGCCACGGATCCTGTTTTAATTTAGTTATGCGCGCCCAACTACAGTCGATTTCATCTAACCAACATGTCTTCTTTTTTTTTTAACAAAAAGTGGAGTAGTAGTCTTTCTCCCCTTTTCTCTCATTTACTCCCAAGACCCTAACCACTTCTTCTCTCCTCTCCTCTCTTCTCCAATCTTCTTGAGGAATCTCTTCTAACCCCATATATCTTATCTTCATTTCTAAATTTCTTCATCTAGGGTTTTATAGTTTTAAATGGTTAAAGATAGTAATAATTTGAATGATCCCATCATTTTAAATAGAGGGAGATTTGAACTACGTCAAAGGGCACGAAGACTGCAGGAAGAAGAAGAATATTTCCGAAATAAGAATGGTTGACAAAATAGACTGACGACATTAGATTTAGATATGAAAACTAGGTTCGCACTATGTAGCCCATGCATTTGTTTAGGACTTAGAGTACTGGTGTTTCGCGAAGTTATCCATCTTCAAAACAATGCTGCAGATTATAATCGTGCCTTACTATATGTAAAGGAAGATAATGAGCGAATGAGACTTATGCTACATCGTCATGCTCCTTGGGACTACGATTTAGATATCAACCATATGTGTTCTCCGTACGTAATGCGGGATGAGATACATTTTTATTCGGATTACGTCCGAACTATGTTAGGAACTAATATGGATATCTACACTGTTGGTTCGGATAATGAAGATGATCCTAATCTCAAAAAAGAATCGTCTTATGGTGATACTTGAGAAATCCTCTTTATTCAGTTAATTATTATTTCTCTATGTAGAAATGTGATTGACTTATAAATATTATTAGTTGTATTAGGGATAGGTATATCTATCGAAATGGGTGAAATTTTTAGTAATTTATTTGGCAGCTAAATGAATGTCTTAAAATGTCTTTTATATGAAAAGAATTGTCGAATGAGTAAATGAGTATTGTTGTTACAAGTTTCATTCATCATTGTGTAATTAGCTGCTACCGCCTGATTTTCACTCATCCTCACTGTCATAAAACCCTAGCTTGATTACTGTGGTAAGAATAGTTTAAACCGTAGTTCACTTGTTTTTTAGGGTTTTTATTCTAGAGCTCATTTGGGTACCACGAGAACTTGTTTTTTTTTTGTTTAACTGTGGAATATCATTAACCACAAGAACTTGTTTGACTGTTTAAATATCGGAATCAAGTTTGACATTTGTTAGATCCTCTTATTTCTCTCTTGATTTCTAGGGTTTTAGTTCTGGAGCTGAACAGTTGCTTAAAGCTACAACCTTTACAGATACATCTGAAGCTACTATCAGCCTTAATTCAAGTTCTTATTCTAGAAGTTGGCTCCCTGATTGTCGAGGATTTTCTGTTAAGACGTTTTATGAAGAACTCGAAAATCGGTCGGCATTCTCTCATATAATGACTCCCAAATGGATTTGGCACAAAGTGATTCCTTCCAAAGTGTCATTCCTCCTTTGGGCTATCATCCATGTAAGTGTTCCTACAATGGATAGGCTTATAAGAAGGGGACTCACTGCCCCCAACAGATGTTCCCTGTGTAAGATGAATTGTGAAACTTCAACTCATCTTTTCCTCAAGTGCCCCTTTACAACCAAGGTTTGAGAAACTATCTACTTAAAATCCAATCTCCTTAACAATTCCATCTCAATCTCTCATCTTATTTTGGATTGGAAGCAACGTAAGATATCAGACCGAAAGTCCTTCATTAATATATGTATCCCCCCCGCCATAATTTGGTCGATATGGCTTGAAAGGAATAACAGAGTATTGAATACAAAGTGCGAGAAGGAAGAATTGTTGGAGAATGTCATTGTTTCGGTTAAGAGCCTCATTTACTACTGGGCTTCTTCCCCAAATTGGTTTAAGAACACTTTGTTTAGTCAATTAATTAGAGATTGGGATGTCATATGTAGGCTTTGAGCCTTTTGTAGATGTTAATTGTTCTTGGTTTGTTGTCCGCAAGGGCTGGCTAGCTATCTTAGCTTCCACCTTTGCTTTGATTTTCTTAATGAATGATACTATTTTACTTTCTTAAGAAAAAGAGAATTGAATTCTGCAAAGCCAACCAAGTTTGCTGATCAAAATCAGGCTGTAAGAGCTACTAACCCTAAAATAATTCGTCGAAATTGAAATGTGCTTCTTTTTGGGGGGTCTCAGATTGTGAAAGTGTTTTCAGCAGAGAAGAACAGTAAGCAGCAAACCACAATTTCTACTAGGAAATTCTAGTAAAATAATTGATACTATTTGAACAATAATTAGCAGAAAAAGAGGCATGGAAAAAAAAACTAGAAACTGCAACTTAATTCATAAATTAAATTCTAATCTTCTGTGAATTTTGATTGCATGACAGAGGAAGAACTTAAACCTGAAAAAAGAAATTACAACTATCTGTCAGAAACTAGTCAAGGGACACATTATTGTTAAACAAGGACAACCGAAAGCACCGATTTGTGAAGGCATTAACTTTTATATTATCAAATCGGTGAAATGAGATCTACAATAAATCCCCTACAAATATAAATTATGTCATACAAAAATAAGTCGTGCAATTTGCTATTTATCAGAAGGCCGACCTTTTTTTGCTTGCTTACTCTGTCATCGAGGGGTTTTTTCTAAGAGTGCATCCAATTTTTTTTTTCTATTTTTAATTCTTTTGGATATAGTCTTTTTTACTATCATCGTTGTTTGTCCTAACATTAACGTTATGTAAGAAAAGAAATACCTTTTTCTTTAATGTGGATACCAAACTCCATTTTGATGGTTGCTTGGTATTTTCCCCTCTTTTACACGCTTGCTTAGAGTCAGACCCCGTTCTCCTACGTTTTCCCTTTTTCACTTTCATGGACTTAGGCTTCGTAATCCCATGGAGACTACCCTCCTGTGGATTTCAGGAAAGCACCATAACTCTTCAATAAGCACCACGGCACCACACACACACATACACACACACACACATATATATATATATGTAAATGTAAATCTGATGGTGAAAAGTTATACAATTAGAAGATTGAACTAAACCCATAAAACTATATCTGTCATGCTATCAAGAGGGGACAAAAAAAACCTTGTTGGAATTCTTCTTCTCAGTCCTCTTCATCTCCCTTCTCTTCGTGATCAAGTCAGATTTCTGCAGAACTCAATCACATATATCAATAAACACCCAAGGGACCATGATGTGAATCGAGAAAGTCAACTTATTCATCTTAAATTGCTTAATGACTTGGTAAAAATTTTAGGTGGTTTCCTTACCAAATTGGAATTAGAATTATGAATTATGAATTATTTTTCTATTTTTCATGATTTTCGTACGTACATGTCATAACTTGTTTTGGGTATCTAAAAAGAGTCATACGAGTACATGGTATCTTGGTAACATGTTTGACTAATTTTAGTATTGTTTTGCACTATGTTGGAAAAAGTCGGCAGACTCGGGACTAGTCATATTTACACAGGACTAGTCGGATAATATAAATATATAATATATTTTGTATATATATATATATTTATACATGTCAAATTTGAGCTTTACAAATCAGTCAAAAACAAAACAATAATTACTTCATATAGATATTAAATTCATCCCTAATGAGCATAAATCTAATTATAAACTTGCTTCAAACATTAATAAACTAAAAAACAAGATTTACATGTCAAATTTGGGCTTTATTGGCTCAAATCGGCCAAAAAAGGAACAAAACCCGTTCATATAGACATTAAATTCATCCCTAATAAGCGTACATATAATTATAAACATTAATGAAGTATGGAACACTAAAAAGTAACATTATTTTGAGTTTTTACAGAAAAAAATAAACAAAATTTGCATTCTAGAGAGAGAAAGAGTAGTAAAAACAAAAAATGAAGAAGATAGAAACATATACTATCTTAAATGGGTGTTTAGAGATGATGAGATCTTGAAAATCCACTTGAAATTGTGCTTGGAGGGGAGAGGATGAGAAAAGGAGAGTTGATTGGAGCAAAAAACTCTAACTTCTCTATGAGGCCCGACTAACCAAGTAGGCGATCGGCCGAAGTCGGGTCGAGTCGGCGAGTTAGTCGTAATTCCTTCCGCCTAGATTCTTATGAACTAGTCGACTCAGCTGAGTGGGGACTGAAGAGTACTCGACGGGTAATCCCAGAACTCGGGGACTTTTCATACATAGGTTTTGCATGGAGTTATCTATATAAAGATCTCCTAAGACGAATTTGAGCTAGAGAAGTTTTAAGGATGAGTTATCTTCAGTCCTGAAGAGTGAAACTGATGTTTATCTTTATTTTCCAGCATTACAAATAGTTTATTTCAGTTTTATTCACATGTTTCAGAATTCTTTTAAGTTCTAGTTGAAGTTGGACACTTTTCAACGATAGTAAGCATCCGCTAAACCTTCCGCCTATGACTTTACATGAGACCATTAACAAACTTTATGAGTAACAGACATGTCTTTTTCCAATTATTAGGATATTATAATGATCAAACTGAGTTACCCAAACGCTTGGAGGCACGAGTCTTGCTCCATGGTAGGCTGATTCCTTAAGTTTTTTAACCGACTCCCTTAGTTTTTCAATATTAGATTCACGTTTCCCCTCCAAGAACACTTCGTATAGAATCATCAATTGTTTTGCAATCTGAAAAAGAGAAACCGCGAGAATTATAATAGCGAAAGCAATGAAATGTACACAAATACCAAATGGATTTGAAAATGGTTCTCGTCAATGAAGTTATGCATGTAACACGCATAGAGTTAACATATACATGCAGTTGAGTCACACCTGGATCCCACCCGGTGTGCGTCCCTTAAAGATATGTCTGTTTCTATCTTGGAGATAAGTAGATAACTTGGCAACACTGATATCTACATCCAAATGAACCTCAACAAGAGTCAATTCCTAAACTAGCTATGAGAGGAAATAAAAAGAGAGAAACATTTCTTTCTTGTAGAGATTAACTTAGAAGTTGAAGTGTCACTTTTCACTTTTATTTGAAAAAAAAAACACTCAGGCTCGACCATTAGTCAGTCTCGAGTCGAGACCGACAACTTAGCATCTTTCTAAGAACACAGTGTGATCAAGTGTTTTTTTTTTTTAAAACCTCAATGGTTTAAATCAAAAGTATAGCCATCAATTAATGAATTGAGAAACATAACCTTTTGAATCGATGAACCAATAGAAGACATCAGTGTAATAGTTGTTCATTTTTTCAGATTCAACCCTCCAAAGGTGAGTTCTAACATACTTCATTACATATCCATAATCCATCCCAGCACTAAGTGCTCCTGACTCCTGAAGTAAAGTCCATTTGGAGATGACAAAAGAGACTCCTTCTGCAAACAACTCTTCTTCTGTTTTTTCTTCTTCTTGTATCTTCAATGGTAGAACCATATTAATATCATCATCTTCTATTTTAACAGAATTCATGAAAGCTTCTTCAAATCCCATCTCATGTTTTAACTTGATACTTGTCTCGTCCATTCAAATAGATACGCAATAATTCTGTGAAAAAACCCATAAAAATTAGAATTTTGTAATACGAAACATCAATTTAATACTCTATATTTTTGGCTATGGGCCTCTTTAATCTTGGTTTAAATTAGGCGGTTATCGTGTTTATCACATCTTAATGATGTATCAATGCCTTGTAACGACTAGGAAGATCGTGTCGATTTCTCAAAAAAAAAATACTCTATATTTTTGCCAAGTTTGTTTCTATATCCAGATAAATAATGACTTCGGACATATTCCTAAACCATTATTAATTAAGTGCAGATTCAACATAATAAGGCCAACCCTAAACTAAAAATCCCATGAAAATTATTAGGGTTTATGTATAACACCAATTGTAAATACAGAAATTTGTGCATTCCCTTACAATAATTCTTCTCAAAATTAATAAAATATGAACAACATTTGATCCAAAAATGGAAAGAGATTATGCAAAAAGAAAAAGAAAAAAAGTATAATATTAAATATTCAGTTAAAAAGTATATAATAAATTACTCAATTAAAAAGTGTTTATACAATACACAGTAAATTAGGGTTCAATTAAAAGGTGACGAAGAAGAAGATACCTTCAGTTGATCGGACTGATGGGGAGATTGGAGTTATTCCCTTAATCTCTTCTGCTTGAACGATAATTAGGGTTTAAGTTTGGCCTTTTACTATACGATCGGGTGACTGACTAAACTACTCCTCTCTTTCGGTTACAAGGCTATTCACGTGATTACGAGGGGCACCACATTTTAGTTACTAAAATGCCCTTTCTCTCATGGGAGATTTTAAAAGGCCTCCCCGTTTTTGTTTTGTTAAAAGGCCTCCCCATGGTTTCGTTGACTTAGTAAAAAACATTTGACTTAGCTTGGTTAAAGGGCCCCCTCTTTGAATGGGTGAAAAAAACCCCCTTAGAAGGTGTATTTCATCTACATCATTTGACCACGCCACATCATCATCTTCTCCGGCAGGATCGCCGGCCGGCCAAACTTCCGGCCGGCGACCTTCAAATTTATTTTTATTTTTTTAATTCTCTTTCTCTCTCTAAAAACAATTTTTTTTCTCTCTCTAGATCTGGTTCATATGAACCAGATCTAGAGAGAGAAAAAAAAAATTTGTTTTTAGAGGGAGAAAGAGAATAAAAAAAAGAATTTGAAGGTCGCCGGCCGGAAGTTTGGCCGGCCGGCGACCCTGCCGGAGAAGATGATGCTGTGGCGTGGTCAACATCACCGGTCTTGGGTTAAGTTTGACCTAACGGCGTTAACTTTGCCGTTAGGTCAAATATTGATGAAGGAGGTGCTCTTTTGTAGAGGGGGCCCTATAACCAAATGGGTTATAATGAGGGGAGCTTTTAGCGGGGAGGCCTTTTAACAAAAACGGGAGGGCCTTTTAAAATTTCCCTTCTCTCATTGTACTGTATCTTTCTCTCAAGAAGAAAAGAAAACAGGAAAGTACAGATAATTTTGGTGATATTTTTCAAGTTCCACCTCGGCATTTTGCTCCGGTCCAGCGCCTCCTCAACCACCTCCCAGAAAGAAGAAAAATAATGTCCAGTGGTCGGGCATGGTTGTCATGAGTGATGATGGAGAACATGAAGAAGGGCATGATAAAAAGAGAGGAGAAAGGGTAAAATTGGCAAACAAAAATGAACTTTAACGGTTTGTGAACGGAGTTAACGTGAAAGGGGCAAAATGTAATAAACTAAAAATAGAAAACCAAAGAGGCAGACTGGTATAAACTAGGGGACCAAACTAGAATTAACCCCTTTTTTATATATCTATTGATCGTATAAGATGACTAATGGGGAGCCACTTCTTCCACCGAAACTCCATCACGTAAGCCTTCTTTATTGATGAGGAAAATGTTTTGTCACAAATGGTATTGGTCTTATTGAAGGGGAGAGGGTCGAAAGATAAAAAAAAGAGAGTTTTTTTCTTCTTCTTATCCGTCCCCAAAACTTTAAGTTTCAAGTTTAACATATTTTCAAATTCAATAACCAGAACATCTGAGGTATTTAAAATAGTAAACCAAAAGTATTATCTCTTCTCCCCAATGTTTATGTGCCTCGAACCACTATGTTTCTTCAACAAAAAGATTCAGCTCCCCGTACCAAATACCATAAAGAAAGAGAGAGAAGGAGGCAGCTGTAGAGGTAGTGGTGGTGTCTGCCAACAGGGATAGAATCGGGAGGAAATGAAAGAAAGAAGCAAAATAATCTTAAGATCCCCGAAAATAAAATTCTATGAACCGTCTTGCCAAAATGAAAAACAAAATAAGCTGAGCGGTTGTGTGGTGTTTGGGAGGGGCTAAGGGCTCGACCAAAGTGTTGTAGGTCCAATAGTTAAAGCACAAATTGTTCCCATGTGTAATCCAGAGACCTACAACACTTTGATGGGGGCCTTTAGCCACACCCGCGTGTCTTAGAGAAGAGTGCGACTAAAGGGGCAGACAAAAATGTTGCACGCCCGAGATTACACACAAATTGGGAATTCAGGGGCCAACAACATTTTCGCCGGGGCCGTTTAGCCCCTCTAGAGAAAGAGATGAAAAAACATAATTTTATTTTCCACCAAACTTTCCTACTATGATATTTTTTCTTCCCAAAAGGTTTATAGTGCACGCTTCTCGCACTTGGGTACAAAATTGTCATCTTTTGACTTCATTTGAACTTATTCTAACTAGAGATTCCAGTACTACGCGATATAATATAGCTTCAGTACCCCATTAGTTTCATTGATCTCTAATTCCTCGATGACATCCATCGATATAATCGAACGGTGGGAACGTGTGTTAATAAGATAAGTAGATCAACCTCAAAGCACAGAAATTAGTAGCTGTTGGCTGATGACTAGAATCCGAACGTTGTAGATTGATAATAATTCCCTCATTTCAAATTCAAATTTCAAATGACAATAAAGTGCTTAATGAAGTTGTCACTTTTATCAAAATCTCAGACCAATTTCTCGAATTTGGAGCTTTCCTCTTATTAGATCAATTCAAGAAACTGGTTGGTTCGGGTAGCTCTCAAATCTCGATTTCTTGATTTGCTCTTTTTAGGGTTTGTTTGTTTGTTTTATTTGTTTGAAATCTCAAATTCTGTATTAAATGAATGAGTAAATGAGTATTGTTGTTAGTTTCATTCATCATTCTCTAATGAGCTGCTACCACCTGATTTTCACTCATCATCATTGTCATAAAACCCTATTTTGATTACTCTTGTAAGAACAGTTTAAACCCTAGTTCACTTGTTTCCTAGGGTTTTTATTCTAGAGCTCATTTGGGTACTGCAAGAACTTGTTTGACTGTTTAAATATCGGAATCAAGTTTGGGATTTATTAGATCATTTTCTTTCTTTCTTGATTTCTAGGGTTTTAGTTCTGGAGCTGAGCAGTTGCTTAAAGCTACAGCCTTTAGTTCTTTTTCTCTTTTACAATGAGAGAATTGAGTTCTACAAAGCCTACCAAGTTTGCTGATCAAAATCAGGCTGTAAGAACTACTAACCCTAAAATCAACTCGTCGAAATTGAAATCTGCTTCGTCTTGGGGGTCTCAGATTGTGAAAGGGTTTTCAGCAGAGAAAAAAACAAAGCAGCCAACCACAATTTCTACTAGGAAATTGCCAATCTCAAGTTCAAACAATAGAAGTAACCCAAATTTGCCTCCCCATTCTCGTGCTCCGAAACGTTCTATTCTAGGTGACTTACCTTGTTCAGCGAATCCCTCTCAAGTTTATCCCCACTTGACTGATTCTAATCGGAACAAGTCATCCGGATCGCATGATTTGTACTTGGAGTTGGATCAGTTAAGAACCTTACTTAAGGAATCAAAAGAAAGAGAATTGAGTTTACAAGCTGAGTTATTGGAACACAAGAAGAACCCAAAAGTATCTCATCTTGAAAAAGAGCTTGAATCGAAGAGGATCGAAACCGATAATCTCATAGAAAAAGTTGGTTTTCTGGAAACTGAGCAAAAAAGTTTATCTGAACAATTGGTTTCATTATCTTCTATTGTTGAGAGCCAAGTAGAGGCCTCAAAAAGAGATGAAAATCAGAATTCAACATCCTCACAGAGAAAACTTGAGATGGAAGTTGTTGAATTACGTCGATTAAACAAAGAACTCCAGCTTCAAAAGAGAAATCTCACTTGCAGACTTTCCACGGTCGAATCCCAATTAGCCACTCTCGAGAAGGTTTCTGAGGTATGGTATTGACTCTTCTTTTTTTAGTACTTACATTTGATTAAAAAAAGTTATCCTGTTCTTGACTATTTGCTGTTTTTCCTCTACCTATGTATTTGTTCGGCCTCGTTGCTATATCTTGGTAATAAACAGAGTGAAGTTTTAGCTAAGGTTAAAGCGGAAGCGTCTTTGTTAAGGGATACAAATGAGGATTTGTGCAAACAAGTTGAGGGTTTACAGATGAACAGGTTAAATGAAGTTGAAGAACTTGTATACCTAAGATGGGTAAATTCGTGTTTAAGAAACGAATTACAGAATTCAGGTGCAGTAGTAGATTCAGATAAGTTACTAGACCCAAATTTAGTTGAGGGTAGTGGATCTGCAATCTCTTCTTGTTCAAGTATAGATTCCTTAGAGTTAAGTAGTGATAAGAAATTGAATTTTCTGAAAAAGCTGAAAAAATGGCATAAGATTGGCGAAGATATCACAAATTTAGAATGCCCGCATCTTCTATCGGATAAAGATTCTGTTGATTCTCAAGAAGGGAGAAGCCCGAGAAGACGACACTCGATAAGTGGATCAAAGTTGTTCGCTGAAGAGTTTGTACCAAATAAGAGAAGACAATCTGATGGTTTTATTTGCACAAAAGATATGGAAACTGAAGAAGATTCCCTGGTCGCTCAAAGCCCGCGTTTCATTGTAGTGGAGCCTAATAGAATGTCAACTGCTTTGGATGTTGAGAAACGGGCCTTACGGATTCCAAATCCTCCTCCAAGGCCTTCTTGTTCCATTACAAGGGTAGTTAAAGAAGATTCAGTTTCAGCACTGCCACCACCACCTCCTCCTCCACCACCTCCACCTCCACTAAAATCCTTAGGAATAAGTAACACGAGCAAGGTACAAAGAGCACCTCAAGTAGTTGAATTCTACCATTCACTAATGAAGAGAGAATCGAGAAAGGATTCATCTAATGGAGCAGTCTGTGATGCCCATGACGTAGCAAATGTTCGTAGCAGTATGATTGATGAGATTGAGAATCGATCATCCTATTTACTTGCCGTAAGTTACCATTAAATTTTCCATCTCCTTTAATTTAATCTATTACCTTAACGTTTATCGATCTCCAAGGAGGACTAATTCATGTAATCTTTGTGATATTTGTAGATAAAGGCAGATGTTGAGACTCAAGGAGATTTTGTGAATTCGTTGATAAGAGAGGTGAATGGTGCGGTTTACCAAGACATTGAAGATGTTGTAGCATTTGTAAAGTGGCTCGATGATGAACTTTGCTTTCTTGTAAGTACTTCTGACATAGCTGAATGAGGAAGCTCTTCTATTGCTTTCTCGGAAGGCGATAAAAATATTTCTTGATCTTAATTTTCTCTTACAATTTATTTCACCTTGATTTCATTTGTTAAAGACCACATTTTACACATTTTCTCCAAAATATTTTTGCACTCGAATAAAACAAACATGTAAATTATATATATATATATATATATATATATATATATCTGTACTAAGGATGAAACATTTTCATGAAATTTCTTCTTTAAGTAGTTTTTTATTCTACTTCGCGACACAATTGAGACCTTAGTAGGATATAAGCTGGGCACCTAAAAGGTTAAGCTGGGCACCTAAAAGGCTAAGGATGAATGCAAACACTAGAACAAAACGATCTTCTATGTATTGCATAGAATTGATGTACCGCTTTGTGAGAGAAGAAGTTTACCCACCCATAAGGCCTAGAACAGTCTTAGGCAACCAACAATACTACCCGTAAGTCATCTGATCAGGGCTGAAACCGCTAGTTGGCTAAACCGGACTATGGGCTGGTTCAGCCTTAAACTTCAGTCGAAGTAACTTAATAGGTTACATAATTTGGACATAAACTAGTGAACAAAGGGTCATTCATTCTGTCAAAGTAGCCTATATAACCAAACACCCAAGTCCCAAGCTTTTTAAGCATTTCTCTACAATACATGTAAAACCAAGTATCCGTACTTGCATACTTGAAACAGAATAAATTTGCCATTTCGATTTCATCACACTCCTTTTTAGTTAAAGATAGCCGATCAGTATTTAAGTTACACCTTCACTTTTGCCTTGACGATGTCGCTGAATCCTTAACTTCTTACATGGCGTAAGGTTATAATGATTTTTATGTCTTCCTTAAGGTTGATGAAAGGGCAGTTCTAAAGCATTTCGATTGGCCTGAAAAGAAAGCTGATACTTTGAGAGAAGCAGCATTTGGTTATAGGGATCTTAAGAAGTTGGAGTCTGAAGTTTCTATCTACGAAGATGATCCAAGACTTCCATGTGATATTGCATTAAAGAAGATGGTATCTTTGTCTGAAAAGTAAGCATTAGTAATTAATGTAGTTTAAATTCTCAAACACTCATTTTTTCAGGAATTGTCTTATATAGTCAAAACATAATCTTCTCAATTGCCTCTCTTAGGATGGAGCGTAGTGTTCATAACCTTTTAAGGACAAGAGACGTGTTGATGCGCCATTGCAAAGAGTTTCAGATTCCAACAGAATGGATGCTCGACTCTGGAATTGTTAGTAAGGTAAACATCTATTCTCTTTTCATATAGTATTTCGGTTGATAAGTTCTCAAGAGTCAAATATTAACGTTTTATCATACTAAAAGCAGTTTCGAACTATGAGGATATTTTTGCTCCTACGGTAATTTACATTGTTTAGTTCTCTTGTGTTGATTGCAGAAGCTTAAAACCATCTTAATATTTTCTATGGGTATATTTGTATGGCCAAGTCATATGTTACTAGAATTTGACCACATCTCAAATTGTTCGAATGTGCAGATAAAATTTGGATCAGTCAAGTTGGCAAAGAAATACATGAAAAGAGTAGCCATGGAACTATTATCTAAAAGAGTATCCGAGAAAGATCCTGCTTTGGAGTATACACTACTTCAAGGAGTGAGATTTGCCTTCAGAATACATCAGGTAACTCATACACAACTGAAAACCATTAACAATTTCAATTCTCATTATGGGTTTAAAATACAATTTCTTTACCCATAAGTCATATATATATGGGTTTAGCATTTGCATTTGTAGTTGGAATTAGGCTGGCTCCTAAATCCACTTAACTGCTACCCTTAGTAAAGGATCGATAGAAAATGAATTCTCTGTAGTTTCTCCTCATTCCATATTCATCAATGTCATATATTTCAGACAAATATGAAAAATGTGGCATAGCCTATTTTCGGAACACTAATTTATCTTAGCAAAATGGGCAAATCATAAAACCGATTCCTAACCCATAAGGCGAATCTCGAGCAACTCACTATTGTTATTTTTACATTTCTTGTGCATTTTTTGTTTAATTTTTGAAGTTTGTGACCGAAACTAACGCAAGGTGCCTTATTTGATGCAGTTTGCAGGAGGATTTGATGCAGAAACAATGCATGCTTTTGAGGAACTTCGAAACTTAGCTATGTCAGAAATAAAGAAGTAGGGAGATAAACTAGGCATTGTGTGCGCTTACCATCTCAGTAAGCAAAGTTTATGAGTGATAAACCTAAAATAGAAATGGTTGTGATGTTAATGCTTGAGTTGAGTTATTGTCCACCTGACTCGTGTCGTTGTCTTCACAAGTTGTGGTTGTGTGGTGAGAGTGTGTACTTGTGTTTGTATCTCTGAGCTGCCATTTTATGCGTGAGTTCATGTAGTACTGTGGCGAGTATGCGAAAGTTTTGACGATGAGAAATTGACCATATTTGTGTAGAAAAATATCATTGTAATTACATATGGGAGTAAGAATTCTTTGGAGTTTTATAAGATTTGGTAAGATATGAAGTCTAAAAAGAAAGATCATTCACCTTATGTTGAAATTTAAATTGAAGAAACTCATAGTTTCTTACTCACCACCCTATCAATCACTCATAATTTCTTATCACCTTATGTTGAAATTTAGATCGAGCAAACTCATGATATCTTCAAAATGAAGCTGATTTGTTTTGATCAAGAGTATAAGTACATGGGTGTTTTCCAATCTTTGGTTAAACAAACTGGTGATGTTTTTTTATGACTCATCGGAATATGATCTGAAATTGATTCGTCTGAATCTGACTTGTTTTGATCAAGAGTATAAATATGTAATAGTCATTTCACATTGAAAAAATGAGTAAAAAACCCAAAAATCTAGACCCTAATAGGAAAAAAACCCACTCAAAAATAATAATGTCAAAAAAACCCATTTTCTGAACATTTTTCAAAATGTTCACAATATACGTAATTATGTTGTTAACAAGACAACATATTTTTTCATAATTCCATTTTTACCCTTATATGTTGACAACATATATCATTGTGTTGTTATAAAATGTTGACAATATCTATAATAATGTCCCGACTTATTATAAAATGTTGGCGTCATATATAATTATGTTCTTAACAACATATATAATGTATTAGTCAAGATATTATTTGTTCGTTAACGGATTTGTTAAATACAACGGATAATATGCATAACATTTTAATTTTTGTAAAAGACAAATAAAAAATGCTTTAGTCTTTATATTTATGTCAAAAGCAAAACAAAAAATGCGGAAACTATTTACTTTTTCACAAGACAAATCAAAAAATGTTGTAGCCAAAATGTTTGTGTTAGTTTGTCTATGTAAAATGGAAAAGAAAAAAATGCGAAATATTTTGGCAAAACAATGTCTAAGCAAAAACGAATTTGTTCAAAAATTTACAAATTGTTGAGATAAACTAAGATTTGTTCAGAAATTTGCAAAATTGTCGAGAGCAAACCAAGAATTGTTCAGAAATGTTCAAAATTGTTTTTGACGTTGATTTGGGCGGAAAATTTCATTTTGGAGGGTAAAATTGTATTTTTACCTACTGGGTTTTTTCCTCATTATTATTTGGTATTGGGCCTGATTCTCTTTAACTTCCTCATTTTGGGCCTTATAATTACCGGCCCTTTCACATTATAGACTCTTCATTCACCTTTATACTCGAATGGGTTTAAACCCAATCAAATCCAACATTCAGACGAGTCAGACAAAAAACAAATCTTCCAACATGAACAAAAAACAAATCTTCCAAAATGAACCTGAGTCGGACCATTCAGATCTGGATTGAAAAAACACCAACCAAGTGGAATCTATATACACTATTCCCCAATCCAGATTGGCTCTCTCATCCATTCTGATTTGGTGTTGAAAAATCAAAATGGTATAGATTTAGAACCAGAAATAACAAATACTGGTTCCAATTAGATATTTAGGAGTAAACTTGGTAACCGGGCTGACCAGTAACCCTATTTCCTCCACTTAAATTCTTCAAGAACACGCTAATAATAAACCCCTTTCTAAAACCCTCAACGATCCCATAAATATCTTCTCCTCCAAAAAAACCCTCGTTGAGTTCTAGTCGGCTCCTTCCTCAGCCGCTCATCTCACTATTCTCTTCGTTTAGGTTTTCTCTCTCTCTAAAACTATTTCTTACCCATTTCTCTCCGTCTCATCCTCGTTTTAGGGTTTTTTTTCAAGCTCTAATTTGTCCAATCCAAAAATGAATCACTTATTAAGAAAGTCGTCGTCATCGATGGCGTCTATTGCATCAAGGCAGACACTCACTGCTTTGATATCCATGGAAGCTTTTCATTTAGCTCCTCAATCTACTTTAGTTTCTCAAACTGTTAAAAATCGTGATGTTTTTAGCGGCGAGACTCGTTCATTTTCATATTCTAGGGCATCTGAGAAACTCGGGTCATTGGGGTTAGGTGTTAGAGGTTTTCATTTCTCAACTACTCCATTGGAAATTAGGGCTTCTTCGACTTTACAAGCTGGGTATGCTGTCGATGATCTCTCCGATGAGGAAAGAAGTTCCAGTAAGAAGGTCGGTGAAGTTGGTGATGAGGGTCTTGAAATTTCCAAACTTGGGATTGCACAAGATATCGTGTCGGCTTTGGCGAAAAAGGGAATTACTAAGCTTTTCCCTATACAAGTATTCATCTCTCTCTCTCTCTCTTATATAATCTGTTTTTTTTTTGGCTTCATTTTGAATATACTTGATGTGTTAAGATCTTAGTATTATTACTACTATACTTCCAAATGACGAGAACTTCCGTAGTTTTTGATATTAAAATTAGCTGTAGAAAATAGGATTGAAGTTATGCCGTAGTGTACTAAAATGTTGTAGTTTGTGATGCATAGAACTACAGATCGCTCACAAGAAGCTCTCTCCCCCAGCCCATGTTAGCTTCTTGTGGCTGATCATGTTTCCCAAATGTAGGGGAACTCATGCTAGTTTAAAGCATTCCATAATTTTATATCGTCTTATGCGATAAAGCTGGTCGTATTGGTTAAGATCGTCATGATTTTTTGCTAACTAGTCTGCCATTGCTGCGCTTCCTACTTAGCAGTTACACGGAATAAAATTTCATATTTTTCCTTTTCGTATGGATTTCCCACATTTTTACTTGTGGCAATAAAACTGTTCGCGGAATACCTGGTTTGTTGATGATATACTTATTTGTCTCTTCTTGTGAAGAGAGCTGTATTGGAGCCAGCCATGCAAGGGCGCGACATGATTGGTCGAGCTAGAACGGGAACAGGGAAAACTCTGGCGTTTGGGATTCCCATCTTGGATAAAATCTCACAGTTCAATGCCAAGCACGGGTATGTTGACTTCTCTTATATCGTATCAGTAACTGCTGAGACACATAATTGTTGTTATGATTCAGGATCTTTTTCCTGATAGTGTTTCAAATCTACAGGCGAGGAAGAAATCCCCTAGCTTTGGTTTTGGCTCCAACTAGAGAACTTGCAAAGCAGGTCGAGAAGGAATTCCACGAGGCTGCGCCCAATCTTGATACACTATGTGTATATGGTGGTGTGCCCATTCAACGTCAAATCGGTACACTTAATTATGGTGTTGACATTGTTGTAGGCACACCTGGTCGGATCATCGATTTGCTTAAAAGGGGTGCGTTGGTCTTGTCGGAGGTTCAGTTTGTTGTTCTTGACGAAGCTGATCAGATGCTTGCCGTGGGCTTCGATGAGGATGTTGAAGTAATTTTAGAGAAATTACCCCAAAAGCGTCAAGGAATGATGTTTTCCGCCACAATGCCGACGTGGATAAGGAAGCTTACCCAGAAGTACCTAAACGACCCATTAACTATTGATCTTGTGAGTGGTGCCTACTGAAACTTTCGCTCCTCTTATGCTGTTCCTTTCATATTCATATAAGACTCGAAATTAAACAACATGCTTATTTGGACATTGTTGTGGACATATGTGGGGAGACGTGGAGATGATATGACAAAGTGAGGGTGACTTACTCACAAATGTGACTCATCTTCACTGATATTCACATCATCCAAAAACATTTACTCTGTCAAATGGTAGTTCAAAGGATAAAAGAGGCTGGTCCACATTTTTAACTGTTGATGATATTAGAAGTTAAAAAATGACGTGTTTTTTTTATGGTGACTTCGATATTCACGAAGAATAGATCTTTCTCACCGAATATGTGGCTCTTGATAATATCCATTTTTTCCTATAAGAGTGTAAAAACAATGTCTAGATAGTTGTGTCTACGTATTCTAGCTGTTTATAAAATGTTCAATATAAGACAATATGTTCTTACAACAATTCAATGCCACACTGTGTTGCTATACAATGTTCAGTACAGGTTCTTAGCTTATTTATGCGTATGTTGAGTGCAGGTTGGGGATTCTCAGCAGAAGCTGGCAGATGGAATCACCTTACTCTCAATTGTATCAGACATGTATGGGAAGGCATCAATTATTGGAACTCTAATAACTGTAAGAACCAATGCCAATTCCTCATGTCATTCTCCTAATTTTTATGAGCTCCAACTCCAGTAATCAATCTGTTTTTCCATCTCTGCATAGAGATTCATATTATTTGCTTAATTTCTTTCGTCTTCCCGTGGCTGTGGTTGCCAGGATCATGCGAAAGGTGGCAAATGCATTGTTTTCACTCAAACAAAACGTGATGCTGATCGGTTGGCGTACTCAATGGGAAGAAGTTTGAAATGTGAGGCATTGCATGGTGATATCTCACAAAACCAGAGGGAGAGAACTCTTTCTGGCTTCCGAGAAGGGCATTTCAATGTTTTAGTTGCTACTGATGTTGCTGCTCGTGGACTCGATATTCCCAATGTTGATCTTGTATGTATACAGCTCGTACAAGCTAAACCTATAGCCTTTAGTTATTGTCATTGATTATACCATCGAGATTTCTTATTCCTAATTATTCTGCATGTCATGAACTCATGATTGATAGTAATCGGGTACTCGCAGAATATTGAGTAGATGATTTCTACTTATTTTTTCCAACTGAGAACGTCTGCACTATTCCCTTTCAGTATAAACATCTGATCTTTATTTTATTTCATTTCAGGTTATACATTATGAACTACCAAGCACATCAGAAATCTTTGTCCATAGATCTGGCCGTACAGGACGTGCTGGAAAAAAAGGTACTGCAATTCTGATCCACTCAGAATCACAGTCCAGAACTGTGAGGACCATTGAGCGAGACGTTGGATGCAGATTCCAAGAGGTCAGTGTTGTGGTTATCCCTATAGTAGAAAACCATGTGGACTACTGCAATTTCTTTTCCATTTTAATGCAGCAACACTGTACCTTATTTTGTTATTTCCGTTTCATTAGCTCCCTAGAATTGCTGTTGAGGGTGGAAGTCGTGACATGTTCGGGGACATGGGCGGTGGATTTGGATCACGAGGCGGTGGAATGGGTGGTTCAGGGTTCGGCCGTTCAGGCTCAGGTGGTTCAGGGTTTGGTCGTTCAGGTGGATTTGGTGGTGGATCATTTGGTGGTCGTTCAGGGGGGTACGGTGATTCAGGTTCAGGGCGTTTTGGCTCTTCTGGCGATGGTTATGGTTCCAGTCGTTCTAGTGGAGGTGGTTATGGTTCCAGTCGTTCTAGTGGATTTGGTGATTCCGGTTTTGGTGGTTCTGGATTTGGTCGTTCAGGAGGTTTTGGCAGCTCGGATAGTAGTTCATCTCGTTCATCAGGTGGTGGTTTTGGCCGATTTGGCAGCAACTCCGATGATTCATCGAGGAGATATTGATTTCGATTAATGGTGAGTCCATCCTGCTGCCTTTATATTTGATTGATATTCTATTTTCAGTGTTACAATAAATATTCCAACACGTGACATTGTTCTTCTAAACCTGAATGTAGGTAAACTATCATATATTTGATGAATCATCAATTGAAATTTGAGAACATTATGTTAACTTGTCTTTACCTATAACATAATTTAGGTGTTCCTTGAGCACTGTGAATACATGGAAAAATAAGTTCATTCTTCCCATCCTGACCTATATCTTCCATGGAAAAATACATGGAAGATATCTTCTAGTGTTCTTTCTCATATTGAGGTTACAGAGGCTAGATTGTTGTGCATTTAAATCTTCACCATCTTAGTGTTTACTTCTGCAGAAATCTATCTCTTTTTGTAATGGAATGTTTGTTTTTGAAACAGGAGAGATAAGGGCCAAATGGGGTGTCTGAAAGTTTATGAAAGGGAAGATTGGTTGAGTTGGAAGTTTTTAATTTTCTTGGATGAGAGGAAGGTGATTATAAAAAAAAAAAACTACCTCGAATTTTTATAGTTTAGGTATAGGTATATTATGTTTTGATGTTTGATGTGCGAAAACAAAATTTAAGAGAAATAAGCTCATGTTCTTGAAGGAGAAGCTTACTTTGTAGTAGTTGGTACTTAAAATACTTGCTGTTCTTTTCTATGTGATTATGTTTAATTCATCTACTTTGTACTATTAGAAACAAGAAAATCCATCATGGTATTGGTTTCCATTCATTCTTGAGAAATCTTGAATATCTATTTCTCACTTGATATCCTTCTACTCCTAGCTCCTCTTTTCTGCGTTGTGTTCTTTGTTCGAGTGCGTGGTGGTTTTTGTTCGACCTTTGTTGATTGAATTTGTATTTGTTAAACGCTTCTAAGCTACTGTTTTATGTTATGAAATATTTTACTAGTTATAAATTTCGGAACTCATAGAACTTGAACCTTAAACGAGTTGGCCACTATTTCGAGAGAGAAGACGATGTGTGTACAAGTAGTGGGTCCCTTCAGGGAAGTCTTGTCTTCTCTTTTAATGCAATTCATTGTCAAACTCTTCTTCATACCGGTTAGAGTTAGTTGTGGAAACTAGGGCGGGAAAGTTTCCCTTTCTTAAGCACCAATTTTTTCCCTCTAAAACCCTAAACTCCTTTTTATCCGTGAACTACAAACAGAATTTTCTACTTTAGGGCTAAACCCAGTCCTACTAAGAATCTAATTCACAAATACATATTATATTTCTTTCATCTTTATCTAATCATCTTATTTCTCTTTGTCTCTTTCGTTTGAGATCTTTCTCTCTCTCTAGTTTTGAGTAGTATGAAGAAGATGAAAGCACAGAAATCATCAATGTCTAGTCTTCCTAAAGACATGATCTTCCACATTCTTGCAATGTTACCAGTGAAATCTATCTACCGATTCAGGTCAGTATGCAAAACCTGGTTCTCCCTTTTCTCTAACCCTAATTTCATAAAAATTCATAGTTATTATGCAGGTCAACGAGACAAATTTAGTTTAATTTTCCGTCACCGGAAAACGAATAGATTGTACTTCATTGATCATGATTCATTGTCATCTACTAAACCTCTTGATTTCGTATCAACATAAACTTTACTTTGTGGGTTCTTGTTATGGTTTGATTTCGTATACTTCTTATGATTGAATGGTTCGAATTTGTAACCCATTTACTTGTGAATTTAGAGTTCTACCTTTACCACCACATCCCTTAGATATTAGAATTCTTCTTATGATTGCGAGCTTGATGATTACAAGGTTTTATTGATGGTAAACATGTCTAAATTCAATCAAACTTATAGTACGCTTTACACTTTAGGATCGGATTTGTGGAAAATTCTTGGGAAGATTCGGTATAAAATCATTGGTAAAGAGTGCGGTGTATTTGTTAACAGAGCTCTTCATTGGTTAGCAACACCGTTTGTAGATTTTTTTTTTGTTGAACACCGTTTGTAGATGAAGGAACAGAATATTCGGGTAATGTTATAATTTCATTTGATATGGTTGATGAGAGATTTAAGAAAGTGACAATACCTGAGCAATTGAATGCCGAAACCTCAACACAATTAATAGAAGTAGGTGTTTTAAGAGCCTATCTTTGTGTATTTGATAATAATATTTTGAAGGGTCCTACTATTGAAGTATGGGTAATGAAGGAGTATGGGGTGAGCCAGTCTTGGATTAAGTTGTTAACCAT
Source organism: Eschscholzia californica subsp. californica (assembly GCA_002897215.1). NCBI lineage: Eukaryota > Viridiplantae > Streptophyta > Magnoliopsida > Ranunculales > Papaveraceae > Eschscholzia > Eschscholzia californica. Next base: position 1,049,870 of record BEHA01050467.1, on the reverse strand, counting down.
TGCAACAAACGATGTCTTACTCTATGAATCCGATAAAGTGTTTTAATAATGGTTCCATACTCTTAGAGAAAAATTTCACAAGTTAAGTTGGGCGGTAATTGTATGAGCTCGAGCTCATACCCGAAGGTATGAGCTCGAGCAATCTACGGTTGGAATGAGTCAAAGAAGCCGTGAGATCTTCCTCATGCATGAAAGTGAGAAGGGATGACATCTCACATCCCTTCTTTTTCTCCAAGAGTTTAGGCTAGCAACTATTATCCATGAAAATCTAACTATCTAAGAAGTTGCCATTAGAGCATCAATTTTCACCCAATGACCCAATTCATTTGTTTTATAATGTCTCCAATTAATTATCATCCAACATAGCCACATTATTTATACAATACTTCTCCAAGTAATTTCATGCCATCTCATCAAAAAAAAAAAAAAGTAATTTCATGCCTTATTTTTTATTTCTATTTCCCAAAAAGAATTGGTATAACCTTTTATGGAATTTTACGATTTTATTTTCTATTTAATTATAGAGTTTTTTTTTTCAGTATTTTTGGGGAATTTTTTTAACTAAAAACTAATAACATGTTTAATTTCACCACAATTTTAGCTTCTTTTTTCTTCCCGATCAACTATCGAAACTGAACAAATTAGAAAAAAGACCATAGAAATTGGTGATAAAAAAGTTAGCAATGTGACACCATAATCATGTCGTTTATAAACTAAAATAATATGAAAATTAAACTCATAATTTAACAAAGTATTTGTAAAATTCTTAAGAAAATTAATTAGCTACTAGAAGATTCAATGTCTTACTTTTCGGTCCAACCCAATCTGCCCATTCAAATGCACAAGGTAGACAATATCGATGCCAACCTTTATATATTTTTGGAATTTGAGCATTTTCTTTAGAATTGCCTTGACAAAGTGATTTTTCTTCTCAGATATTACAATTGCAAACTCTCTAACACCCATTCATCAGACATAAACTCTCTAACACCCATTCATCAGACATAAACTCTCTAACACCCATTCATCAGACATAAACTCTCTAACACCCATTACATAACTTTTAATACAAAATCTTGACTTACATAACCCAGTTTTTTCGTGTTTAGGTTATGACAACTTAACGATTGGTCAAAATCTTTGTTAATATGGGAATAAAAAGAAATTATTTCTATTTCCCACTGTGAAGTGTTATCTTTTATTTCATGTGGAAGGTCCTCGTTAAGGTCCGGTAAGAGATTTTTTTCTTCTTATTCACTGCATAAGCATCAACCATGTAGGGTTCCTTCAAATGACAAAGATCATTAGTGAATTAAAAACAATTCTTTTGAAAAATAAAAAATAAAATCGTAAAGTTACATAAAAAGTTATACAATTTTTTTAGAAAATAAAAATAAAAAATAAGACATGAAATTACTTAGAGAAGAATTGTATAAATAATGTGGTTAGGATGCCAATTAATTGGAAACAGAATTTTTTAAATAATTAGGTCATTGGGTGAAAATTGATGCTCTAATGGCAACTTCATAAATAGTTAAGATAATAGTTGCTAGCCTAAACTCTTGGAGAAAAAAAAAGGGACGTGAGTCATCCCTTCTCACTTTCATCCGTGAGGAAGATCTCACGGTTTCTTTGACTCATTCCAACCCTAGATTGCTCGAGCTCATACAATCACCGCCCTCACAAGTGTAGTTTTTTATATGACCAGAAGCGTAAAAAACTTACCGTTCCTAAACTAAGTAACGTCTTAGATGGTTTTGAAGGACATATGTTGAGAGTTTAGTTTCACTAAATTCTGGAACTTTTTTGGAACAAGAATCAGACAAATGGACTCGATGTGGAAACAAACAGAAGCTTACAGTTTAGCGATAGAAGAAGATATTCATAATGTCCATGTTATTTAATCGACTACGATTTTTTTTCACCTGAACTTTCTATTGAGTTTTTTTTTTTTTTTTTTTTTTGTTGACGTCTATTGAGTTTACCTTATGTCTAAAAGAGTTGTAATAGATTTATCATGCAATAAGTTTTAGTATTATGATATCATATTTCTGTCCAATGATAGACATAAGGTAAACTCTTTTTAGATATCATGCGAATAAAAGCAAGAAAAGAGTTTACCTTAGTGTCCGTTTTCTGCCCGTCCGAACCAATTCCCACCCCTAAGTATTCCTATACGTTTTGAGTATTATGATATCATATTTCTATTATGATATCTAATTGAGTTTTTTCAGTATTCCTACACGTTTTGAGTATTATGATATCATATTTCTGCCCAAATTTTGCTAAACCACAATAACTAATAAATACTCCTGATTTTAGTAAAGTCTGAGTTAGAGGTTTGAAGTATTTCGGGTTTGAACTCCGCGATGCTGTTTCCTAGCTCAGAAACGCATACTTAAGGATTGTTTTCTCGAGCATTAGACTGTCTCTGTCAAATTATATTCCTACGAAATCATACAGTACTAACGTCTGAAATCGAACCAAGAGTTGTATGTAAAATGCTATACCGACCAATATGAGCCAAGATTTCGGTTTACTATTCTATAATAGAGTTCTCATTCACTGATTCTACATAATCTGAAATTTAACTCAAAAGGGGAAGGGGTTTCTAAAGATGAAGAGAGAATGATCAGCTAGAGCTAATACAAAATAGCCATCATACCGGCAATCAAACCAATAGGGAAATTAATCTAATCATCACTTCATTCTCTTCTTCTTCCATCTCAAAACCCTAAAAATAAATACATACATACATATATTAGAATATAGGGCATCAGATCTCCAAGGTGTTAGCATCAATGAAAATTCAGACGCAAATTACCCATTTGTTATATTAAAGATTCCTCATTTGCCCCAACTCTATCCATATATATATATACAACAATTGGGCATACAAAATTTCTAGTAATAAACCCTATATTTCAACAAAATACTAACAAAATACTAGTATAAACAAACCCAACAAAGATGTATAATCTATTATTAAGCCCTCTTACTATTGAAATTTCAATAAAAAACCCTAAACATCTAGAATGATCATTGTTCGTATCCAGTAAGTACCAAATCGAAACCCTAATATCAGTTACTTAATAAAGATTGTGAATGCAATTGTAGCACAAAATGGGGGTTTTGATAGAGATAAGAGAGAATGATCAGCTAGAGCTAATACAGAATAGCCATCATACCGGCGATCAAACCAATAGGGAAATTAATCTAATCATCACTTCATTCTCTTTTTCCCAACTACATCAAACCCCCCCACCTATAAGAAAAGAAAAGAAAAAGAAAACAAACAAATAGATTTTGAAAATAGGGCATCAGATCTCCAAGGTGTTAACATCAATGAAAATTCAGACGCAAATTACCCATTCGCATATTAAAGATTCCTCATTTGCCCCAACAACAAAAACATCTTAAGATGGAATATAACTACAAGTATGGAATTTCAGAATTGTAAATTAGGGCAAAAGAATGAACAGGACTGGAATAGAGGTGGTATGCCGGCGGAGAGGTGGTTTAAGACCAGACAGAAGAGTATAGGGTTTGAGTCTATGAAGAAGAAGAAGAGTTCCCAACCGGTATATGTAGTAGTTGTAGTAATAGAGTTATTAGGGTTTGATTGATTTTTAGTGGAGGCGCGGCGGGTTTGAAACTTACTTTGGGCAAAAGCCTCTTATCTACTCTTTTCTGATCTAACGGTTTAAGTTCGACTATCTCTCTACATATTTTGATCTGAATCTTCTTTAAGGGTCATCTATAGGCGCCTCATATTAATGCTATAGGCGCCCTTTCACTGCCAAAAGTTCCGCCTTGGTGGTGGTGTTGTTGGTTGAAATTGTGGCAGTGGATGATGTTGGTGGAGGTGTGGTGATGAAGCGATGAAGACCAGGTGGTGATGGAGTTGTGACAGTGGATGATGTTGGTGGAGGTGTGGTGATGGAGCGATGAAAACCAAGTGGTGGTGGAGTTGTGATAGTGTTGGAAATGAACTAGTGTTGATGGTGAACTTACTATGATGGGGTGGAATGTTGTTGGTGGAGGTGATGTTTGGTGATGATGGTGGTAAAGTAATCGTGGTGGTGGTGGAGTTGCGAAGTTGTAGTTGCGGTAGTGGTGAAGTTGTGTTGGAAGTAATGGAGTTGCGCCAAAAGTGGTGGACTGGTTGTGATGGATGTGACGGAGTGACTGATGGCGGTGAATGTTTATTAATAGTGACAAAAGAGACAAACTATATTTATCTACCTAAGTTTTTAAAAAGCACTCACGAAATTGTGTCTTATGCTTGGAGAAAATGGATTTTTCTTGCTTATAATAAGCTGTTGTTTATTTTTAACCAAACGCATAAAATTTTGGTTCTTATAACTTACTAATTTTAGTTTATGCAAGAGTCGTCCAAAGAAAAATCCTCAGTGAGTTATCATATATTCATCATGAAGGAGAATTGAACTACTGCCTAAAGAAGTATTTGAACTTATCAAAACAATGCTTAGATTTTTATCATAAACTAACTCCTACTAACTTAAAATCTTAGGAATAAATAACCCCATCTTACAAACACGTCTTCATTGTTCCAAGTATCAATAATAACTTACGAACAATAACAAAAGCAGTATGCAATAGTGAGTGGTTACTAGTTTTCGTCAAGAACGGATAAACATTTCGACAAAATATCAACTCCAACTTCTAGTTCTTGTTCAGATATAATCAATGGAGGCACAATCCTTACCACATTTCCTTTCCCAGCAGTCAGTATCAGAAGACCAGAATTACGACAAGCGTCAACCACAGGAGATGCAGAAACATCTAGTTCAATCCCAATAATGAGCCCAATTCCTCGTACTTCTTTCACATGTTTGTTTCCTTTCAGTTTCTGTACTAATAATTCTTTAAAGTTCTGACCTTTCTTGGAGACTTCTGATAAGAATCCCGGTTTTGCGATTTTGTTCAGAACCGTTAAAGCAGCTTTACAGACAAGAGGGGATCCGGCAAATGTGCTTCCATGATCTCCGTATTTTATGGAAGAAGCGACTTTTTCGGTCATTAGGACTGCACCAATGGGGAGACCTCCGGCTAGAGGCTTGGCTAGTGTCATTATGTCAGGGAGAACTCCGTATATTTCGTGTGCCCAGAGATACCCAGTTCTGCCTAAACCACATTGAACCTACAAAAAGGATAAACAAAGTTAGAATTTCAAGATTTCGATACACTAATTCATATTACTATCAGAAATAGGAAAAATTACTGTGTTGTCATGAGATAGAATAAACAGACATGTCCATTTGAGTAGTTTCGAAATAAATTTCCTAATGAAACAAAGCAGGAATGTGCTCAAGAATTACTAGAAACCGAAATCAAGTAAATAGAGCATATCCTGGCAGCTACCTAAAAGCCATTCTCAAATAATAACTTGCACATTTAACATTTTGCAAGTCACTGGACTTGGAAAATCAGATCTAACCTGAATCATGTTTAATAGTCATCTTAATACTAAATACGCGTGCACAAATCATCACCATGTATAAAGATGCCCTAGCTTTGTATTTCTAGTTATTTCTTGTTTCTGTCATATTTTTAGGTTGTTTCTTGTTTCTTACAATTGCTTGATATAGAAGAGATTCATGCTCAAATTTCTCATGAACAACCAGCTTACCCCATTGGCTTCTACAAATTGAAGAATATGAAGGTAGGCAACACTAATTCTATTTTCTATAAGAGAAATTATTCACGAGCTTGTCACAACATGTGTAATGAGGAGTTGCCATCATATAATAGTGGGTTCGACCATTTAACTCCCTAGCAATCACATTATGGGGTTTTGTCGCACACATTAAACGCGGGTAACAAAATCATACCCAACGTTCAAATGTCTTTAAGCAAGTAATTCACAAAAAAGAAAAGGAAAAGATGTTGTACCTCATCAAATACAAGAAGGGCTCCAACTTCATCACAAGCATCACGAAGAGACTGCAAAAATTCCTTCGTGGCACTGTATATACCCCCTTCACCCTGGATGGGTTCCACAAAAACTGCAGCAATTTTGCCACGCTGAATCGCTTCTTTTGCAGCTTGTATGTTACCATATTCCAAGAAAGTGACTCCAGGCATTACAGGTTCAAATGGTGACCTATAATTTTCTTTACTCGTCAAGGCAAGAGCACCCATTGTCCTACCATGAAAAGAATTGGTAAAAGAAATAAACTCTGTAGCTGGGTTTTTCTCATCGGGGTGAGAAAATCTCTGGAACTTCCTGGCAAATTTAATAGCTGCTTCATTTGCTTCTGTTCCGGAGTTCGAAAAAAATACACGATCTGCAAAAGAACACTCCACAAGACGTTTCGCTAGTTCCACCTACGTCAACAAATTATAATTTTTACCATGATAGAGTAAATGCAGCAAAAGAAGATGACATGTACATTGAAGGGAAGAGCAATTCAAATTGTTTTTATTCATCTCCTAATCGACAATACTGTTGTGTGTTGTGATAGAAGACGATTACGATTGATAATTTCTTCATTGGTGTTGATTCCAGAGTGCAACATATCCGGATGAATACTGAACTCCAGCCAATTTAAAGTATGACATTCTGTATGATACATTAGGAATCTAGAAAGTATTCTAATCTTCAAGGTAAACAATAGTTATGCAGCTACAGTCAAACTGATGCCACTGAAATATCTTTACCTGAGGAACTGAGTAATAGACATTGCTGACATGAGTAAGAGTGTTTGCCTGCTCGGTAACTGCATTCACCCAATCTTCGTCACCATGACCAAGTGCATTAACAGCAATACCTGATGTCATATCCAAATATTCTCGCCCTTCAATATCGTATAGCTTACATCCTTTCCCACTTGCAAGAACAAGTGGGGCTCTGGCATAAGTTCCAACAAGAACATTCGCCTCTGACGCCATAACATCTTTACTTTCATGAAAGCTGAACCCCGTTGATTTTGTAGTAGTTGATGGCTCAATATTTAGCTTAACAGATGCAGAGATTCTTGAAGAATTGCCTAATCGGACGTGAAATCTTCCTCTGCCCAGATTAAATAAGTGAGAAAGATCGTTCGAGGGAGAAATGTAACTCGTAGCCAAACCCTGGAAACAACTCATCTTATGGACCTCTCGTGGTTATCCTTCTTAGGCTCTGTAAAAGAGTTCTTTTTAGATCTTTAGAAAAACAAAAATGATCAAACAGAGACTTGACTTGGTTAGATGACCAAACTAGGTGATGTGAACTCGTCTAAGAAGAATTATATTATTTGTTTATGCTATTCCATTTAGATGATAGTTAAAACCATCGAATTTAGATTAGAAATGTAAACCCAGTATTCATTAATTCTCATACTATTCCATAAGTTCCTACCTTAGCCATGTAAAAAGGATACAAATACAGGCACCCGTATCCGACACAGCTACGAGGTATGTGATATAGTGACCGGAAAACGCAAAAATGGGTATTACACGTACATACACAATCTCACTTTTTTTTTTATCATTAAAAGGGTGTACGATCTCAGGTAATAATTGAACTAGTGAAGTGACTGCGAGTATCGGAAGTATCTAACATGACAAAAGATACTAAAAAGGGAGTATTTGTGATACATAGTTACTTTAGGTTTAAACAGACTCTTGCGGTCAATATGCATCTTCAGTTGCAAGTTTTTGGAGTTTTAGTAGGTTCTGAAGTCTTCTCTCAATCGTCACGTAAATACTCTTGACGATGGCTTGTCATGGATTCTTGCTGCATCAGTAATCCTGTGATAGTTGTTTGAGGCACGACACGGGTTGCGTGTAACATCACGAACCCATGCTCAAACGAGGTAAGATAGGTGGAGGTCGAGGGGCCAAAAACTCATGCACCACACCACTCTTAGTGACACATCAAAGAGGGGTATTAGTAATGTCAGGGATTTCATGGTCTTACGATAACGGAATCTAGTCGTAACATTTCGATCTAAAACTTGAGTAGGAGCTAATAATAATGAAAATGAAAATATACTTACAAGAGAGGTGAACCTTCTTCAAAAACAACCAAACTAGATGTGTACTAAGTTAGCAGCAAAATTGGTGCTCTCATAAACCCTAAAAAACAACCCAATAAAGATTTAGAGAGGATAATAGAGATGTAACAAATTTGAATGAGTAGATATAATATCTGTTGTAAAATGATCAATTTTAACTGGTACATGCATGAATTCTTCAGAAATTAAAGAACTTTAAGATTGACAGTTGAAATTAAACTGAGAAAAATGAGGAAGGGTAAAAGCAATTCAATCAAAATAAGAAAGACATCACTATCTACTACTCATTACCCATAGATTAAGGTTAAATAAAATTGTTGTCCAAATTGAGAGCTTGAAAGAGAAAAATGGAAAAAGGGTAAGTTTCAGATTAAGTTATGAGCATGAAATTACCTGTATAGTTTGAGTTTAAAATCAGATCAAACAGAAGTAATCGGTCAGCTGGAAATGGAAGAGGAGAAACGGGAAAGTCAAAGACCGGCGGCTAGGCTTGTTCTAGTTTTATAGTATGAATGAAGATGGAGTATATTTCTTACAAATTTTATCACAACGTTCCCAGTTGGGATGGAAGTTAGGGTGCCTCTATAGACTCCCCTTTATTTTACTCTTGGGCCTCTTTATCTCTTCGCACCCCACGGATTGGGGGGTTCGAGTGCCCTCCAACTGGGGTTAATCCGTGCCAATCCAAGAAGTGCATGTACTTTGCAATGCGGAGGTCTCATGTTTGATCTTATGGAACTGCAAATTCAGGAATATTAAACTTGGGTATAAATAAAATAGTTTATTTGGGCTTTAGGCCATTTCATTCGTCGGGCTTTAGGTCATTCGATTTCGTAAGGCTTTTATGCCAGTAGTAATTCAGTAGTTATCGTGCTTATCACATCGTATCGATGTATCAATGTTAAAAAAAAGTACTGGGGTTAATCCGTGTAGGGCTGGATCAATACGAATTAGACCCAATCCGTTCATCCTTGGACTGCCCCAATCCAAGAGCCCTTGGACTGCCCCAGTCCGTGACCCTTGGACAGCTCAGTGTGAGGCCCACAGAGAGTGCAAAGAGAGGGGTGCACTTGAGCCTAATCCGAGAACCCTCGGACTGCTCAGTCTGAGACACACAGAGAGTGCCAAGAGAAGGATGCACTCGCACAGGGCCTAATCCGTGTTGAGGCAGGGATTGCCTTGTCCATTAAAGTCTAACTCCTTCAATAAAAACAGTGTTGGCTGACAAACAGTCTATCCATCTCCCCACTTTCTCTCTCTAGAAGATAGCAAATAATAAGAAAAAGGATTCAAATTTCAACAGTGGAAAGCAAGCAAAGCTGATGGTAATGAATACAGGGTAACCAATCTCAGTTTTCAACTTCAAATTTAATACCATTTTTTTGTTCAAACTTTGATTTTATCATCAACCCACTTGATTTACTTAGAACCCAGATTTGTTCATCTAGGAGTATATCTTTCTTCTTTAATTTCTTAACCTGAAACTCAAATAATTGGGGAGTCTCGTACTAAAATTCTGGGTATCTACCATTTTGTGATCTTCATGGAAAACTTTAGCCGTCTGGGTAAATAAGCTTTTGAACTTTTGGGGAGATCCAAAATGGTTTTTTTTTCCTTCTTGAGCTTATATCTAATTTTATTCCTTGTGTTGTTCTTTGTCTTTGAACATTTTCTGTGGTTGAAACCTAATTATTTGCAATTTTAAGAAGAATACTGAATACATAAAGTCTCTATTTTTGGTTATATAGTTTTAACAAGAATAGCCCGAAATTTTTCGCTTCGTGCAGTGGATTATCTATCCACCATCATATTCATGCCAGGCCCCTACCATAATTTCGACCTTCTTTAGGTACTTTGAGAGTTTGTGTAGCATTTCCCTTTTTAAGAACATTATAAAATGGTATACAGATTTTATGTTCTATTTCAAAGTTCAAGTGTATAATTGTGTAATCAAAGTTCATTGAGGATTTATCATGTTAAAAGACGTTAAGCTTATATCTCAATCCGCCATGGTGAAGAACCGTCGGGAAGAATACTTCTACATGGACATAGGCATGGGTCTATCCATTCTTTGTTGCTTGACAATCTTAACAGGTATCAGAGCAAGCCAACACGTGATAGGCCTAACATCTGTACATACCTCACAGCACCCATGGAAAGACAAGCACGTGTTAGGCTAAAAATTACTCCACATACTTTGTCAACGGCAACAAACTTAACCACCACGACTTATCTTCTTTACTTTTTTCCTTCAAGAGTCGGATACTAATAGTGATATGTCAATTTCAGGTCCTTTTGATTATAAAAGGGCTATTCAGAAGGTATGAGAGATGGAATCCAGTTCATCCAACATCAGGAGCCTTTTGGGGCATGGGTGTAGGGATTGGGTGTGGTGTTGGATGGGGTCCTGGATTTGGCCCTGAGGTCATTGGATATGTGGGTGCTGGTTGTGGTGTCGGATTTAGTGTTGGTATAACGTTCGCTGGTGTTGGCATTGGGCTTCCTGCAAACTTCCTCTTTGAAGTTCCTTACAACGGTGTGTGTATTTCTTGAATGGCTTAATGATAAGAACATATTTCCTATTTCCTGCAATTCACTTTCACAATAGTAATTGATATTATCTATCACGGTGAGCTTCTCAACCAAAACATAAATTAGTATGTATCTATATACATAAATAGCATTAACTGTGCTGCATACTAATTGATATTTTCAGCTTTTACGACAACGAGAACCTGTGCATCAGAACTTGTAAGGTCCAATACTCTCCCTGCAATAAGAAACGGCATGGGGAATGGTTGGAACCAAATTCAACCACAAATCTCTGGTTTTCAGCGAGATTTGGGCGGACGACTCTTTGACTTGAAGTCTATTAACCAGAGTGTAAATTTAACTGAGATGAGAACGACCGTGAGAGAATGTATACGAGCATTGAGGGATCATTGTTTGTCTATTCACAAAGGTACATGAAAAAGTAGGTTAAAGTTTATTGTTCTTTCACAATGTATTAAATTATGGTCTCGGCATATATTTGGGTCATATTGGAGATAAAAATATTTCGTGGAAATAGAAATGTGTTCTAGTATTATACAAAACCAGATGTGTCATTTTTTAGGCTAACTAGGGGTATTATTCGTAATATGCAAAAGAATCATGAAAGCAGTCTCGCTAAGAAGATTTCATTAGTTTATTAGATAGCATTATATTATATATCGAAAAGTAAGTAATATCATCGGTACATGCTTTTTCACTAACACAAACACTACAGTATATCGGGTTTTTGTTCCTTCTGCCGTCAAACATTTAACATATAGGTTCTTCAATGTTAGTTCTAATTTCTTTTCTATATGATCTATTATTTCGTTCTGTTAACCTGTATTATCTGCCACTAACTTGCAGGTGGTAAAGATTAAGACGTTGAAGGATTCATATAACCTACAATCTAGCTAGAGTGAGTTTTTCGTTGTTTTGTTGTTATATGCATTCTACTCCAAAAATTCTTTATCGTTATTCAGCAAGTTGGAACTGCTTGGAAAGATTTGTTACATACCCTTGCATCGATATGTTAGGTACAGGTGGACTCAACATCGTGCCGTAAACAAGCCCTTTTTCTTTTGCCAATCGATGTTTCTCTTCATCCGTTCTATACCTGCTTGATATTAGTTGTAGCTTTCACTAGATCTCAGAATCCTCGGGGATCGGCTAAAAAAACCTCGTGGACCTGTATCTAACATATCCTTGTGGACTGGTTACCTAACATATCCTCTGTGGACCTGTATCTAACATATCCTCGTGGACCTGTATCTAACATATCGATGTTATGTAATTGGAGCTGATCTACTTCTTCACCATATCCTGCTTATCTGTGCAGGTTTAGAAAATAAAATGATGAAACACCACAGTTCAAAGGTCGAAACCCCTTAAAAGTTCTGCATTTATGATGAAAGAAAAATTGTGGGATTTATGCGAAGCTGTTGGGTTTCCAGTCGCGCTTTGCTTTTGTTCATTATACGTTTGAAGATGTTATACTCTTGAAATTTGTACCATAACTTGTAGAACTCAAATTATACAGTTACGTAAGTTTATTCAGAGATTGAGAAATTTCATGCTTCTATTTTTGTAGCCGAACTGCTAGTTCAATGAAAACATAGTACCAAGATGAAAAAACAAGTTAAAGGAAACTATTTCATTAACAAAAAACCACCAAACAACCGGAAAAAAACCTGAGCTTTTGATCTTGTTCTTCATGAATTAGAAGAGGAACTAGTAGATACCATTTATACAAAGACTTATTTTTGTTATATATGAAAGACAAACACTAGTAAGTGGTAAAGTTAAAGTCGGCGAAGGGAGGCCAATCTCTTCTCAAGATCTTCAACATCAGACGGAGCTTCAGTTCTGCAAATGCAACAAGAAAAATAACGAATTATATTGCACTGCAAGTTCTACCACAACAAAGAAAAGAGAAGTAGTATAAATTGTGTCGAAATGTTATTGCACTCCAAATAATGCATATCAAATGATATATTTACCTCGGAACAACATCTTCAACTTTCTTTGATGCAATCCGACCTTTTGGAGCTGAAGATAACTGTCAATAGGTGAAGATAGGAAATCAGTAAAAAAGTTTGAACATTCACGAAAGAATATAAGATGATAAATGTAAGTCAAGCATCAGAAACCAACCTGTGAAGCAATGTCTACTCCTATCTCATCGAGCACCTGCAAGCAAAAGCAAGGTAAGAAGCTGAAGTATAGCAAATGATGAAGAATCTCTAAGAGTCAAAGTGTTATCTAGTACAAAAGTTACTATTTGCTTACCTGGTTTGTAAGTTCCTCGGTTTCCTCTTCGGCCTCATCTTTATCCAAGGTCTCATCAATGGACTCTGACATCATCTCAAGCTGCAATTTAAGCCAACAGAGCACATAAAATTGTCTGACAATTTCCTGCAGATTGATAAGCTAATTGTCTGCAGATTGATGAGCCCTACTAAAACAATTTCCTTCAAACTTCAAAAGGAGGGCTGGTTTTTTCAAAATGGAGAACAACAACGATCTGGTAATTTTCAGTTCATTATGAACACTTAAGCAATCCTTTGGCTATTTTGATTACATACTAGTTGAGTTCGAATTCTCCCACATTTGAAAAAAATAAGCTTCATAGTAAGAATGAGAAAGATAGAGCCAGATTATAAATATGCAAGTTCTGAATCTTACAGTCATGTCCATCTGCGTCGATTGCTTTTGAAATTCTTTAATAACTTTGGCCTGCTTCTGTGGGGCCATTTGCTGCAACAAATTTGAAAGATTAGTCAGACTACAGAGGACGAGGTTTCTAATTTCTACAAATAACTAAAGAAATCTTACTTTCGATTTAAGCAGTCTAATGGTTATTCACAGTATATAAATTGACAAACTAATTAAGGAACAACCGCAAAATCTTTCTTACAACAAGTTATGATTGGAGTTCATTCTGGATAACCATCAAAGAAAATTTCTAAGTTTCACATGAAAATCTGTGCCGACTTTATGTGTTTCCATTCTACCTATGCACTTTCTTCTTGACCCGTGTAAGGAAAAGGTCAAGAAAATAAAATTTTGTGTGGTCGAGTATCATACTTCTCCCTTGAAATTGAATTTCATATGGAGGATTGGCTATATAAAAGAAAATGCATGTTGAGATGGCATACTTACTTTATTCATTGCTACCATTGCTTTAGTTGCACCTTTCATCCCTGTTGAAATTGCAGTACTAGCATACATTGCCTGTCACATGGACCAGTATCAGAAATTTAGAAACAAAAGAAGTTACATCAAAATTGTACAATGTTTATATTTTAACAGGCGCCGACCTGTGTATGAGTTGCTACTCCTCTGATTTGGGCGCGACTCCCCTGCAAATTTGTGATCTGCTGCCGTAAGCGAACAAGTTGACGAGCCAATATTCTAGTGGCAGCCTGTACAATACAATAAACATATAAAACCAATACATTCATTTTCCTAAAAGATATCACATAGTTAAATATCAAAGAAGTAAACACTTATGTGGGGTATAACTACTGTGTACTATGACAATTGCACAAATGCTTTTACTAACTGAACAAGTAGATCATCATAGAGTTAAATATCTCCTATCAGCTTCAGAATTGAATATTAGGAAATAAAGCTAGATGAGTCCAATTTGAGGCCTACTTGACATCACTCTCCTTTTATAGCAAAAATCTGACAACATTCTGAATATTGACACATGAATGATGATAAGCAAACAATGATATAGCTAGATACTGTCTGTGTAGAGGCCAGAGGGTCAAGTTGATGTAGCACAGTTGAAGAAAATCAGAAGGGTATGGAAGTTTACAATAAGTCAAGGTCAATGTGGTATACAAAAATGTAGAAGATTCGAGATTAACATCCAAAATAGAAGTTTAATTTCTCATAACTATTTGGTTGATGTTATTAGACATAATCAAATCTTGTCAAGATGAACTTGCCTCATTTCCAGTTTTTGCTGTCTTCTTGATCTCCGCGACCAGTTTCTTCTCCTGCCATTGTGAGGCTGACGTAAGACTTCAGAGCATAAAACCAGAAATTTAAGGAACAAAATATAGTATAGAAAGGTAATGTACCTCTAACTGCAGAGAAGCAATTTCGCGTTCAATACCTAGCACACAAAATCAAAAAGAGAATAACCGAGTGAAGCTTACGTTTAGAGTCCCGTTCTTCGTAAAACAACTAAACTAACAACACTTCAACTTGCTCTCACAAAATTAACCATTGGAGATAGTGGAGGTACTGTCACAGGAAATAGGGAATCCAAGAAACCCATGAAAAAATTGCCAACTTTTTAGGGTTTTTTTCATCGACTAAGTTTTGGTGACACTCTTCACTACTACAATTACTATAGAGTTCGGTATCCTAACATACATTTCCTTGAGAGTGTCACAATATCGTATGTTCAATGATTTGATGCATGACATTGAGCTCATTTCACTAATTCTTTACTCAATCAAGATACCAAATTCGAAAAAGAGTAAATTTAGGTAAAAAAAGGAGCTTCTAACCAACAATAATTTAGGGAAATTACTAAATTTTACCTCTTGTTGCAACGGACATATCTCTCTTGCTCTCTCTAAGTGCCTCTGCATAAGAAAATCATAAATTTCTCCAAGGTTAGGGTTTTCTCTCCTTCATTTGATCGGAAACAAAATTCTCCCAGTTCAGAAACCAAAAAAAAATCGAAAACAGCATTCATGAACGAAACAATCATATATCCTTCATAATTAGGAAACTAAAATCCCTGAATTTAACAACTTGACCTTCTACCATGCAATCTACAAACTCATTCTCGACTTTCAAAACCCTAGAAATGATCATAAAAAGTGTTGTCTTTACCTTTTGGAGAGGTCTTCTTCCGGAAAAGATTCATGATTTTCTCTTTATTCATCATCTCTAAAGACTCTGAAGATTTAGAGAGCTGAAAACAATCTGATCTGATCTGAAGAGTGGGTAAATTTAGGGTTTTATATTAGGGTCGCCGAACTGAGTATAGTGAGAACTGAAAAAGCAATACTATAAATGAGCTTATAAAACTCTTTCCTTTTTATCTAACGGTAACCATATCGAGACTAGCCGTTGTATTTCTCACGTTTACTTAAATGCCCCCTGTCTCTTTCCTTAAACATGAAGTTTATCTTATTTTGCTTAATTCCATTTGGGATCAAGTAGTGACTAAATCGCCAATTTTGCCCTCATACTTAACCTTGCAAGTCATTTTTCCATCTAATCATAACTACACAAATTTGATTCCCAAATCTACCCTTTTGTGTTTAATTGTGGCTTCTTTGCCTCTGAAAGTTGCAACAAGATTTGACAACTTTGATTCATTGTCTTAGATTTCGTGACAACGTCTCTTTTGACTAGTTAAATTCTCATGGGATTTCCACCATACACGAGCAAGGTCATATCTGGTTCACTTTTTTGTAGGGATTTGACTTAATTCCCCATTCATTTATCAGAGTTGTCAATTCAAGTGTCGTATTTCTCTCATCAAGTAACTATATTTCCTCTTCTAATGATTACTTATCCCCTAGGTTCTTCTCAGACATCTTCATCCTCTCTCACAACTTATCTTTTCTAACATTTTCATCTTCTTTCTATCTTCATCTTCTATCACATCTCTTTCTTCTTTCTTAAATGGGTTTTGTCATCTCCTATTCTTAGGTGCTTGAATTCAATTACAGATCTTTTGTCTTTAATATTTCTAGTGAGGGTTAATTCTATGTTGGCCCCTAAAAGACGATCAACTCGTTAGAATGGTCTCTAATGATGACCAGCTTCTAATATGACTAGGGTTCAGGCAAAGAAATAAGACCATCATCCCCAATTCCACAACCACTAGCACACCCACAAACCACCAAAACTACTACATTCTCCACAATTGTCATCCATATCCACACACAATTCAGCCTATCTTGAAACTTTTACACAAAACAAGATTATAAACAATTCATGAATCATCATGAACTCATGGTTCTTAAGATTTAACCTTTTTCATTCCTGCAAGTATGTATATCTCAAATTTCCTGTTTCATCGACACAGGAAAATGAAAGAGAAGAATAAACTTTACTATAAATTAATATGTGAGATTGTTTGTAAATTAATACTAAAAAAAAAAAATTCCTCTTCATGTTATGCTTTATAAACTTCACTCGCCTACCCGTAAACAACCTCCAGGGAGAAGGAACTTAAACTTTTCCGCGTTTTTTATCAAGTACGCAGGAAGATGAACAGCAGAAGATGACTTGGGTATTGACCCCATCTTCTTTATCAGCTCCTTGAAGCTATATTCTTCGGGTAACATATCAAAGAGATCAGTTCCTTGACAAATTATTCTCTGAATTCTCGAAAAGTTTAGAAAATCTCGTTTTCTAACCCGATCAGCATGACTATAAGCTGTCATCTTAAACACGAACTCTTGAATTCTTCGGAAACAAAAACTACAATGCCAACCTGCATCTGAGAATATGTAATCTGTCTGCCGAGAATGTCTGTACCGTGTTCTTGGCCCGTATATGTGGGCTGTGGCTCGCCAACTGCTGAAATCCACAGGGAACTCGAACGAGTACATGAAGTGCTTCAGCTCTAGGTGCATCACCGGCGGCACACCATCACACCATTGTAATAGTTTTATAGTGTGCAGACTTGGAATTTCATCTGCATCAGACATAATCAGAACGTCACCATTAGAGATCCCTGAACGTTGAATCAATGTGTTCATGGTTGCACGTTGTTCAGACTCTAATCTGAACGGGTCTTCATGATATCCACGGGTAGCTGTCCGGCCTGAGAACACACTATGAACGGTCTTCTCTTTTGCAAATTCAAACCTACTTTTATTCTCTGCAAAGAAGAGAGGCTTCGGAATGCCAGTGAAGGTGGTGTTTGACTCGAGAACGATGAATTTAGTGACGTAAGGTTTGAGTTCTTGCCATCTTATTTCTAGAAGGTCAAGTTCGTTACTAAAGATTATAGCATCAAAAACTCGACGAGGTTGGGAACGAAGAGACCAACCATGGAGGTTGCAGAGATGGTTCATCGAGACATTTTCAGCATAGTAATGGGGAATGTGGGTGAAAGAGGGGGGAGGAATATCCCAAAGAGGGCGAAAGAAGTACGAAACCTTCTGCCCATGAGTAATAATTATGATCACCAAAACCGAGATAAGGATTAGTAAGATAATCAAGAGAAGCTTAGATCGAGGTCGCCTTGATGTGAATCGCTGAGTTCGTCCAGCCATGTGAGAGAATTCTTTGAGTAGAATGGCTAAAATATGGAGCAACTGACATATAAAGTTCCATTCTAGTCCATGCCAGTCTCAATCATCTGCAAGAATTTATTAACAGATTTAGTATGCGAATCTAATATAACTAAGCACTTTTAGATTAAGATGAGCACTAAATTAACAAATTCGCAGAAGCTTCTTTATAAAGCTATATGTTTTGGCAATTCAAGAAATACTTCGTCTATAGTATGCATATACTCCAAGTAACTGCCTAGATGGGTCGAAACCCACTGATTAATCCGCCAAAGTAAGGCATATAAGGAACTACCCTAACAACAAAACCTTAGACACACATATTTTATTGTTTTAGTTATTCACAGCTTCTATATACAGAATATCTTAAACCATGGTGGCATTTTATGGTCCTAAATTCTACCACGAAAATCTCACATTTTACCTACTGAAGTGACTGAAAGTATCTGCTACAAGAAAAAAAGAACTATAATGTAATATCTATGTTTCATAGAATTTGTTCTGTTTCTTCTTCACCATTCAAATGAGTATTAAAACTCTGACCTATATCACATAAGATTATGTCCTACCAACTCGACATAGCCAAACTAAGCAATCTCTTAATCACAGTAGTTGACCAACTCTACACAAATCATCTAAGCATCTAACAGTAAGAGAATTGGAATATCAACTTCAATTAACTTCAAGTATATTGAACCAATGAAAATTTGAAACAACTAATTACTACAGGAACCAGGAACGGGTATTAGACGAACACCCAAGTTGTGCAACTTTCATCAATGATACATAATGGCGAGAGGAAAAAAAAAAGAGGAACCAAAAGCCTAACATGGAGGAAATTAGTACAAAACTCTGCAACTAAAGAGCTGATATTTTTCCGACCTAAGAAGAAAAATATTCCTTCATAATCCAATTCCAAAGAAAAATAACACAACCCAAATCGTTGCCGACGTTTTTGAATTTCTTAAAGCACAATCAGACATCTAAATATCATTCTTTAATCTCTTCACATCACATAGAACTTATACATGCCATTATATAATATATTATGGTATGGGTTTCCTGACAACTTAACTTGAAAATATAAACAAAATATAAAATTCTAAACTTGTTATGAGTCTTAAAATATTCCAACCAAATTTTGATATGGACCACAAACAAGATTATTATTATATAAACAAATCTCCAAAATCCCCAAATGATGGTATATCAATCATAAACAAAATCAATACAGGAATGTCTGAAATTAAAATCTAAACAACCAGAGAAGAGGATTTCTTAAATAAGAAAAATTTCTAAGTGTGGACTATAAGTAAAGTTGAATCACAAATATCATCAATATCAAATACCCAAATACTAAAACACAAAATTCAGTTTAAAGATTGAAACTTTCCAACAAAATCAGCATCTATTGACAGGAAGAAAGATAAAATGTTCATAATTTCTTCAAACTCACCTCAACATCAAGATCTAAGTTGTTTCAGGATGAACCACTTGGAGAGAATAGGAGAAGACGAAGGTGCTCTTATATCATTTGGATTAGGGTCTTCCAATCAAACAGCCAACCACCCAGATAAAGGATTAGGGTTTTATTCACGGATTTGGATTGAAAAAGATGAAATTTGTTAGATTACAGTAAATATAATTACCGGAAGAATATAAATTTATCTCCTTTCTGGGTTTTCCTCTCCTCAACTTTTGAAGAGAGAAATGAAAGAGAGAGAGAGAGAAAAGCTCAATAGTTTGAAGACTTGAAGGTGGGTCATTGCGATGGTGTCTGATCTAGGGTTTTTTGTGGTGATAATGGAGGAAAATTTTAGTGAAGGAAAAGTCTGCAGATGAAATTATCTTCAATTTTGTATGTTTTCCTTTTTCTGTTTTGTTTTGTTTTGGTTTTCCTGCCATTTGCAGATTTTTTAATCTTTTACCGTCAATCTTTGGTTACGCAAATCCCTAGACACGATTTTCGGAACATAAGGAAAGTGAACCCCATATATTTCCGTACAAAATCCAAAAGTAACCGAAACTGTGAATATAAGATTGTTTGTCCTAATAATTTTTCATTGGCATGAGATTAGATTCTTTTTTTTTTTTTCTAAATAAAGACCCTTGCCCTAATCCTTCATCAAGATTCAAGGGACCCCATTTATATTTTAAATTAGAGCTAGTATTTTCACTTAGATCTAGTGGTAAAGTCTTTTTTTTTTCTTTGTTCTGTCTCCTTCTTGTCACGTAGATTTGTCGATCGTTTAGTGATCTGGCGGGGGCGATTGTTTACCAAAAACACACGTCTCCACAAAGTGATAAGACCACGTATGGGGGTTGAAACATGTCCAGTGTCGAAAGCTGAAGGAAGTTGCCAAGTTGGTGACCTGGTGACAGGGAAGTCGACGACTGAAGCACAGGTGAACGACGATTGTAACCATAACGATCCTAAAGTAGCGAAATTTCTTGTTAAGTAAAATCTGACCCGCACGAATGACGACACTGTCTCAGAGTCATTTTGGTGTTGGTTAATTTCAAGTAAACATTTGGAGGCATAGGTTTTGTTATATCTAATTCGATTCGGACACGGTAAAAAATACTCCATTTCATGGTGTCCTCCACAGTAGTTGGTTGATAATTGCCTGGAGTCGCTGCAAGATGGTTAACATTTGTTTGGGTTTAGATGGCGGAGAGGAATTCCGTGCATTTGCACTCAAAACCAAACTTTATCAAAGACGTGATCCCCTAGAGATATCTCCGGTTGGCAGCGTTGTAAAACAAGAAGTTCATCTTGGATCACCCATAGGGTGCTCTCCAAAGCCAGATCCAGTTCTGTAACCGCGATAAACTTGAATATGAATAGGTTATCTCGGACTTCTGTAAGATTGTAATTGTTTGGACCATGTAAGACCCTTGCCAATCGCATCATCGCTTGGACTATGTCCACTTTTTTGGTACTCTGTATCCAAATCACTCTGTTTTTTATCACGTCAATGGAGGTTGTTTCAATTTCAGCACCTTCCACTATTGGTGGTTGGTATTCTTTAGTAGATAAAGCAGCAAACTTCTGAAGAAACTGATTGTCTGTAGCATCCATCGTAGAAAAAGGGAAAAAGGAAGAGAGAAGACTAAAAATCAGAAAACACAAATTTCCTAAAGAGTGACTAAGCTTCAGTAACCGACCATGATCTACCCAAAATAACCGAGTAACTGCCTAGTTAAACCGTTTATTGGAAAAAGGAAGAGGTGGCGCCGCCTAGAAACTAAAAACCCTAAGCTGCAGAGCAAAAGAAAGTAGAAGACATATTATAATAAATACACTGATTGTTGATCAAATACTCCATGAAACAGAAGAAGTTCTATCCTGCTACACATGACTAGTTGTTCTCTTGTCCAAAATAATCAGGGAAAACAATTTCTTTTCCCTAGTTTTCACGGAATATCAAAAAAGCGTAATCTGGAAGTCGTTTCATATCTTCGAATCATTCTCAATTCTTTGGGAAAATGGGGATTTCCGTAACATTTTTGTTGATATCAATATGGTGTCTTCTTAGTTTTGGAGTAAGCAGAGTCATTGATTGTGAGCTCAACGAGGGCGACCCGCTTAAGATCACTGTTGATCAGTCCCAAAATCGAAAATAGAACCCAGATGATACTGCCCGGGTGCCCAGCCACATCAGCTCACATCATTGTTGTCGATGGTTGTTCTGGCTTGTGGTTAGACTTGATCTAAACCTATAAATACTACTACGACTTCTAGTAGAAACTGGCATCTTCAAAATAACAGAAACGAAATAGTAACAGAATCACCAATAACAAACTTTCTTCTCTCTCCGAGTTTCTTTCTTTCTCTCTCTAGTTTCCCTCTCTCTTCTTCTCTCTCCGAGTTTCTTTCTTTCTTTCTCTAGTTTCCCTCTCTCTCTCTCTCTGAATCTTCTCAATTCGGATAGCCATTTCTTTCACATTTCATAATCAATACTAGAATTAAAGATTGCAATTTGATTACGAGATCTTCAAATCATGTATTTATCTCTCTCTAAAAGTCTATCTTCTCACTCTCTCTCTCTATCTATTCGTCTTCTCAAATTCAATAGTTTCTGTGCAGAATGGATCCTAGAGAACAATTAAACATCTATATTGCTGAAATGACGAATATACAATCAAGCACAAGATGAAGTAGTGGTTGAAAATGTCATTGATCATGATTCACCTACTGAAATTAACAGAAATCAATGGCAAAGGTATAAGGAGGAGCATAAGCTGAAGAAAGGAATTGAAGTAAAAAAAGAAGTGAGGCCAGAAAGAGGAAGATTCGTGCCTAAAAGAGAGGAAGAAGAGGAAGAAGATGAAGAAGTTGAAGAATTCAATCAGGTTCAACTTCTCGTTGAACCAAGAGGAACTTTCAACATAATTATATCTGGAAAAACATCATCAAGTATCAGGTTTGTCATCTTTCTTTAAGTTTCTTTCTCAAAAGTTATCATCTCAATTGGATCATAATTGTTTTCTAAAAATTCAGAAACGATTATTCAAAACCAAAGAATGCATGTGAGAAGGAATCGGTTGAGATACTGAACCAGTTGGATCGGGAGAAAGAAGAACAACTACTAATAGAGAGGGAGGAAGAACAGAAAGTACAGAGAAGTATACTGAATCAACCAAAAGATGAAGCAGAGTCTGTTCATGTTAATGTAATTGAGTATGATTCAGTAACTTCTGAAATGAGCAATTGACAATTCTTGAGCAATTGGCAATTCTTCAAGGGGCCAAGCCTTGATGTGCTATGTTGGGCATGAGGTGGCTTATTAGAGATGGATGCTCCTATGCCCAATGTCCGGATGGTAAGCCGAGATGATAGGTGTCAGATGCTTGAGACTAGATGGCAAGATCCGCATATGCGGCTTGGTGTGCTCCGCACATATGTTGGTATCCTTTATAGTGGGTGAGAGTCTATGACTCAAGGAAGCGTTATACGGGACGGCTCGAGCTATGCTCGTAGGTTTTTGGTGTCATGCCGCATTATTGGTTGGGAACCAAGGTGACTTGATAGTCGAGATGCTCCGAATATGTTCGGGAAGACTGGTTATGGACTAGGAGGGAGTACATGACGCCGCACGACACGTTAGGATTTGATATTCCGCACTATCGACCTGTGTCTTTGAGCATAATATGTCGGGTCGACCTAACGGGACAAAAAGGCCGTGACAATTGGTATTAGAGCCTAGAGGAAAGGTTGAAGATATATTACCCTCTGATACCTATTTGACAATTGGTATCAGAGCCTGAAAGTGTACTGGCCAAGAAGTATAGCACTCTGATACCTATTTGACAATTGGTATCAGATCTTGAAGTTCAAACTAATGGATTGCGTTCTGGTCCCATATGAGAACTGTGATCAGAGCCTGAGTGACAGGCTAGAGTATTGTGCTCTGATCCTAGACGAGAAATGGATGTCAGAGCCTGAGCTACAGGATGAAGATGTACAAGTTGAAGATGTATTGCATCCTGATACCCATTTGACAATTGATATTGTAGCCTAGGGGATCGGCAAACGAGTATGTTGCTCTGGTCCTTGTGATAGATGGACTTAGAGCTTGATAGCTTACGAGATATATTCCAAGAGCCTAGTGATAGTGGCAAATGGATGTGTTTTGGGAGCTTGAGAGGACAAGCATGAAGATATGCCTAAGAACATGTGGTATGTTTGGAAGCATACTTCTAGAGCCTGGATGGCAGGTTCAAGAGATGGTATCTATGCTCGAGTGTGACGAAGAGCTTAGTGATTCTCCCACTATGGTATGTGGTATACTGGAGTGTGTATGAAGAGCTACGTTGAGAGCATGATTCTGAGAGAAGGCTTTCAGAGTGAGATGCATTCAAGATGATATGGTCTCTGAAGCTATAGTGCTAGAAGGGGACCTTGTTAAGGGATGCATGGTGCATAAGGCGACGAGAGTTCCGATGGAAGGAATAGGCCGTGTGCACGGATGCTACGGTGGTAGCTATACTTGGGTCTATGTTCCTTTGAGATGAAGGACATATGCGAGATATGAGATGGAACCGTATTGACACAAGAAGTCATGTGCAAACTCAGTGGCAAGAGTTCAGTGTGACTTGGTGTACAAGAAGGTACCGTATATGCTAGAGTCCTTTAGAGGTAAGGACAAGTGCAGAGATGAGATGAACCAAGAATGACACGGTGAGTGGTGTGCGAGCTTAGGGCGGTAATGCTCAGTACGATTTGGTGCGCATTGGGTACATCATATGTTAGAGTCCTTTGTGTGGACAACATGCTTGGTATAGAAGCTTACCAAGATGGCAAGTAGAGTCAGGCTGAGAGCTTGTGGAAAGCTAGTCTGAGTAAGCTTGTTGGATTGGCATCCAAGAGTGGAGCTATGTTGATCCAAGTGATACTTGAGCGTTAGAGCAGGGTATGACAACAAGGTGTTGAAGGATACTCTCTTATGCTTAAGCCGAAGGTAGCATCGAGTGACTTGTGATGTTGTGAGTTCAAGCTACTTACAGAAGACAGGGGTCAAGAGTAAGATAGATGGACAGAGTACATCGTTGGGCAAGTTAGTGCTAGATCAAGTTGTGCTTATGTGGTATGGTGCACGATAGAGTTCGACACGATGTATTGTAAGCGCATTTGAGTCCCAAAGAGAATGGACTCACTTGAGATGAGACATGGATATGCTAGCATGGTTGTGTTTGATATGTCGCATGAGTGCTATAAGCTGAAACCAACATTGAAGCTTATGGTCATATTGGTGTGAAGTCTTGAAGACAGATTCACGAGACCGAGTACAGAACTGATGGTAGTTGGAACCGAGTTCAAGTCGTCAAGTAATATGAGGGTCGTTGTATCTGAAGTGGATCGGCCCATGTTTGAGTTATGCATTGGAGGTAAGTTGGAACAGAGTTCAAACCTACAGTGTGCAATGAGTACGTGGTGACTGAGAAGAGATCAACTCACGTTATGGGATTTTAGGATGGTGTGTCGTGGTGACATTAAGCATCGTCCAATTCTGGTGATAGTTGGAACTAAGTTCATATCGTCAGATACATATGAAGACGTCGAGTTTGCAATTGAGTTGTAAGCCGTATGGTGCTGCGTAAGGTGTGTTGGAACTTATGCGGTGGTACGTTCGGATCAAAATACTCGATCAGACCTAATACAATTCAAATACCCTTTGAATGATGCTGAACGTGTACCTATTGGGTGTCCACTTTCCGATCAAAATATGTAATTGATTTGACATTTATTATCTAATAGTTGGTCAACTATGCGTAAAGGTGGAGTTTGGAGTTCGACTACATGAGACTGCACAAAGTATTGATAAACCAGTCAAAAAATAAGAAGAAACAGAAAAGCTTTTAGACTTTAGTATGTTTGAAACTGCCTTATGGAGCCCAAGCCACTGACCTTTCTTCAAGGGGCCTTACTAAATTGCTAATGGTACCATACAATTTATTAACCCAACATAGACAACTTATTTATCCTACAGTCAAGAATAAGGCTTGATAGGGGGATGTGTTTAGTAGGCCGACACGATATCCCTTAAGTAGTGTTCGTGATCGTGAGCAATATTGGAACTCTGACTTGGGTATTACTGAACCCCACTCGGCTACTGAATGCACATCTCGGACTCGGGATACACCTGAGTCGGAAAGGTTAGTTCTTCAAAGCTAACTTATATAAACAAAAGATTAACAAAACACAGTTGACAAATTTCATAACTTATACTATAAAGAGACATTAAGATTTTGAAGAGGCTTCATATATATTCATATAAGTAACATTTTACAAAGGAATAAAGTTCAAATAAATAATTCACACAGGAGTAGGAATCTGAATGGAATTATCTCCTAATTCTTGCTTCAAATAAATTTTAGAATTTAGTGAAACTGGACTACTAACACATGACATTAAAATAACATCTCGAACTTCACTTAGCTTAGGAATTGTAGTTTTTTTCTCCTTGTCATATAAAACTATGTCATCGTCACCTTTCCGTAATAGTATGTCGCCATTCTCGAATGAGTTTATCAGGCTCATGATACAAAGGGAATTAGGTATAAGATTGTATTTAGGAATGGTGAATAGTTTAGTCCAAGACTCATTCACTCCATACTCCTTCATTACCCATACATCAGTATGAGCTATCCAGCTATTATCGAATACGCAAAGATTATCTCTCAAAACACCAAAGGTTGACAATAGTGCTACGCCCTTGTAATTCAAGCTTTCTGGTATGGACAATACCTTGAATCTCTGATCATCACCCACATTAAAAGAAAGGATTACATCATAGAATGTTTTATTGGGTGTAAGCCGAGTTCCCATCCAATGAAGAGCTCCATTAACAAACTTACCATCTTCATGATCTCTAAGGATTTTGTAAGGAATCTTGTGGACGTTATTGGCTTTCCACGAATCAGAGCTCAAAGTGTAGGATTTGACAACAGTAAAAACAGAACGAGGGTGATCCGACAAGCTTGTAACCATGAAAATCTTGTAAGTATCGAGCTTGAAATCATAACCGAAACCCAAGCCAACTCTCTGAATTTTAAACGATTCGGGAGCATCTAGTATTGGTGTAGTAACCGGTGGTGGTGGTACCAATTTACATTCATCGGTAGATGGATTCCAAACGTAAATTTTTATAGAAACGTGACGACGATAAGTGAAGCAAACCAAACCATTACAAGAACCCCAACAGACAAGATGAGTATCAGATTGAAGAGATACGAATGGGTAGTCGGTAATGTGAAGAGGTTTTTGAGATGCAGCCAATGAATCAGATTCGATATAATATATTCTCTTATTTTTCGGGTCATTGAGAATGAGACTGAATTTGCCTTGTTGAACAACAAGATTATAGTGAAGTTTGATGAAATAAGGATCAGAGAGAAGAGATGACCAGGTTTTGGATACAGACTTGAATCGTGCGATAGATTTGACTGGTAACTTAGGTAATATATCATTGCTAATGATTTCTTCAGGGAGGAGGCTCAGGCTCTTATTCGACAGCATTGAACGTACTATTCCTCTTCTTTTCATCTTCTTCCGCCACGGCTTTGAACATACTCCTCCTCCTCCTTGTCTTCTCGTCTTCTTCTTCTTCTTCATCATCATAGTACTATAGTATTAGTTTTGGAATGCCTTGTCTTCAACACACAACCCAGAGAGAATTAGAGATTTGGCTATATATAAGTTTCCCTATTGTCAACAGAAAAAAAAAGATAGAAGTTTCCGTATCCCAAGTAGTTTAGGATTTCAACACAAAAAAAATAGAAAGTAGTTTAGGGTGAAGTCACTTGCCCCGTGATGTGGCTTAACTACTTTGGTCTTTTTTTTTGGTTGAAAGAACTACTTTGAGAGGAAAACTATTTATAGTTATAAATTAACTTTCCTATTTATAATCGATCTGGATTGTAGATTTAGTTCAGACCTTAGCTCCTCCATCCAAGATTGATTGACTTTTCCTGTGAAGTCACTTGCCCCTATTTTTTTTTATCTTGGGTTTTGTTTTTATTTGAATTTTTTGATTTCTCCAATTAGAATAGTTTTAGTCAAAGTGAAACTTAATCATATTTAGTCCAACATTCGTATTATATAAGCAAACTGAATTTGGATACATTTTTTTTCACTTTCTGAAGAAAAAACCTTAAGAAAGTTTGGAATTTTGTCAAACCAAAAAATCCTGCAACTTCAATTGGAAAATGTTATTTGGACGGACAAAAAGTCGTATGAATGTCCTCAATAATTCCTGACATCATGTGTAAATTTGGCTTGTTGTGAAGTTTAAGCATTTTTTTTTTGTCGGACCAAATAGCATTGTTGATAAACTCTTCTAACAAATGTTCCGAACAGACCTTTAAGGGTTTGTTCGAAGGTCTGCTCGGAACAGACCTTCAGATCTGAAGGTCTGGTTCAACAGATTCCGGCGAAGGGTAACCCCTTCGCCGGAATCTTTTGAGAGAGAGATATGAGAGTTTTTTTTTTTAAGGTCGTCGGCCAGAAAATTTTCCGGCCGGCGACCTTGCCGGAGAAGACAAATAGGGATGAGATTTTTTTTTTAAGGTCGCCGGCCGGAAAATTTTCCGGCCGGCGAACTTAATCGGAGAAGACAGAGTGAGGTGGAGAGAGAGAGAGAGGGAGGTTGGGTGGAGAGAGGGGTGAGATGGAGAAAGATAGAGAGAGAGGTGAGGTGGAGAGAGAGAGGTGAGGTGGAAATAATTATGTTTTTAATATTTTATTTAGAAATTAGGAAGGGTATTTACGCCATTTACATAAAAATAAGGAGTCATATTTGAATTTACGAAAAAAAAGGGGGCCAAAAAGGAAGCTGGTCACAAAGTAGGGGGCCATATAGAATTAACTCTAAAATACATTAGAGTAGTTAAAATATACAAAACGAGTAGTTTATTTCATATTTCGGCTAAAATAGAAAGTAGACCCATTGTCGTCGATAAACATATAATGCATGGAAGGTGAGTGTGGAAGGAGAGTCATACCATATTACCATAAGACATGTTTTAAGTGTTCCCATGGAGGATATTCTCTGACAGCTTCTTCTTACGCCACTCTTGACAGCCTTCTCGATTGGAAACCCCATTTCGGTCAGCCCTTCAAGGAAAAGGGAAGCTATATCATCTTATTCAATCAGCTAGTAGGAGAAATGCAACTCCGGGAAGGCCAATGAGGCCTCAAATTTTGTTTCCTGAACTGATCTTTGTCATATAGGTCAGACATGACAAAATGGAAGCTTAATAAACACAAGAGCCGATATGGCTGTGGCGTGTGGAGGCCTGGAGGGCATCCATAACAAAGAAGAGAGATACTTCAACCTCACAAAATGGAAAGTAGGTAATGGCTGCAAGATTAACTTCTGGAATGTGGTTGGATTGGAGATAACTCTTTGCGTGAGTCAGTTCCCAGAGCTTCACCTGATCTCAGTCGACAAGCAGGCCATTTTGGCCCAATCCTTCAGTACTCCTCGAGTTCCTCGTGGTTCCTGGGAGCTCAACTTCCGCAGAAACCTAAACGGCTGGGAAATTCTAAGGGTTATAGACCTCCTTGCCCTAATTGAGAATGTCTACCTCTCTTCAGATGTAGTACAGAGAGTTAAGGAAGAGGATGCCTTGAGTGTTAAGAACTTTTACTCCAGGGTGTCTAGCAAGGATTCTATTCTAAATTCAGAAGTCATTAAAATTATTTGGAAGAACCAAGTCCCACTGAGAATCAGCTTCACCTTATGGGCAGCAACAGCCTTGCAAAGATTACCGACCGTGGATCAACTTAAAAAGAGATGTATGGTGTTAACCAATAGATGTACCCTATGCAAGTCAGACGAGGAATCTATCAATCATCTACTCCACATTGCAAAGTTTTCTTTTTTGAATTGTCAGCCCGTGTCTGCCTCGAACCCTTGACCTCTAGGTGGAAGATTATACGTCTTACCACTTACCACTCCAACTTTGCATGACACACAACGTGTACCTATTGGGTGTCCAACTTTCCGATCAAAATATGTAATTGATTTATTATTTTATTATCTAATAACTGTCCAATTTATTAACCGAACATAGAGAACTTGTTTGTCCTATAGTCAGGAATAAGGATTGATACGGGGATGTGTTTAGTAGGCCGACACGAAATCCCTTAAGTAGTGTTCGTGATTGTGAGCAATATAACAACTCTGACTTGGGTATTGCTGAACCCTCTCAGCTACTGAACACACATTTCGGACTCAGGATAAACCTCAGTCGGAAAGGTTAGTTCTTCAAAAGCTTACTTATACAAACAAAAATTAATGAAAGACCATTGACAAATTTCATAGGTAAAAACTTTATATTCATATAAGTAACATTTTACAAAGAAATAAAGTTACAAGGAGTAGGAATCTGAATGGAATTATCTCCTAATAATTGTTGCTTCAAATATATTTTAGAATTCAGCGAAACTAAACTACCAACACATGACACTACAACAGCATCTCGAACTTTACTTAGCTTACGAATTGTAGTTTTTTTCTCCTTGTCATATAAAAGTATGTCATTGGCACCTTTCCATAATAGTATGTCGCCATTCTCGAAAGAGTTTATTAGCTTCATGATACAAACGGAAGTAGGTATAGGATTGTATTTAGGAATGGCGAATAGTTTAGTCCAAGACTCACTCACCCCATACTCCTTCATTACCCATACATCAGAATGAGTCACCCAATTATCGAATACGCAAAGATTCTCTCTCAAAACACCAAAGGTTGAGAATTTTGTTGTGCCCTTGTCATTCAAGCTTTTTGGTATGGACAATTCCTTGAATCTCTCATCACCCACATTAAAAGAAAGTATTACATGATATTCTATTTTATTGGGTGTAAGCCGAGTTCCCATCCAATGAAGAGATCCATTAACAAACTTACCAGCTTTATTTCCAGGGATTTTGTAAGGGATCTTGTCGTTACTGATTTTCCACGAATCAGAGACTAAAGTGTAGGATCGGACAATAATAAAAAAAGAATCAGGGTGATCAGATCGCACGCTTGCAACCATGAAAATCTTGTAAGTATCGAGCTTGAAATCATAACCGAAACCCAAGCCAACTGTGAGAATTTCAAAAGATTCAAGAGCATTTAGTATTGGTGGACGTGGTGGTGGTGGTACTAATCTACATTCATCAGTAGATGGATTCCAAAGGTAAATTCTATTTATAGAAACATGAGGATGATAAGTGAAGCAAACCAAACCATTACAAGAACCCACAAAGAGAAGACCACCACTACTGGATTGATGAGAGACGAATGGGTAGTCGGTAATGTGAAGAGGTTTTTGAGATGCCGCCAATGAATCAAAGTCGATAGAATATATTCTCTTATTTTTGGGGTCATTGAGAATGAGACTGAATTTGTCTTGTTGAACAGCATGATTTTTGTGAAGTTTGATGAAATAAGGATCAGAGAAAAGGGATGACCAGGTTTTGGATACGGACTTGAATCGTGCAATAGATTTGACTGGTAACTTCGGTAATATATCATTGCTAATGATTTCTTCAGGGAGGAAGCTCAGGTTCTTATCCGGCAGCACTGAACGTACTATTCCTCGTCTTTTCATCTTCTTCCGCAGCGGCATTGAACTTACTCCTCCTCCTGATTGTCTTCTCATCTTCTTCTTCATCATCACTATGATATTAGTTTAGGAACTCCTTGTCTTCAACACACAACACCCAGAGAGAGTTAGAGGGTTTGGCTATATATAATAAGCTAATAACTGTTTTAGCCTTCGCTAGAAGTTTCCCTATTTTCAACAAAAACAAAAAATAGAAGTTTCCGTATGCTGAGTAGTTTAGGATTTCTCTTTCTTTCAAATAAAAAAATACAAAGTAGTTTAGGATTTCTCTTTCTTTCAACAAAAAAAATATAGCAACCAACTGCTTTCTATAAAATACATTGAGTAGTTAAAATATATAAAACGAGTAGTTTATTTCATATTTCGGCTAAAATAGAAAGTAGACCCATTGTCGTCGATAAACATATGATGCATGGAAGGTGAGTGTGGAAGGAGAGTCATACCATAAGACATGTTTTAAGTGTTCCCATGGAGGATATATTCTCTGACAGCTTCTTACGCCACTCTTGACAGCCTTCTCGATTGGAACCCCCATTTAGGTCAGCTCTTCAAGGAAAGGGGAAGCTACATCATCTTATTAAATCAGCTAGTATGAGAAATGCAACTCCGGAAAGGCCAATGAGGCCTAAAATTTAGTTTGCTGAACTGGTCTTTGACATATGGGTCAGACATGACAAAATGGAAGCTTAATAAACACAAGAGGCGATATGGCTGCAGCGTGTGGAGTGCATCCAGACTCCAGAGTTCAGGTCAAGGATACATATACTGGCAGTGTCACGTGCAGATACGTAAGCCCGCTCATTCGGCACAATGCTCTTAACCCACACACTAAGCTACCTATTTTGAGCTCAACTCAGTCTTTTGAATTTGTATTCTTTGCAGATAGGCAGACTGGTAATCATAGGAAAAAAAAACCACAAAGAACAAGGGAGATTCCTTAACATTGGTCATATTGGAAAAGATTAAGCTGACATAAATTAGAGAGAATGATTAGGAATTTTAATTTAAAATTTGTAATTTAAAACTTTAGAAAGCAAGAAGAATGTTGTTTGTAAGTAGGGAGAAAATGGATATGGAAGAGAAAAAAAATGAAGATGTGTGGGGGCACGTCGGTATCCTGCCTGAGGAGAAATATGAGAAGGGGAGAGAGGATGTGTTAGTGGAGCATATTGTTTTTCATTATCTTAGTTATAGCAGTAAAGTGTAGGGACCGAAATCAGGACACGCAGTCACAGACATCTTAGCTCTCTGGCTATTAAGGTAACCAGGCAGACTCGGGTTTGGGACTTCACAAATTTGGAGTGTCCATTGCTTGCTGAAGCTTGTCAAGATTGTCCATTGCTTGCTCAAGCTTGTCAAGATTGTCCACCGCTTCATGTACCAGGCACCTCAGGGCTAGAATATTAGAATCAAATCAAGTCCAGCACAACACGCTAGAGAGCATGCCCACCCACTGGGCAACCCAAAATGGTGTGTCAAATAGGCGTACTATAGTGGGGCCGGCAATTTCACCTACACTTGTTTGGTTTGGGGCTATTTATGTCGATTTTACTTTCTCATTAAGAGCCAGGCTTCGAGATTTAGGAGCGTAAGGCATACTCTCTCGTGGGCTTCCAGCCCTTAAACTTGAGCCATTTTACGACATGTCAGACCCAACAATCGAGCCTTTTCTTCGCCAAAGAGACTACTAGGACTTATCTTTAAGGAACTAATATGCAGACATTTAAAACAAGCAAAAAGTTTTATGTCAAGCTTCTCAATATCATCTTCATTTCGTCTAAGACTGGTTCAACAAAACTAAGAATCTCACAACATTAACATAGTCATAAATCTTCTATACAAAAACACAACCATCCTGCTTTTTTTCATACTTTTACTTGCTAAGTAAAGATTAAGGATAACAAGAATCAAGCTCTTGGACTATCTGGAAGAGTGATTTCTTTAAAAACCTGAAGTCTATTTCCTTTTCTTACTGGTATCGAATCCTTCCAACCACGGGTAGACGTATCGAAGTTGTTGTCGATATCGTTGAAGTAGTAGTCTGCTGTTTCCTGCTTCTGTTTCTGACCAAAATATAATGATCGTCGAGCATTTGATTTACCAAACAGGTAAGTACTACCTGTGCTCCTGGTACATTCTTCTTCTCCTTCTTTACCATTGAATGTTTCGGTTTTCCTTCTTAGATTCTCTGTTTGGTTATAGGCAATGTTAGAATTTAGGTTCTCATCATGAAAAGCTTCTTGATGATTGTTCCATTTATCCACAAATCTAGATGGAGTTCGATAAGAAAGCGATGATTCTTTAGATGGGTAACTCAAATTTTTACTATGAAGTGCTTCTCCATTTCTCCAGTTATTGACTGATTTTATTGGAGTTTGGAATGAGACTGAGGACTCTTGAGTTGGGTAGACATTTTTATCGGCGGAGAACCCTGTAAATCCAGTTAAAGCTGTCTCTTCTTCTTCAACCATGTCGGCCCAACTCTTTTCACTCTTAAAAAGAGAGAGGTCTAAAGGTTTCCAATTTACGGCAAAATAATCCGTTTCTTTAGTCCCTTCATCTTGCTCAACCTTGTTTTCATTTCCTGAGCTATCTGCGACTTTCAATACTTGATCTTGATGTCCATTACTGAGGTCTAAATGGTTCCAGTTTACAGCAAAACAATCTGTTTCACTATGACCTTCTTGGGTGTTCTTTATTTTATCGGTTTCACTTCGATCGCCTAAGACTGAAATTATGGACCTTTGAAGCTGACCTTTATCACTGAGACATGGTGAATTGGGATTCATATTTCCATTCATCACTTGCTGTTTCTTATCGGTTTCACTTCGATCGCCTAAGACTGAAACTATAGACCTTTGAAGCTGACCTTTATCACTGAGATATGGCAAATTGGGATTCATATTACCATTCATCACTTGCTGTTTCTTATCTCCTTTATCTTCGTCGAATCTGCTCCAAAATTTGTTTATAGAAAACTGCGAATCCCTTCTTTTTGGTTCGGTGAATGGAATTTTCGAACAAACCAGGGAACCAAAAAGAATATCACCATTAGAAGTATTGATGTTTTTTCCGCTTGTAGAAAGTGGGGAACTAATAGATTGGTTACTAGTAAACGTATTCCTGGTTCCACTCTGACACAAATATCCGTTATTCCCATTACCAACTGACGAAGATTCAGAAAATTTCGAATCACGATCACTAAGCTTAGACGAAACTTGGGAAGCAAGAGTTTTCCCATTACTAATCATCATGCTTTTGCCAGCTGAAACAACTTCATTTCTTCCATTTTCACACGTAAATCCGTTTTTGGAGCTAACAGAACCACACCCGTTACCGTGACAATCTCCATTATTGGATGAAACAAGTAGTTTTGACTTCTCCTTTGGTTCCTTTGGACTTGCAACTGATTGAGATTCGAGTTTAGATAACATCTCAGTAGCACGATCGAATGACTTGATATAGGGATCTTCCTTTTCTCGTTCAGTTGCTGAAGGTTCGAGATTCTGAAGTAGATACTTGGCTTCCTTAATTCTTCCTGTACTCATCAAGCAGATAGCCAAATTGCATTCTTTGTTCTTGTCTGGCTCTATACATAAAGCTTTCCTGAATCAAACAAGGTAAAATATATAAGCTATTTGTTAACTTACGATCGAAATACTAAGACTCGGGACGAAAAGGAATATACGGGTACTCGCCTATACAGTTCTTCAGCGGCTCGATGTTTATTCTGCTGCATATATGCCCAACCCAAGTTCCCTAGTAATCTGCAGTAAACAAATGAATGAGTGCAAGAAACTTCATTTGACCCACGAAAAGATAAGATCAGAACAGATTATGTTTACCTTGATTTCTCCTGTTCAATGGAAATATGAAACTTCTTTCCCTGAGATCTTGCTACTTTTGTCCGTTTGTTACCGAAGCCTACACCCTTTTCAACAAGCTTCATTTTACGTTCGAGAAGTTCGATATGTTCATCAATTCTACCGCCTCTCTGCAGATAAATTATAACATTAGTTCATCGTACAAAGATTTAAGCATATAAACTTATAAAAAGAGCTCGTATGAAAAGGATAGAAAATCAATAAGCAAGTATGTTTCTATTAATGAAGTACATTACAACATTCTCAATAGTTCTATAAATGGGTTTTGTTCTATAGATGGCGTAACAACTTCCATTTAAATAGTTTTCAGTAAACCTATTGGGCCCTAATGAATTCCGTGCATCCTTTAGATACGCCACAATCCAACTCATTGGCATACTCGGATTCATTAAGTCCAATTGGAAAGTTAATAACGAGATTTGAGAAGACGTACCAACTTCAGTTCAAACAATATTTTCAGTAAATCTATCGACCCCAAACGAATACTGAGTCAAACCCGGGATTTATCATCCCGAAAGGCCTGTGGGGCCGCACATCCTTCAGATATGAAGCAACCCCATCCACGGCCTTTGCTCTGGATACATCAAGTCCACTAGCAGTATTGTTATTGTTTTGCAAAAAAAAGGCTAAACCAATATGGTAGTATTATGTATGCCCATTTGTAAGAATAATGAAAGCAAGTAGCACTATAAGTGAAATGGGATTTTACCTTATAAAGATCAATGAGTACATTATCAAGAGATTCTTGAGCTTGTTCAGAACAAAGATGACGAAACGATTTAATCGCTTCTATTCCTTCATCAGTTCGATTTAATTGCTTCATTATAACAGCCATGTCTTTTAAAGCACTATCTACTCGATCACCTAAGTTGATTGCTGACCAGAATAGTGCAATTGCCTTGTTTGGGTCTCTATCTATCAACTGTCAATCAAATTCAGTTTAAATAAAGATTAAGAAATACTAATAAGATCATTAACAAAAAAAAATTATAATGAGTTCTTGAAGAATTCAATAGACTTCCAGTAGAATTATAATAAGAAAAATGATAATTTCTCAAGAATTGTTCATCAAACTTGAAGAGATTTAACCAATTTCAACTCTTTAAGTACAGATTATATAGAAAGATCATTCTTTTATGCAATCAATGACAGAAACTCAAATACCCACAAGAGGAAAGATAGAATTGAAAACAAAATCTTGAAAAATAAAAATACCCAATCAAGAAGAAGATTCAGAATATGAATAAAAGGAACCAAAGGGGAGAGAAAGTTTGAATACCTGAACGTGCTTGGCTTTGACATAAGGAGAATCTCCGGCTGGAACTTTATGAACGACATGAAAGGAATCCGATCTCTGGGGTTGTTTCTTTCCGATTGGTAACGCCGGTGAACATGGTGCTGACTTCCAATTCCGATTAGGGGTCATCGGAGAACACTGCCTATTGCCTTTCCACATTGTATGGTTATTAATCTAGAGAGAGAGAGAGAGAGAGAGTAGGAGAGGGAAGGTGATGATCTTGAATAGTATAAAAGAGTGAATTATACTGTTCAAAGGGAAGAACCCACCTTTTCTTGCCGGAGAAGAAGGTAGGATCTTCTCAGAATTAACAATTCGATTGATTTTAGAAAGATAGAGAGACGCACCGAATCGATTTAATCTAGAGAGAGAGAGAGATGATGAAGAAGATGATGATGAGAAAGAACGAAAGAAAGTAACGTAAATGGTGAAAAAACTAGCCGTTTTATAAGTAGCCGTTGGAACAGAGTTCTTCTTTAGCTTTCTTTTTTTAAGAGCGCACACACGAATTTATACGGGCTGCCTCTATTGATTGTTGCCTCGTTTCAGGCTTTCAGCGTTTGACAGTTTGCATTTTATTCACCCACGGCTACAAGTAGTAGTGAGAATTTACCTATTCTTATGACAAAATCAACTGTGGCCTAAAGCTAGTCTAACTGCTTCATTTATACTTAAGTGGTTAAATTTAATAATCTTGGATTTGCACTCCTATAGAATGGAACATGAAATTTTCGTATTGCGAAATAGATGTATTTGAAAGAATAGTAAGAATGTCTTTTTGTTGAGACAAGATTTAGTGACTTAATTCTACTAGATTTGTTGAGACAGATTGTTCAACGACCAACGTAGATTACAATATAAACCTGTACGCGCAAGATAAAAGATATAGTGTAAATCGTATGTTGAAGAGAGGCATGACTATGACCACCAAAAATAAAGAAGACGTGGAAGAGGAGAAGATTAAAGACTTTGGTGCATCAGTTTTAGATCCGCAAGAGAGCCTAAACTGATTTGAGCTACAAATGGACCATCCCACTGTAACCTTGAGATGAACCGTTAAACAGAGCAAAACTTAAGATTCTCCGCAGGCTCGTGGAAAGCCCGGTGCGGGCAGGGCGGCCGCACTGTGCCGCCCACCATTTGGGGGCCATTTTGATTAGGGTTCTGAATACTGTATATATAGGTAGTGGCGAGCTACTTAACCAACAAGTTAAGCAAGCTAGATCAATTGGAAAGGCATACCAAATTCCATGCGAGTGGCTTGGGTTCAAGTCTCCTCCACTCCAAAAGTCCCTATTTTGTTTTCTAGAGTACAATTATTAACTAACTCCTAATTTCTACTCCATTACGCCTTTTTTGTGAATAAATTGTTTTCCCTACTTTTTTCAAAATATATTTGGATATATCTATGATTTTCATATAGATGTTAAATTATCTTACAATCTCATTAACTTTTACTTGTAATGTTTTATTGTACGAAAAGTCTTTTGTCCATAACGAATGACGACAATACTAGAAGAAGTTTATGGGGTACACTGGCAATACTGAAAGGAAAAGAGAAGTCAACAAAAAAAAAAAATTACAAAAAAAAAAAAACAAAAAAAAAAAGTACAAAAAACGAAAGTGTCACACCCAGATGACGAGGTAAAAAAGAAAAAGACAATATGTCAGTTGTCACCGGATTATGGGCCCCAACTCTTGGAAACGCCGGTCTTGTAAAGAGTCGGTTCTCT
Organism: Eschscholzia californica subsp. californica; assembly: GCA_002897215.1. Lineage (NCBI taxonomy): Eukaryota > Viridiplantae > Streptophyta > Magnoliopsida > Ranunculales > Papaveraceae > Eschscholzia > Eschscholzia californica. The sequence goes on along the minus strand of BEHA01050467.1, from coordinate 1,011,998 downwards.
GGTAACTCTAGAATACGTCAAGAAAATGGCATCCGAAGAAGACATGGAATCTGGTTAGTAACCACTACTTTTTTCTCCTCAATGATATCTGTCTGTAGAAGAAACTTTGAAACCCTAGAATTTTGTTTTATTTTGTATTTGTTTATTGTTTTTTTTTAAGTAATAATAATATACTTATATATTTTGCCTTGGACTTAATGCACGTATTGATGATGATCGAGTATTGTTAATTTCCTTAAAGGTGGTGGTGGTACTGGTGGTGGTGATACAAGAGAAGAGGAGGGGAAGTGGCGTAACATGCCACCGGAAATTATGACAATAATATTTGTAAAACTAGGGGCAGTTGAAACCCTAACAAATGCTCAATGGGTCTGTTCCGAATGGAGAAATTGTAGCTTAGACCCTCAGATATGGCGTTCGATAAGATTGTTTTGGCATTGTAATGTATGTGATGATCTCGTCGTGGAGAATATTGGAAGAGAAGCTGCTTCTAGGAGCTCTGGCCAATTGGAACAACTTTTTATCAAAGATTTTGCAACCGATCGACTTCTACAAGATATAACTTCTAGGTAAGTGTCTTGTCGTCGTTATATCTATTTATGATTTCATCCATCTTTGATGTTTTTTCTTTGTAGAAAATGTACTAACAATTGGAGTAACTTTCACCCTCTTGGGCTATTGAAACGTTATTGATCAAACAAATGGTATCAGAGCCAAGTTAAGAATGGGAAAGCGCAATCCGTCTTTTCAAGAGATGGGAGAAACTGAGTTTGACTTGGTTTAAGTATCTGACCTATGCCCATGTTCGCAATCCGTCTTCGATTCCACTAATCATATACTTAGTGTTTAGTTTACTTGATTTTGACGAGATATGGTTTAATGTTTGTAATTTATTGTCAGCATACTCTTAACTCATTTTTTATGAAACTTTGTGTCTCTAAGTAGGAATTAGGGTGGATGACCGAAAGGTTAAAGAGATAAGGTAACACCAAAGCAGAAATAAGCATATTTTAGAACATGAACATTCACTAGCTACTAACTAGAAGTGGACCGTTTGAACAATTACGAGGTAGAATAATCTTATAAATGTAAATAATAAAAGGTATATATTTGTTTTCTTAAGTGTAGTTTGTGTAGCCCACTTTGATTGGGTGGCAACACCTTTGTTTTTGCCCTACTGAATGATGGGCTCCATTCTTGTTGTTTCGAAAGAAAAATCAGCAATTGCTTTAAGAGTGTATGATATGAATAGGTCTCTTTTGTACTTTACATAATGTGTGTGTGTATATATATATATGGCTAGTGCCTAGTGTTGTTGTTGTGTCCTACAAATACTATCTACATTATTTTTTTGTAGAAACATGTACGTGAGACGTCTTGAGTTAGAAAACTGTTATTTGGTTAGACATGGGTTCATTAATACGGCTAAAGCACTCCCCTTCCTGGAGGAAGTTGAACTGATCTCTTGTACAGTTTCAATAGAAGTTGTTGAAGCTTTTGGTAAACACTGCCCTCAGTTGAAGTTTCTCCGGCTAGAAAGCAAGTACAGTTATGAATGCACAGAACATTATGCAATAGCTGTTGGAAAGACCATGCCTCATCTACGGAATCTTTTCATTTCCACGGGTTATTGTTTATGTGAGAATGGCCTGAGGGCCGTTCTTGATGGTTGTCCTCATCTTGAATTGTTCGACTGCCCTTCCTTGTCTAATGCTGTATTTATCAAGAATGAGGACCTACATAAAAGATGTGTAGAATCTGGAGTTGCAATATCAGGCTACAATATCAGGTTTCCAGGCCGAAGGTAATTGATGGTTGTCCTCATCTTAATTGTGAAGACCGGGACCGATAGGCATAGGCTATTTCCATTTAAGAAGGTAGAAAAAGGTGTCTAACATTTTGTGGTGTAGTTCCTCATCATATTATTGGCTATTATATTTCCTAGTTAAAAAAGCTTTGACATCGAATTATGTTTTAGTTTCCCATTAGCTTTTGAACAAGATCTTGTGGTGTTTTGAATACCATTTTTAAACGCAATGCATATTATGTTTTGATTTGGATAAACTCCTTTCCAAACTAATAACCTAAGCAGTTGGGTGCGGGATTAACCCTAGATTCGAATAAGCTTTCACATATATATATATATATATATATATATATATATATATATATACTAGGTGTCCACCGCGTCCTACGGACCTGGTAGATCTCTTTTTGGCTAATGCCTTCAAGATAGGACGTCGCGGTCGTCTACGTCGTAGCTGTGCATGTATATATATTTTAGGGTATAGTTCGTGCCTGCAGGCTGCCGGGCTCAACCTTTTTTTTGTTGTGGTTGATGGAGTTGTAGATTTTCTTTCCTTGAAACCGGTAATGGATTGACTCTAAAGTGTTGAGAAGACATCCAATTGCAAGAATCGAAAGGAAAAGAAAGAAAAAGAAATTACATATTGTCAATCAAAATTTTCTAATACAAATTTTAATATTGCTACTTAGTATCGAAAATAGGTCTGAAAAACTTTAAATATAGTTTGTGCCCATTGTTGTCGTTGTGATTGACGAAGTGGTTGTTGAATGTTGAGGTACTTGACGAAGATGAAGGAAACGGCCTTGGTTTGATGATGGTGGTGGAGTGATATTGTGAGTTTGGGTTCGTGGATTTGCGAGTTTTAATTTGGTCTAGAGAAATACTAGATTTTACATCAGACTTTTGGCGTCACTGGCTGAGACCAAGCTCAGGTCAATCGCATGACAGTAAAAATACTTACCAAGTAATTGCCCGTATTGTTCTATCGTATAAAGACTGCGAGATAAAAATTTCAATCTCAAATTGTTTTCATTTATCTTACTACAATCTAAAAAGCAAAAATTAGGTGTAATTGGAACATCAATCGATTCATTTATTCACTAATTACACTTATTAAATCTTCACTTTTGTTGCTTTGAGATATCAAGTTCTGGTATAGAAATGGAGAAGAGATCATCTTCAGTGTCTCCTTCAATGACTTTCATCTTCTCATATACTGTGTCACAAAATTCATCATGACTCACTTGACCAATTAGCTGAAAACAAATATAAAGGCAGCAGAAAATTAGTGATATATAAAAAGTCGAATTCAAAACCAAAACTCTTTCAATTCCATGACACAAAATTTGTAATAATTATATTTTCGTACCCTTGTACTACAATAACTCCCCTACATTTTGCTTAGGGTACATCGAGCTTGATAAGTACCAAAGTCTTTTGGAGAGGACATAGACGGTAAATGTATGGGCAATGTCAGTATTCAATGGTGTTCGAGTTGTGACAAGTGATATCAAAGTCGATGACAATTTGTCTCTACATTGACGTGTTGATGTGATATCCACAAGTCAAATGTAGGAGCGCCTAAATTCTAAAATATAGGTGCTAGCTCAAACTTAGTTACTATTGTGACTTCGTAGATATCAGAAGCGATACTCTTAACCGCAAAATCGGAGTGGTAGAATTAGAATCATATGTTGTTGTAAAATATGTATATATGGAGTATATGTTAATGTAGGAATATATAAAATGATTTTATCATGAAAAAGAAGAGAAACCAAATCCTTAAACAACAAGGAAAAGTGGGAAATAAACCTTGGATGGATCTTGAATGTTCTTGTCATTGGTAATTGAATCTTGATCTTGTTCTTGTTGTTGGACTAGATTTCCTGATTTTGATGACATTATATCTAGCTAGCTAGCTCTTAAAGAAGAAAATAAGAAGGAATATTGAAACCAATAACTAGTACAATGATTGATTAATTTAAATGGAGAAACAAATTGACCAATTTGCAGAGACTTTGACAAGTGGTACTTACCCTTTGGTTCTTTCTAAATGCTTATTTTAAGTAGGTCAACCGAGTATTCTTCCCATTCCACCGGATATGGATAGACAAAGATTGAGCAACCATAATGGTTGCCTAATTTTCTATGCTATTATTATTATGGTTCACACATGTATGGATGAATGACAAAAATCTCTATACACTCTTAATAGATTAATTTAGATAGAAACACATGGGCGTATTAGACATGAAGATATATAGAACAACCCATATGGTCGCCACTCGAGAGAGTCATTTAACGAGAAAGGCATAATTAGAAGATAGGATTTCCAGCCGTTTAACCATACAAAAATGATGCTATGCCCAACCAATATTCAGGCTATATCCCAGCCAGAGTACTTGGACGGGTGATGTTGTTAGGAAACAGAGGGTCAAATTGCGGTAGACTATCAGTCTTGCGGATGATATTTTGACAAGACCCCCCATTTTTTCGGAATCACTAGTGTAGACCCTTCTTGGACAGATTCTGTCAGGTGTGTTGGTGGTATTTCTGAGGGAATCATCGTCCTATTATTAGAATTACAAAATAGTCTTTATAATAATTATTAGAATTACAAAATAGTCTTTATAATACCAATTCATTAAAGTTTTTCTACCGTTTAATGGTTTTTTTTTTTTTTTGTTGAAAGTAGCGTTTAATGGTTGATTGAAAATTGACTAGAAACCGTACCGAGAATAGTATTCATTATGCAAGTTTTGGTGATTTCGTGTTCAAATATGACGGTCGAGTTCGAATTAAAATGCTTTATAGGTTTTAGCAACAGAAGAGGAAATGTCTAAACAAAAGAAGATAGAATCAGTTGTGTTCCGAGGGAAGAAAATGTTTGAGAAAACAAACTTGGAAAAATTATATAATTTTGCAGGGAAGCTAATAAACGAACATGAAAGGAGAAATCAAGTATTTTCGCAACAGTTATGTTCAAACAACTATCACCGAGAACATCTTCAGCCCGAATCCTTGTTTTAGATAGACGACAAACATTTTCCTTTCTTCCTTGATTCAGAAAATCGAGTTAGACATGAGTCAAGTTATGTATATAACATTCCCCATCTGTGTAGATCTAGTAGGCTTTTCATGGGTTGGCTTTAATTTTGGCTGAGTCCAACTATATATGATTGTAGTTAGTGTATTAAGGTTTTAGTTAGGTACTTGTCGAGTTAAACCCAATTGGAGGCGGAGCAAGAGCTAAGATAATTTCTGTAAGGGTGAGAAGTGAAAATTGTATTACTGATAATGAAGCAATACAATACGTTATTCTTGCATAGCAAACAATACAAACACTCGTAATGTGTGTATAATTTATTTTTTCATGAGAATCAGGAAGCAGTAAATGGTTGTCGGAAACTGATCAAGGTGTCGTGAACTTTGCTGCAGCTGCCATGCCACTGAGAACTGCACCTTCAACATTAGGGCTAACACAAAAATCACCACAGATAGCTAGCTTCTTGCTCCTATTCCAAAGACACTTGTCCTCTGCTGCAATAGCTCTTGCTGGGAAGGCGCTACCCCTTCAATATAGTTCCAGTGTTCAAAAATGTCAGATTGGTGTCTCATAAGGTTAAAGGACGAGTATCTCCTTGTAACCTTGTTTATCTTTTTTAAAATTTAAAGTCATTCACGGGTGTATGTGAACGGCATAATAGAAGATCAAACAAGTTCCTCGAAAAACTTCGTAGTGATTTCTATTATCCACCATCCAACAATATTTTTTTCATCTAAGGGCTAATATTTTCATGTAATTAAGTCCGAGTTAAGAGTCTGAATGTTTTTCTTTTTTGCGCATGACTTGTTTGAATCACTTACTAGGGTTGATTTGACGCTATTTGAGAGAGACGAAAAATAAGTCCGAGTTAAGAGTCCATTATGTGAAATATCCTGAAATGACTATCGTTTTCCAATACAAAGCAAGTAAGTATCAGGCGAATTAGATCCAGACGAGTGAGATTCAGACAACACGACACAAACACCAGGTTCTATATTACATAAATGCAGTTAATAGACAAGAGTTTTTAAGATACTAACCATCTATGAGCTTTTGTGAAGAATGGTTTCGGTATAGGAATCTCTATTCTTTGAAATTCTTCGAATAATTCTTCAGCTACTTTGGACAGTAATGAACTCGAAGGCTTCTTGAGTCCAGTTTGGCTAATTATACTCCTTGCATATTCTCCGGTTGAATGCAATACCCAGCACTCACTGTAGAACACGGAAAAATTAATTAGCAACGAGAAAACTAATACAAACAAACATGACAAAGTAAGAATTTAAGCTTCACCTTCATTTTCCTCTTCAATTAACTTTTAATGCGAGAATATGTAATGTATTTGTGTCTGTGCATCCAATTGTATAAGATGCACGATGAGCTAATGACAAAGGAAGTGCAGAATTTACCTACTAGACGAACGCCCTGGTTTGCTGCTGTCACAAAATGCCCAGCTTAAAACATCAGAGTTCTTGAATGAGAAGCCTTTGACAGGAATCTGAACACAAGAAACTCAATCAAATATCACTTCAAGAAAAAAAAAAAACAAGAAGATCAAAATAAATGAAAGGTTAAAATTAACAATTATTGGATCTTATCTTATCTCGTTCTTGTACTCTAAAATTCGCCTTTCTATAGATGTTTTATCATAAAAGATAACTAACATGTAGAATGTTGTATCATTTAAAATATGTGAGTTCATGTGATATTTATCTGAAAATGTGTCCTAATGTGGCAGACATGTGTATGATAAAGTTTGGGATTTTTGAGACTTTCTGATAAACAAAAAAAGAAAATGCTTTCTAGGCTTAACCTGCCTTTATTAAAAAATAAAGATCAAGGGGCATACTTGTACTCTGGCTAAGCTAATAAGTTTTAAAGTCCGATGAACAACTTCTTTCAAGCACTCGGAAGAAAACATTTCAAAAAGGCCAATAATTATGAAAGCTAAAGTATGAAAACATATCAAGTCTTGGAGTAGATTGCTTGCTTATTTAAACACAGAGATGTCTTCTGAAAGCTGTATTTGTGTATATAAATTATACTTTCTACGAGGAACTAACTTTTCAGTAATGTAAATGAAAATCTTACAGAAGACAAAGGTTCTGGAAACGCCAACATGAGAGCAAAACACGAAAAAACTGGAACTTCTTGCAACTTCAGTGCTAATTCAGGAGACAAAGTCATATCTGACAAGATCATCAGACAATATGAACAGTAACAGAAGTTAATTATAGTCAACTAAAGTATTGGAAATAAGAGTCCAATGGTTGGATCACTAGGTGAAATTGTTACAAAAGTGGAAAATTAGATGACCATTCATTTAGGAAGACTAGCCTTCAAACTGGTGTAAACCTAATAACAAACCTAATCGTCAAATAGGTAGAGACTTTTCTTTCTAAGATATCACGGTGAGAATTCAATGAGCTGGTTCATCAATTAATTCCTAATACGACAAGTTGGTCTCAGTCTTACTGTAATGAGTTAATCATCCAAGAGTACTAATCAGTAATCAATAACAGAAAAGGGAAAAAAATGAGAAAAACAGAACGAACCCAAAGGTGGCAGCCTTTCGGTTGTGGCCCTTGGAGACACTATATTTTTGTCTGCTGCCACAAAACCGTCAAAATGCCCTAATGTTTGCCCGTCCAGATCAATTAATAACCATAATTTCTTATCTTCCACCCACTTTATACTCCCAACAGTTACTCCAAACTTAGCATCAACTCCTTAAGAGACAAAATAAACAAGAAAACTAATGATCTTCTGAGGTGAAAATCTTTCTAAAGAGTGAAACACAGTAAGACTGTTAAATCGATACATACCAGGCTCATGGCAAAGGGATTTACATATAGAATTCATGCCTGGAACACCGACGTATTTCTTAATTGACGTGTTCCCATCCTACAAGAGCTGACACTAATATCACTTTAAGCCTTATACGGTAGAAATTTTGACGTAAAACTGTGAACATGTATGTCGAAGCTTTATAATCAGATTCAGATATGATATAAATCTCTCGTTGTTCAACTACATTTGAGTAAAAGTTCACTAGAATAAATATGTCATCGATAAAGTCAAAATCTGTACAAAGACAGTTCTAAAATTCTCTCTAATTCTTTACCCTCAAAATAAATCCTCTAAGTCCTATTTATAGACCATGGTTTTTCCAATCTATTCCTAATACCAATTATGACTTAATCATGTATACAAGATTCTTTGTCATTTCTTATGTTACATCAATATATTCCTTTAGCCACCTTTTATCGTGGTTCGTGTCAGTACATTCGTGTAGGGCACGTAGTCTTTTGTTAGATACAGCCACTTAGTAGGTACACCATGAGTTTCTGTACGTATAGTGCGCGTGTAGTTGCACATAATCGAATGAGATTAGGACCACAAATACCACTTTATGGATCTTCCCCATAAAATTCCAGGTACATGCACATTGCACAGTTATGGGAGATCCAACAGTAAGTTACCGCATCTGACATCATATTGGTGTCGTATACAATTCCCATACAGGCGAGCGTTACACAGACTCATCTCATAAATGCAAATAGATTAGATGGTGAAAAAGGATGCTCCAAAAATCGACATCTATCTCATTAACTCAGTGGGTTTCCTTCTTTTTTTTTTTCCTTGCTAATATCTAGTTGTAATGCAAACTAGGAGAAAATAGAACAACTTCGAAGATGGGTATAGTGGAAAACCTTATGAGAGTCGATAAATTGAGCCGTCGCACAATCAAAACACCCAAAATGCTCCTTCCACTCTGCAACAAGGCCTTTATCTTCCCATTCGTGTACCAAATCCATCACACCATTGTCAGAAACAGTGAAATAAGGAGCACCATGGTCAAAAAATAGTTCCTTCCCATCTTCAATGATCTCTCTGTGCAAAATATAAAGCTAAAAAACCCCATGCTGTATTTATGCTAAATTCAGAGCTAAAACAACATGTTAAAATCTAGGATAGAGTTCTAATTTCTCTCTAGAAGAAATAAAATGAACTTTTTTTCCGGGAAATTCAAATTCCCCCACCCAAAAAGAAATTACACTATTTGGATACAATTCAACAAATCAAAGAGGCATTTTACCTTTCTAGTAAGAAATTGAAGTTTTCAGAAACCAAATGAAAAACTAAAACAGCAAACATAGAGGGATTGACTCACCTCCTGTGAGACATTCGGCCACCTGGTCCTCTCCCAGAATCGAAAATTGTAACAAAAAATCCATTCCTGGCAAGAGAAGAAGCACAAACGGCGCCAGAAACTGACACATTTCACCAAAATTTTCACATCATAATCAATATTCTCAGCAAATAGACACATTTAAACAGAGATCTTCCTAGAGAGAGAGAGAGAGAGGGATTTTAGAACTTACTTCCACTTCCGATAACGGCGATACTGGAAGAAATGGTTTCCATGGCTTGAATTTGGGTTGAGAATTTGGAAACAAGAAAGGGTTTTGCTTTTTTGATCAATCTACTTTGATTATGGTTGAAAATGTGAGGAATCGGGTTAAAGAAATTTCGATTGAGATGAGTGAAATGTTTAAACAACAAAGTTTCCATTAAAATCAAACTGACTGACCTCCTCGTCGAGTAGCTAACAGTAAACCTGGAAGAATTTACCTTGCATCTGTTTTTCTTATGAACCAGTATAGGCCACGTACGTGTTTCCGAGACATTTATTATTTACCCCTCAAATTCACCAACCCCCTAATTTAACGGTTTGATTTTTTATGGTTAGTTCGCCTGTGGAAAGATTGCCGCAGTTTTCCGTGTGGATAAAATTCACAAAGATACCTTTATCTTTGACATCCGTATAATTCATTGAAACGTGTACTGTAATTATGGTTGCGTCCTTCGTATTAGCGTTGCTAGTACGACCACGTATGTGGGAGTCGTATCGAGAGAAAGTATGAAAAGAAAGTATAATTAGAAAACGAAATGAAAATGCAAATTACGTTTGAAAGAGATAGAGTCTTATGGAGAGAACGTAGAAGAAGAAAATAAGAGACAATGAAAGAGACAGAGAAAGTTGACTCTTTTATTCCCTTATACCTCGTTATGTCTCTATCTCAAAAAATGGGGCAGACTCAATCAAGACTGCATTTGCCCAACACCCAAAATCCACTTGTTTCCCACAAGGTCATTACTCTTTGAAATTGATTTTCTGCAGATTTATATCTCCATCTAATTTACAGACGCAATCCTAGTAGAGTTACGGGTACGTACCACCATAAAAGGGTCTTAACTTCGCAGAATACTTGTTAAGACCCCGTTTGACTGTGAAAAAAGTTGTTTTCTTTTTGCAAAGATACAATTTTTCTCTCAAAATTTTGTCTTCTCCGTTGGTGATGGTGGTGGTGATTGGAGACGGTAGTGGCGATGAATATAAAAAGGGGTTGTCATTAGAATCCTATTGGTTTTCAAGTAGGTGCCTTTAGTAGGGTTGGGGTTAGTAATTCTTGCGTGCCTATAATAAAATATATCCCATTCTGTTTTTCCCTCATTTTTCTTTGGGTGTTGGTCGTACATTTTCTTTTCTTCTTCTCGTATCCTTTTCCTGGCTGACGCTATATTCAGTGCGCTTCTTCTGCGTTTCTCATTTCTCCCTCTCACGTTTAATGGTCGGTTACCCGCTTCTCAATACTCCATTTCTCCCCCACTTTCTCTCTCCTCTCTTCACTTTCTCTCTCTAGAATCATCCATTTTCAACTTTTGATTGGATTGTTCAGTTAGATCAACGAAATGGATAATGGAGAGATCGAGAATCAAGAAGATGATATTCCTTCTCATCACAGTAGACGTAAATATAGACCAGTTGTTCCACACGATCGAGCTGTTCTTGAAATGTCTTCAATCGAAGAACCTGGATCTTCTTCTTCTTCTGGTTTACCCGTTCCCGGCGTTACTCCCTTGAAGTAAGTTTCTTCCGTTTATTGTGATTTTCATTTCTATATCTTTTAGTAACTTGCAACATTTTCATTCCTCTACATTTAGGGGTATAGGTTTTGTTTGTTTTGCGAAGTTCTTCGTCTATTATTGTAATTCCATATTGCTCATGACTTTGTTTAGAGACTTTTGTTTGATTATAAACGATTGTAGGGATATATATTCGATAACTATATCTAGAGTTCAACTATAAGTAGAGATATGCAAGTGGGTGGGATGAAATTAGTGGTAGATGCCTTCACTAGTCCAGTAATTATTTCTGGGTTTGCCAAATTGAAGCTATACATTCCACGGTTAAATCGTGTTCCTTAGAAGAAAGTCTCCCACGAAGATGGAAAGTTCGCTCAGTAGCTCCGTAACTGTCTACCAAGTTAAAGCTGTGACGGATGTTTTTCGATAATAGTGGAAAACTGCTACCCTTTCTTTTCAAAAGATTCAAAGTTTGTGCCATCTTGCCATTATAATGACCTTTTTTCAATTAGAGCACTCTTGTTGCCCCAAACACGGTCATTACGTATGTGATAAATGAGTACAATTAGATTTAGTAGTAATTAGTAGGAAAACATGTTCAAACGGGAATTTGTTATTAGATTTTTATTCAACCTACGAAGTTGACAAAGAGCCTCGAGTTTATGTAAGTAATAAAATAAGTGAAAAGATATGAGTTACATGCATATACTAGAAAGTATCGAGATCATAACATTAAACCTATCCCATACTGTTCCCTTCGAGCCCTTCCAGGAATGACCTTTTGGTTCCGTGGAAGACATTGCAGATTCGTGGGCTGTGAGTTAGAGCATCTCCAATGCAAAACTCAAAAAAAAAAAGAAAACTCGAAATGTCTTGTGTGTGAAATCTCAATTCAGATATTCATTCTTAGATATCTCACTATTGAGATCCTCAATTTAAAAGACATTTAAATACAAAACCACAAAAGCTGAAAAATTACTTAGGTGTCATTTCCTCAAGAGAAATCTCAAACATTGAGTTTCTTCTTGAGACATCTTAGAATTAAATGTGGTCACATCATTTTAGGACACAAATTGAATTTTGCATTAAAAAAATCCAAGAATTGCATTAGACTAGTTAGGGGATACAAACAGACATTCCAAGAATTACAATCTCAGCTTCCATTGGCACGACCATGGTCTATCTATATTCTACAAGCTATAAAAACATTTTCTTATTCAAATTGGGAATATAATCCTCCCTATGTTTGATGGTAGCTTACTCGTTATCTATCTATCTATATATATATATACACACATCATTTTTTATTTTTGAGTTTGAAGAATCCTTTCTATGATACTTACTGTCTTGGTCAGATTGAGGAATACTTACTCATTCTTCCTCGTTGGCAGGGCAATAAAAGTAAGCTCACAAATGGAGTCTGATGTTGGTGAAGCGGCATCCCCTGGTCGCAGTAGGCCACAAAGAGATTCTAAGTTGGAGTTATTTGGTTTCGACTCTCTAGTCAATATTCTTGGTCTTAAGAGGTACTTGACTTCGTTTCTGTTTTGCTTTATCTTCCAAAGTACGCGACCTTGTTCCGGCCATCTAATTCGTAAAGCAAAGCAAACATTCATATGTTATGGCTACTTTTATCAAATCTATTTTTTTCTTTCTGTAGTCCAACACAAATGTTGGAATATTATGATCGATTAGGTAAGCATATTTGTTCTTTCTAGTATGGCAGGGGAACCAATTGCAGCACCTACAAGTCCGCGAGACGCGGATGATGTTTCTGCAACGCTTGGACGTCCCAAGGTGCATTCTGCACTTCAGTCTTTAGCATGTCTCTGCACTGGATATACTTGCTTTCTAAAAACTGTCGCTTTGAAATAATTTTGGTCACTATTCTGGGGACCTGTATATGTTATATCAGCTACTAAATGTCAAGCTATGCTGTGGTGAAAATGGCCAGCGGGAATTTTTAATTGTCAGAAGACACGAGGGGTGGGATGGGCTTCATTAAATATGGATACAGTGTATGTTGTACGCCTGTTGAATATGGATACTTGGTGTCCATGCATGTGATGTAGCTAATAAGAGTGACTCTTCATTGATATTAAAAAAAGTTATAACCTCCTAACATTTAATATGAAAATTAATGAACTAGTTCGATATCTTGGATTTGTTCCTTGTCTTCAATACTCAGACAAGAATTCTTTATTTATTCACCGGTTTGACGTTTTGTAATTCTATTGTCCTCATCTATCTTTGTCTTGGCATACCTAAGTACGAGAAAAGTAATATTTGATATATGCTCTCTCTAGTTGATCGTTTTTTTAAATTTCTCTGGACTGATGTTGTTGATTTATCCTGCAGCCAAATGATCTTAAGCTGGGAACAATGATGGGTGTTTTTGTACCGTGCTTGCAGAACATATTGGGGATTATATACTATATCCGGTTTTCTTGGTAAAGGATGCTTCTTTATGTTACTTTGGTCAGCCTTCTATTTTGCATGTGCCTATTCTTAGTTAGCATTCTAACTATCTCTGTGGTATGCCATCGAGAACTTAAAGATTTGTCTCTATAAAGCCCAATGAGGAACTTCAGAGTTTGTTTTACTGTTTATTTAGTTGCAAATTATCTCATATATTCACTTCTTTTTGTGGATTTTGTTTCTCTTTGCTTGTTTTACAGCTTATGGACTCTTTCACATGAATGCTTCTTTTAGAAGATATGGTAAAACATAGAATGATGAATTGATCATAGATTAGGGAAAAAAATTACTCATCATTTAACAGGTCATAGAAGTTGTACTCCGATGAGATGGTTAAATATATTAATTACTTAAATATCCAGAAATTCATAGTCACTGTGTCACAGCAAGGTTTAAGAAACCTCATTTGGACTGGATCAGTCGAACTTACCCACGAGACTGTAATAGCGGTGCCTGGTCTGGAGCTCTGAATCAAGATTTGTTTACTTATTATAAAAATGATGATTCACAATTACAGCAAATTAGACACGACTTAGTACACAATTCTCAAGTCTCAACAGCGAAAACTGCGGGATTTAGATGAATCATTGGTCCTGTCTTAGATATGTTTCAAATTACCACCGTGTCATGATCCATGACCTTAGAAGCAGATACAAGTGATTGAAAACATAGCATGATACCTGTAAAAGGTGACATGCTTAGCTGGGGAATTCAGAAGTCAGCCATACTATGGCAACTGTACAATTCCCATAGATATATTTCTGTACTGTCGATTATGTAGAATCAACGCATAAAAGTCAACTTTGTTTTATCGCTACATTATCTTACAGAGAAACCCTAATCTCATTCTTTTTTGTATCTTAGTTTTTCCAATGACCAAGCTTCGGTAACTAGACATACTAGTAGTCATACTCTTTCTTCTTCTACTATAATGCAACCCATGCAGTATCTCCTTGAATCGTCTCTATTCTTCGTCTTCAGAAATTTGCCACATTAGACCGCGGTGCCCAAAATTTAAAGTAGTATTTTGAGCCTTCTCGGAGCTATGTGGAGCCTTTGACATCATATATTAGACTTAATACATCATTGTAGAGGGCTTGTGCTGCATTCTTTTCACATTCCTTCTTCATCTTTATCATTTAGAGATTTTTTTTCTTTAAACAAATGAAACTTGAGTTGTAGAGCCTGCACCAGTATAAATTCCATAAGAATGAGATAACTCATAACTCATACCTCCAACTCTCTAGAAGATAATTGTTCTGTCACTGTTATCTTCGTACCTTCAATTAAGTGACCCTCCTTTTACTTATTTGATTCTCTTCTGTCAGCTATGTTTAGGTTTATTCGCGTTAATTATCTCTTCTTTTGTAATTTGTAAGCAAACTACAATAGTGATTCATGGTCTACCTTCTACTTGTAGGATTGTTGGTATGGCAGGCATAGGAGAGTCATTATTGTTGGTCTTCTTTTGTGGCTTGTGCACTTTCTTGACTGCAATATCACTAAGTGCAATAGCTACTAATGGTGCGATGAAGGTAACTCACAACTTGTTTTTTGGTTTTGTTACTTCTCATTGTTTTCTGCCCTATAATTGCCGTTTGTAGGTATTCTTTTGGTAATTTTGAACTAGGTCAGAGATGCACATCTTGGCAGGGTTACATTATACTTGTGGAGTTTTAAATCTTTGTTATACAGTTATATGTTGCGACTCTGCACATTTCCCCCATGATTTCTTCTTTTCTACTAATAGTATTTTAAGTCCCACCATTCAGTGAGTCACTGAATTTTTATGTGGGCTCTTCCTTCTTCACCTTTGATCTTTGTGAGGAAGGTATAGTTGAGTGCTGCTTTTGAGGATCTTAAAGTAATAAACTAATAACATGCCAAAGACCATATACTGGTAATTTTAAGCAAGTTTAGGAAAATTTGTTGCTATTGTCATGTTTAAAAGGATTAGGCTTATTATTGAATATGGAGAAAGATTAATGCTTGAGAGAAAGAAAGTTAGATGTGGCTATTTAGTTGTCGGCTTATCCCATACTAAGAGGGGTATGGCTAGATAAAAAAAGATGCAATTATCTGGAATGGGAGGGAAATAATTTCTTGATAGAAATGTACTGTACGACCTATAACTGCCTTTTTAATTGTTAGTAACTTAGTACCTATCAAAAGTTGTATGCATGTATTTTTCTCTTTCATAATTGTATACACGTTACGTGCAGACATTTGAAAATTGACCTGAGTGTCCTAAAGTGTGGCGTCTATAATATGACAAAGTGGTTTTGGTTCAAATTAAGGGGTAGTTGCTAATTCTTTGTCTGCCCTTGTCTTGCAGGGTGGTGGACCATATTATCTAATTGGTCGGGCCCTTGGGCCAGAGGTTGGTGTTAGCATTGGGTTGTGCTTCTTCCTTGGGACTGCAGTTGCTGGATCCCTGTAAGTGAAAATTATTTCACTGTTTGTCTCATATAGCCATTCAGATGCTCTTAAAAGTCACTTCCCTCTATTTCTTTATAATTCCAATCAGATTTCTCAATTTGTGCATTTTAAGAAATCCTAAATGTTGCATTTATGGCTTGGTCGAACATTAAAGGCAAGAAGCAACTTATCAATCTTATTCCGAAAGCTATTATCTGGGCAACATGGAAGACAAGAAACGAAATAGTCTTTCTAGACAAAATTAGAACAACAGAACATATCGTTTTCTCTTCTAAGTGTCTCATCTTTCATTGGAGCAGAACTATCCCAGGGGTGAACCTTAGATCTTTTGTCGACTTAGTCGAAAATTGGGAGGCTTTTATGTTTTCTATGTAACCCCTAGCTGTTTTTTATTTTCTCTTTTTTTGCCCCTTGAGGCTCTTGTGTATCCTTTTCCCTCAGTTTTCTAATTTAATCAAATTATTCAAAAAAAAAAAAAATGTTGCATTTATACCTTGCTTCAACTCTTGTTAAATGTTTGGTTTTCTGCTTGAGATTTGTTTCAGATATGTTCTGGGGGCTGTTGAGACCTTTTTAGATGCTGTACCAGCTGCTGGAATTTTCCAAGGTAATAAATTGAATCAAGCATATGCTATGTATACAAATGTGCTCTATGCTATGTACACTGCCTAGTTTCTAGTTTTGCTGGATGGTATCATATAGTTCATCACCTTGAAAGATGCTGAATCAGAAAGGCGGGCTATTAAAATATAAAGTAAAGCCTTTTAGAAGGTGAAGCATTAGAGAAGAAATATATATCTTTTCGACAAGACTAATCTTTATACTGGACTCAGACATTAAATTTTAATACCTTGCTATGAGTGCAGACTTTCCAATTTAGTTTGAGTACTACTTGTTGATTAGGGAACATTAGTCGAGAGTCGACACATATATTTCTTATTTGAATAATTTATCGTCAATCGCCAAAAAAATTTCCTTTCCTTTTTTTTTTGCAGGGAGCATAACAACAGTCAATGCCACTACGGGAGTCGCTGAAACGATAGAGACCCCAAACTTACATGACCTACAAGTTTATGGGATTGTCATAACTATTCTCTTATGTTTTATTGTGTTTGGTGGAGTAAAGATGATTAACCGGGTGGCACCTGCTTTCCTTATACCTGTTCTAGTTTCAATTTTTTCCATATTGGCTGGGATCTTTATATCAAGGAAGGATCACCCTTCACGTGAGTTCCACTTCCTTACCATTTCCTATTTTCGTAGCACTTGCAGTACTGTTACCTGACATATGTAACCTATCTAGGGACCATGTGTTTAACATTAAGGACAACTATCAAAGGCATGGTAGTGAATATTTTCATTGTAACATGGATATTGTACTAGTTCAGTACACATCAGATTCAATGTGGAAGAAGACCATTATAGTTTACAGGGATATGACTTCGAAAATATATTTCTTGTCTAATTTGTCTTAGTTATTGTCATTCATTGTACTTATATTTTTTACTATGGGATCGACAATTTGTACATTTATATACAATAGCAGTAACCCGGGGTGACACTTCATTGACCTTACACAGTTATGTGCCCAAACAAGATGTACATATATATGTCACTATACCCACTGAAGTAACTACGAGTACCCCTAGAATATACAAGTCTCTAACAAAAATATCCATGTCACATACAAATGAATTTTTCTTATTTCCAATTTTGTGGCAGCTGGAGTAACTGGGTTAAGTGCCAAAACGTTCAAAGATAACTGGACTTCGGTTTATCAACGCACCAACAGTGCTGGTGTACCTGATCCTGAAGGAGAAACTTACTGGAATTTCAAGTAAGCGAAACATGAGGTTTAATGCTGAATATCAAAAAAATAATTCTCGTCCGCAGTTAGTGTATAATTTTGACATTTGTTGTCAATCTTAGAATCTATAGCTTACTACTTGAGGCGCTACTGAATTCTCAGTTTTCTTTCTTATTTATCACTTGAATTTATCACCTCATTTTTCTCTTAACTAGTAGTTATATTTTCAACTTATGGTACACACACATCTTAAAGCTGATGGTTCTCTAGCAATGAACTCAACTTGGTTAAATTAATGTCTAAATCAATTAAACTACGAGGATATATTTGCCCTAGAAGGCTAGAACATATGGACTAAGGAGGAGTGCTTTTATGTGTTATTGCTTGCGCAGGCAGAAGTAATGCAGAAATCCCAGTCATAAGAATATGAGTAGTTCACTGATACCATTATACAATCTAAGTTTCATATATTTTAATGTAGTATTCAATGAAATAATAGTATTTTTTTTATTGGGTTGTGCTTTGTTTTGATGGTTTTTTTTGCTGTCTTCTCCTTCTTGTTAGGGTTCAGGTTTCCCTTAAGCCTGCTGATTAATGCAATAAAAAATAATAGTATTTTATTCTGTTTATATTATATTTTATTGACTTTGTTTGTAGTACAGTAGTATTACTACAGATTGACTTTTTAGTGGTAAAGTTAAACTATATGAATGTTATTCAATCGGTTAGTTCTGCCCTTTTGACTATCTCTACCAGTTAAACAAAAAGAGAGGAAGAACACCGATATTGTCACTTAAAAGGACAACATGAGTCATCACTTCTCTGATATGTGACTTAAGGAAGACTGACTTCTTCTACTTCCCTCTATTGCATATGGAGACGTAACATCTGATACGGTACACCTATGCTTTGCCTCAACGCCTGTGCATTGATGTATATCTCTTGTGCCTCTTTAAACTTCTTCTGACCCGGACTCCCCTCTACTGCATAGAGAGGCGTAACTTTTGATCCAGTTGACCTATATTTTGCCTCAACGCGTGAGCATCGATGCACATCTCCTACGCCTCTTGAAACATCTATCTTTTTCAGTTTAAACTATTTGAGGCATGTAAGTTTATAAATAAGCATGATATTTGATGGAGTTAACTACTTTATTTTTCTAACCACTAGATTGTTCGCTGCTTCAGTGCGTTGGTGGGTCTCTTCTTTCCCGCTGTTACGGGAATTATGGCTGGTTCAAATCGTTCAGCATCATTAAAAGACACTCAGCGGTCGATACCCATTGGAACATTGGCTGCAACTCTTACAACCTCTGCCTTATACCTAGTATCTGTTTTACTATTTGGAGCTTTTGCCACGAGAGAGAAACTTTTGAAGGATAGGTAGGGATGTTCCATGTTGGGTTTTTATCATTCCCGACTCCCTGAAACTCTTTCATTAATTTTACTGGTACATGGTTATTTGGTTCAGACTATGCTGTTAATCTTAATCGACCTTAAACGCAGTAAGACGAAAATCGTTTACAAATGAAAAAACTGAAGACAGAAAGACCAGCTGGTGTAGGGACTATATCATCTAATAGATAATCACCTGTATTACAAGTAAAAAGTGCTTTCATGTTCCAAAACTTTTACAAATGAGATAATATTATGTCTGTACTTGAAATAGAGTATTAAACCCGTTACCGGAAAAAGAAGAAATAAAAGTTAAACAAGATGATGTGCTTATAGTTCTAAAGCCTTGTGGGATTTGGTGTTGGAGAGGATAAATAGTAAGCTTTGTTCGTGGAAGACAAAGTAATTACCCCGGGGAGCGAAGTTGGTCTTGCTAAAAGCTACTTTGGTTGCACTTCTAGTCTGCCCGTGAATTTATGTCTCCACATTGTGCATCCTCGTTTGGTTTGCAGCCTTGTAGGGTTTGGTGCTAAGACATGTGCGTAGCAGTGTGTCAAAGACTCAGAGGTCAAACATAAATCATTGTCGGGTTGTACAAAAACCATCAATTAGATAGTACAATATTTTCTTAAAGCTTAGGGCTTAGCTTTACAAAACACTACCTTGTTTCTTTATGGTTAATGGCTCAGTTACAGTGTATACCCTCACAAACTAATGAAATATTAAGGCTCCCATAATTTTTGTGTGGCAAAACATATTATCTCCTCTTTCATCTGCATGAAAATCATTTTTCCTCGTGAGATTTCTTTTATGCAAATTTACATGCTAACTGAACTTGCGCAGGCAACTTACAGCTTTAGTGGCCTGGCCTATTCCAGCTATCATATATGTTGGGATTATTCTCTCCACTTTAGGTGCAGCACTTCAAAGCTTAACTGGAGCCCCGCGATTGCTTGCAGCTATAGCTAATGATGACATTCTACCGGTCCTTAACTACTTCAAGGTTGCTGACGGGAGTGAACCCCACCTTGCTACCCTCTTTACGGCTGTCATATGTATTGGATGTGTCGTGATTGGGAACCTGGATCTCATTACTCCAACCATAACCATGTTTTTTCTTCTGTGTTACGCCGGGGTAAATTTATCTTGCTTCCTTTTGGACCTTCTAGATGCACCTAGCTGGCGCCCTAGATGGAGATTTCACCATTGGAGCCTGTCACTACTTGGAGCAACTCTTTGTATTGGTAAGCTATACTACCTTCTCGCTTACATTCTAAAGCTTTTGTTTTGACATATATGGCTCTGTGGTATCCACTTCAAGGAGGGAAAAGGAAATAGCTGCCTTTAAGCATAAAATGTTAAATTGCGCAATTTTTCTGAACGAAATTAAAGACCATATATGAAAACCGACAGTCCCTTATTCTCACAGCAAAGAGAACATACATGAAGCTAATTAAATATTTAGTGTACCTATTTATGCAATATGCATAGAGTAGTCGGCGTAAAAGTAATGAAACTGTAAACTAGTGCATGCATAAATCACAATTGCATTAGCAGTCGCGTTTATTTGTGAATTTAGATCTTTTAAGTGCATAGTGCATATTATGCTTCCTCAATGCGATTGTTAGATATGAGATGTTTCTCAAAATGCAACAATGATTCTTTTTTAGAATGGATCTATATATTTAAGCAGTAACTAGAAATAAGAGGGGGGTGAATTTGTGGAGGCTAAATTTCTTAAATAACATGGATTATGTCCTCGGAGATTGACCTAG
Source organism: Eschscholzia californica subsp. californica (assembly GCA_002897215.1). NCBI lineage: Eukaryota > Viridiplantae > Streptophyta > Magnoliopsida > Ranunculales > Papaveraceae > Eschscholzia > Eschscholzia californica. The sequence goes on along the minus strand of BEHA01050467.1, from coordinate 991,321 downwards.
ACATGTGACCAAAACAGTGTACAAATATATAAATGAAGGAAAATTAGAATCATTTTATCGATATTGAAGAATAGGCGTAGATAAGTTAGAAGAAGCCCTTATGTAAGACCTTGCTCTCCGCATTGTTCTCATCTTGCTTCAATACTCGTGAGCCTCTTTCAGCCAAACCCCCTTCTAACAACCCAGAAGGGTCAAATTAAGTTTAAAGTGGGGCGTAAATTATTTGATGCTTGAAAATAAATTGTAATTACTAGTTAAGATCTTTGCACTTAAAAGTGTCTATTTCTTTGGTATCAGAAGACCTGGAGGACAGATATGGCCCAAAAAAGTCCTGAGTCGGTAGCTGAGGTATAACCACTCTTATGCATGAAGCTATAGCCTGTGGGCTGTAAACCTCATATCTCCTGTGTAACACTGTTTCTACTTTTGAAGATGCAGTTTTGTCTGTGAATATGTGATTTTGTCCTAAGGTCTTACAGTTGAATTCAGGATTTCATCTGCTTGATGTTAAAATGACTTTCGATACTTGATAACAATTACCTTGATTGGGATATTTGAGTAAACTCATGAGACATAGATGGACAACTAGAACCTACTTGTGATATAAATATTTGTGCGCAATGATTTTATCATATGCAGGCTCTTTAGACCTTAGTTTAACGCTTCGCTTATGGTTTCACGCAGTTATCATGTTCTTGATCTCGTGGTCATTCACTGTGGTGTCTCTAGCTCTCGCAAGCCTTATATATTATTATGTGAGCCTAAAAGGGAAAGCTGGGGACTGGGGTGACGGGTTTAAGAGTGCATACTTCCAACTTGCTCTTAGAAGTCTTCGATCTTTAGGAGGTAAGCAATTCCATACCACATGGGCAGTTGTTTTGTTATGCAAGTAAATTTGGACCCTCCACCAATGGCACTATGAGTTGGTGTTTTCCTGTCAGTTTTTTCACAAATGATTCAGTCGTACTTAAAGGATGCCAAGTAAACACCAACAATGCTAGAAAAAGAAAAGAAAGTGACGAAATGAGCAAAAAACAGTACCAGTTACAGATTGACCATTGTCATCCCAATTAAAATGAAATCTGAAAACAGCTCTATTTCTAATCTAGCTTTTATGTATTTATTTAACTGGCAGTTGGGTATTCTTAAATAGACATTTCTGCTCTATAATCTGTATCTAACAAATATATTTTTGTCAACAGCAAGTCAGGTCCACCCTAAAAATTGGTACCCAATCCCTCTTATATTTTGTCGGCCATGGGGAAAGCTACCGGAGAATGTTCCATGCCATCCCAAACTTGCTGACTTTGCCAATTGCATGAAAAAGAAAGGTCGAGGTATGTCAATATTTGTCTCTATCCTTGACGGGGACTACCATGAATGTGCAGAGGATGCGAAAATTGCATGCCGCCAGCTCAGTACCTATATCGAATATAAACGGTGTGAAGGTGTAGCAGAGATTGTGGTGGCCCCGAACATGTCTGATGGATTTCGTGGAATTGTGCAAACTATGGGCCTTGGAAATCTAAAGCCCAACATTGTAGTGATGCGATACCCAGAAATCTGGAGACGAGAAAACCTAACTGAGATACCGTCTACCTTTATAGGCATCATAAATGACTGCATTGTTGCAAATAAAGCTGTAGTGATAGTTAAGGGTTTAGATGAATGGCCAAATGAGTACCAAAAACAGTATGGGACAATTGATCTATACTGGATAGTAAGAGATGGTGGTCTCATGCTTCTTCTTTCTCAACTCCTCCTAACAAAAGAAAGTTTTGAAAGTTGCAAGATTCAGGTATTTTGTATTGCCGAGGAAGACATAGAAGCCGAGGAACTCAAAGCTGATGTAAAAAAATTCCTCTATGATTTACGAATGCAAGCTGAAGTTGTTGTCATTACAATGAAGTCATGGGATGCACAAGTCGAAAGTGGAGGACAACCGGATGATTCTTTAGCAGCTTTTACCATGGCACAAAGTCGAATTGCTGCATATTTAGGGGAGATAAAGGAAAAAGCTCGAATTGATGGGACTCCATTAATGGCTGACGGAAAACGTGTAGTTGTAAATGAACAACAGATAGAGAAGTTCCTATATACAACTCTGAAGCTAAATACGACGATTTTGAGGCACTCGAGAATGGCAGCTGTGGTGCTTGTGAGTCTCCCACCACCACCGCTTAATCACCCGCCATATTTTTACATGGAGTATATAGATTTATTGGTGGAGAATGTGCCGAGGCTGTTGATGGTTAGAGGTTACAGAAGAGATGTGGTCACTTTGTTCACATGACTGCCATGGATTTGGCAGTTAGGCAAGACTTACTGGAATTTTGTAGGTGAAATTTTACAATTCATTCATTTTTTTCGGTTTCTAATCTGACATTTTTCTGTTTTTCCTTTTGTTCATGCCTATCATCTGAAATTGTCCCTTTGGGGGATGATGTTTGATGACTAGCTGAAACTGAGGTATACAAAATGTTGTAGAATTTTGGAATGTGAACTTATGTTAGAAATTGCAGATCTTTTATCAGTTTTCGCAGATCTATATAGAAGGATGTCGGATAAGAGACATAGTGAACTGGCTCCTTTCAGTTCGATTTGTACTGAGTCTGACTTGTCTGATTTGTTTGGATTAGTAACACAGAAGTCACTTCAAGCAATATGTCAAATCTATTGAACGTTCGATTGAAATGGACTAAATTCAGATGAAGCGACCACTAAGGCGAGTCAGGCGAAAGAAACAACATTCTGAAATTTAGCACTGAGTCAATTCAGAACACTAGTATGTCAAACTTAATTTAAAAAAAACAAACAAACAAACTAACACGACCATTGTAACTGCACACACACTCTTAGAAAGACAAACAACTTGAGATGTTCGATATCGGATTTCCTTTCCTTTCTTAATCAACCCTGAAGGAATTTATATATGATTTTCCTTCAAGTTTTTTAGCAAAGTAGCCTTTGAAGTATTCTTCGGTAGTAACTCTTCTGAATAATGGTGGATTATGGGGAGGATCAGTTAAGCCAAGTGCAGGAACTAATTCTGCATCTAGATTTGTGCTGTAGAATGTCACAATTGAAAGCCTTTCTCTCGTCGAATTCACAACTGCTCTATGCTCAATACTTCTGTAAACACCATTGCTTATTATCTGTTACACATCAAACAAAAAGATAACATGAATCAAACAAATGAAACGGTATTTCTCATTTTTACCAACTCCTAAAAGCGTGGTTGAAGTTAAGCTAAAGATCGCCGTTGCTAAAGTACGGAAAATGGTATTTCTCGTTACCTCCATAATGTCACCAATGTTGACCAAAAAGGCATTTGGGACTGTCTTTACAGGAATCCATTTTCCATCTTTTCTTATTTGAAGGCCTTCAGTTTCATTGACTTGAAGGACAATGGTAAGGGCATCAGCATCTGAATGTGGTGTAAACCCTAATACTTGATCTGGTTGAGAACAAGTTGGGTAGTAACACAGTCTTATTGATTGAACACCATCACTGAATTTCTCTCTCATCTCTTCATAATCCATCTTTAGAGCTTTAGCCATTTCTCTTAATATAGTTAAAGCCAGCTTTTTTTATTTCCTGTGAGTATTCTTCCAATGTCTCTCTGTAAATTACATCAATTTGAATTCAATCTATTCAAAACTTTCTAACTTTAAAAAGTTTATTTGATTAATAGTTAAAATAACCTCAACTAAAATGCCTTAAACTAGGTATCTCCCTTGCCACCGTGCGCTTCCATAATGCAAACGCAGTCGCAGTTGAACACTTCCATGATGCGAGCATGACATGTTCAAGTATTCGCTCGGAGTGCATGTAATGAAATGTCTACATAAAAGATCGTTCAGAGTCTCACAGGTCGAGCATACACCTGACGTGCAAGCACCACGGTCCCTATTGTCACATCATGTGGTGCCTTCACATCTAGTGATATATAGTAGGAGATTTGCCTTAGTACAATACTCATCTCATATGTCATTGCAAGTTTGCAACTACTATATATGCATATATACATACCTAAAAGAAGAAGGTAACTTGGCAAATAAATTAGAGTTTCTTGTCCTCATTGGAAGTGTGTTGATATAGAATATATCTGACCAATCAAGTTTTTGTTCATTCGAATGGACAAATAATTGACCAAATCCCTCTTCATCCCCCGGTTGTTGCCATAAATTTTGCTTTTCGGAAAATGGAAGTTCAAATAGTTCTTTCATTTCCAACTTCACTTTTTCTATTAGTGAAGTGCTCACTCCATGGTTTACCACCTATAGAAAACAAAGATGACAAGTTAGTCGCTATTTGGCCGATACGACAGCCAAAACTATTTTATGAGTAGATTGTTCGACCCTCTCCTTTAACAATTTTATTAAGACATTGTCATCGACTTTGAACTTTCACTTCCAAAAATACCTGAAAGAAACCCCAGTGTTTGGAAGCAGAGTGTAACCGATCTAGTTCGGAATCAGCCATAGATTTTGTAGAAGAAAGTAAGCTCTGGATATCAATAACAGGTATCTTCGAGTTAATGGTGGGATCAAGAGCTGACGAGTAATCATCTTCATCACTGCGAATGTAACGAGGTGGAATTTGAGGAATGTGTTGTTTGGCCAATTCTTGAACTGATGGAACTATAAGAGAAGTACCAAACTTCACTTCTTCTTCCTCCTTATCCTTTCCGGATGACTCCATTTGATAACAGTGATTGAGAATTTGAGTTAAAGAAATTTGGCAAGAAAGTATGTGAAGTTTAAAAGGAAGATATAGAAGACAAATAGAAATTTGGTCTTTAGTATAGAAATCTTTAGTTGAGCTTATCAACATAACAACCTTAAAACTAAGTTAATCAAATTTGGCAAGAAAGTTAAAAAAAGAAGATATAGACTGTACATAAGAAATTTGGTCTTTAGTGTAGAAGTCATGAGTTGATCTTCTTATCCACATAACAAGATCCTGTCACATTTTCCTTAAAAAAAAAAAGATCCTGTCACATTTGTGTAACAAATTAGCTAGGAATTTTGTCATGTCATTACTTTGTAATTATAGATCTCATCAGTGAAAGTATTCTGTTAGTTTTGTGTTATGGATTTGATTCGTGTTATGGATTTGATTCTTGACAATTAAAAAGGTACCCTCTAAGGTGTCCTTCCTTTTATGGGCTTGTATCCTCAATTCAAACCCCACTATGGACATGCTTCAAAGGAGGGGCTTTCAATACTCAAACATGTGCCTATTATGCAAATCGGCTGAAGAGAATGCCTCTCACTTGCTCATCTCTCCGCAACTTTATTGAAACCATATGGAGATACTTCCTCCCGGTGATCGATTGTCCGTCTCCAATGCCATCCACTTTGGATACTTTCTTCAGGTTTTAGAAGTTTGAGAAGTCAGTTACGATGAAAGGATTCCTTCAACAGATTACTCCCTTTGCCATTTGGTGGTGTATATGGTTAGAGAGGAATAATCGTCTTTTCTGTGATGTTGCTAACTCCACTGATAGAGTTATTATGTCGATCAAGGCCACCATTTTCAACTGGGGCTTGCCGACTAGGTACTATGAGAATTTATCTATGGGTTTTTTGTTAAATTCTTGGGAGACTATAGTTTCTAATATGTAAAGTTCCCAATCTTCGTTGCTTTTGTAGTTCTTTTTTCGTGCTTCCTAAGCACTCAGTTAATATATTATCCTTCTTCAAAAAAAGACAATTAAATAATATCACACTAAATATATAAATTCAAAAACAAAAACTTATCTTATTTGATCGAAGTGAGTGATCGCTCTTTCTCACAATAGTGCTACCGGTTCTATGGACATTTGTCTCTCAAGATACAACAATCGCGTGGTATAGAAAGAAACACAACAATTCTATACACTCTAACAAACTTTTTTAGTTACTATACTTTCATAGACGATTCTAGACGACTCAACCTTTGTTTTCAAAAATTTAACTAAAAGTTATGTAAAAACTATATCTTAAAAGGAGAAATCAAATTGAGTAACACGAAACTGACTGCAGAAACTATCCATGAGATTCTCTCATTTCGAACCTAGGGATTCTTGTAGTCTTTCATTATTTCGTCTAGCTATAACAAGCACAACTACCAACCAGACTATCATGATTCACTATACCGAACGCGAAAATGACCACGCCAGCATTAAATGCTAAGTTGGCAATTTAACTTACCCTCTAAAAAACGAATCTGGAATTGACATCCAGACGACTTTAGTTCCAAGTTTTGTCGTCCATTTCACCCATGTCTTCGTTTTTGGACAAGTGAAGGCTCATCCATGGCTTCAATATACTCATGATGATATTGCATTGGGTATTGCCGCCGAACTTGACATCAACTTCAGCCTTAAGAGGTGCTTCTATTGGAATGTAAATGGAAGAACCCATTGCAAGTTTCAGTATTTCAAACATTGAAGTGTCTCCTTCTCTAACATGCTTTTCTTATGGACCACTTGGCAATGGTAAAGCAATCTTTTGTCTCCTTATATTGTAGTACAACTCTTGGAAAGCAAGTCATCCTGATTTTATTACAAGTCTATCTAAAAATCAATGGCAATATATATATCAGATTCGTTTTTTTATTTAAAGGGGAAAGTTGCAACCAAGTTAGAAATTGCACTGGGACATAGTTGAGGTTCCCTTCCCCTAAAACCCTATAGTTAAAAGAGGTTTTAGTACTGTTTGCTTTGTATTACAAACTACAACAAGGCAGTAACTACTAACTAATGGAATTGGATTGTCACAACACCCAACAACTACTACCCATGATGAAGAAGAGGAAGACAAGTCCTAATAATATTACTCAAACAAATTCATCATCATGGAGAGAAAACTAGTTAAGCATGTATGGTTGAATGAAGCTAAAGATAAAAACTTTGTATTCTCACCCTTTTCTATCTACTCTGCTTTATCCTTATTAGCTTCTGGTTCAGATGGTCATACCCTAAAACAACTCTTGGGTTTTCTCAAGCGCAAAAATCTCAATGATCTTAACACTTCTAAAATCGTTAACTCGGTCGATCCAACCACCTACAACAGAAAAGGCGACGGACCTGTTCTCTCTAAGTGGGATTTGGGTTGATAGTTCATGTGGTGGTGCTCTCAAATTTGTCTTCATCTTCATTTTCCATAGTGAGAAATTATTCCCATTGAATTTTTCTATATCGTACTTTGCCGCCATTATTTTGGTGTCTTCTTCCACTAACCAAACCGACAAGAACCTGGGCTCTGATACCACTGTTAGAAAGGTTGTGAGTCTTAGACACTCAATTGCAACTAAAGTCGAATATCGAATAACACGAAGATGAACAACTTTGTAGATAGATTTACACTTAGAGATGAACTACTTACAACTTCTTCTCTCTAAATAAGGAGGTAACAATTATGAACAACCTCTCTCTTATTCTAGGAGATATACTATCAACTTTCTCTTTACCAAAGGAAAGACAAGTATTTAGAAGAAACTAAACTCTCTTTCTAATACTAACTCACTTTCTCTTCACTTGGCTTGCTTATGAGATGGAATGGATGGGATGATTTTGAACATCACCATTTCTCTCCTTTTATAGTGTAGAGAATGGACATTATGGTGACACCTCACCATTGAGGTGTCATTGTACATGTAGGGTGTCTCATTATGGGATTGGCATTTGTCATATGGTAGTCTCATTTGAGGACACCTCAAATGAAATGGACACCTCAACATGATGAGGTGTCTCACTCAAATGAAGACTCACATGAGAAGAAGACACCTCAATTTCCATATGTTGCCACCTACACCTATATGGATGCCACCACACCCATATGATGCCACCTTATCCCATAGTGTTGCCACCTCTTGTTTGAGCAACAAAAGTATCTTTACACCTCTTGTACATCCATTTTCAACAGATTGAAGTCTCTTTCATGACTAGCAACTATAATCAACACATTTCATGTTTCGATAGCTTTAAAGTCCTCAAACTTCCTTACAAACAAACCACCAATGACGGTAAAAAACAACGGCTCTCTATGTATATATTCTTACCTAATGAGCGAGACGGACTTGATAATCTTATTGAAAAGGTGGGTTCTGAATCAAGTTACTTGAAATGTCATCTTCCAAAACGAAGGGTTATGACGGGAGAATTTTGGGTTCCAATATTCAAGATCTTGTTTGAGTGACATTGAAATATCAAGAGTTTTAAAGGATGACTTGGGTCTGGATTTGCCTTTCGACAGGGTGAAAGCAGACCTGACTAAGATGCTGGATAGTCCTCCAACGGAAAATCTTTTTGTTTCAGAAGCCATACACAAATGTTTTGTTGAAGTTGACGAGCGAGGAACTAAAGCTGCTGCTTCTTCTTTTGTATTTGAGGAGGAGGAGGAGGACTATTGCGAAGAATTACCACCTCCAGTGAACTTTGTAGCTGATCATCCTTTCATGTTCATAATCAGAGACAACATCAACCGGGTGGTTCATGGGTCATGTACTCATGTCCTTAATCCTTTGGTTACCCCTCATTAGTAGAGCGAGTGTTACGTTCGTTAAAATCTGCATTTGATTTAACCGTTAAGTAGATTTACTAGTTATTTGATCTCTATAATTGAAATGTGCAATTATTTTTTTCATCTCGTGAGAATTAATATTCTAATATAAATGTTAATAGTGCTAGATTTCTAATTCCAATAATTTTATGAGTAAATTTACATGTTGTTTATCAGTGCTAGTATGAGCATCCTACCATAAAGTATTAATATTTTGAATGAAATTGATGAATCCAAAATGGGTATGCTCAAAAGCTCTTCATTTCAGATAATACTTCAAAGAATCTTTGCATGGTTACTAGATAAACAAGTTAAGTCCAAAATCATTAAGCTCAAAAGAAAACTTTTAGAAGTCTGTTAGCATTTTATCAAGTGTATATAGACTCAGGTCGGCCGACTGACTCACTTGGATCACATCCAAACCTGGTCAACTCCACCCACGCAACAAACCGATAGATACAAAGTGTTAGAGAATAGAGTGTTAGAGAATAGAGTGTCATATGAGTCATGTTAGATAGTCCCACATTGGATGGGCTATTATTAGTGTTGGTTCCTTGAGCCTATATAAAGGCTTCATATGTAATAGCTAATATCTTATCCAACTATCAATACAACTCTTCTCTCCCTCTCATATTTATTTTATCTTACATGGTATCAAGAGCTTATAAACTCTAAAGAGTTAGATCCTTGGGTTTCCGATTAACCGGCGGCGGTAGTCCGTCAATGCTACCGTCCGCCGGAGTATTGCCGGAATATTATCTAGTTTTCTTTTTCTATGAAATAAATTAGATTTTTTTTTTTTAGTAGTCAAGTATAGTTTCAAAGATTTTGATTCTTCATGTAAGTCTTTAACAAAGTATGGTTTTCACCATTAAAAGTTTGAAGGTTTGAAGATCAACTTCTAACTCTTAGATCTATCT
>BEHA01050467.1:955585-980887 GCA_002897215.1 Eschscholzia californica subsp. californica | reverse complement strand
AGTCCCACATTGGATGGGCTATTATTAGTGTTGGTTCCTTAAGCCTATATAAAGGCTTCATATGTAATAGCTAACTTATCCAACTATCAATACAACTCTTCTCTCCCTCTCATATTTATTTTATCTTACACAAAGATCTTTATCAAACTTCATGTAAACTCATATTGTCTATCTCTCCCATTCGGCTGAATCTTCTTCTTGTTTGTTGGTTTGTTTTACTTCACATGGTATAAGAGCAGATTTTTTTTTCCAGTATGGCTCCACTGGTGATGTATCTTCAGACACAATAACTTCTTTAATCCTCCCGCTTTCGATGTTCATCATTCGGATTCTCCCACTACGATGTTGATTACTTCACTTCTCAAGTGAGATAACTAGGCCTCCTAGTTGCGTGGGATGAAGATAGCTCTTCGAGCCAAAGACAAATTAGGTTTTGTTGATGGTTCCATTCCAAAATTTAGTTCCCCTAAAGAGTAACACTCTTGGGAAATTTGTAATGATCTCGTCGCTAGTTGGATTATTATTTCTGTCTCTTTCGCTCTTCAATTCTTCATGATGATAATGCCTCTGATATTTGACGTGATCTTCATGACCGTTTTTTTTCTTCTTCAAACAAATGCTCTAATAGGTTTTCCAACTAAAACAGGTTATCTCTTCACTCAAACAAGAAGGTTTGAATGTCTCATCTTATTTCACCCAACTTAAGGCCCTTCAAGATGAGTTACATTCATTAATGGTTATTGAACTATGCGTATGTGGTCACGGTAAGACTACCTTAGATCGTTCGAATCAAGACCGTTCAATTAAATTACTCCAGGGACTTCATCTCACCGTTCTCGGCAATCTGTAGCCAAATCCTCCTTATAGATCCCTTTATTTCAGTTTTGAACATTCATAGCTTGGTGAAACTGAAAGTGCAATAAAATATCATCCACAATTCTTCTACGAGCATTGAAGTCGCCCGTCATAGGCTCCAACTACGGTGCCTCAAGCCACTATTTCAATCGCCCAAACAGACAATGCCAAAGGGATCACGACATTTTCGTGAGCACTGACGGGCCCATGGTAATCTACAGGCCACCTGTTATAAACTCCATGAATACCTAGCCAGAACCAGATCCGACCCGATAGCTACTTTGGTCATGGGTCGACTCCTCTTACTCGATGGTGTCTTAGCGTCTTCAATGAGTGTGGGTCCGTTCAACTATTTGGTCAACCTACTTGAACAACAAAGATCATCTACAGGCGCCTCCTTATTTGAAATCTAGCCCATCATCAATCTAGCTAGTAAAGTAGTAAGCCTTCTTCTCCCTTCTTTTCTCATTCCCAATGGGTGATAGATTCGGGCGCCCCTTAAACTATTTGCCCCCATCTTTCTCTTTTTAATAACCATCAACCTACTCCTCTTAACATCTTCGATGGTTTACCCGATTGTTCCCGAGCTAAGGATCTTCATATCGGATCCGTCCATTTTATGAAAGATCTGTATATTTCCAACCCCCCCTCCCCCCACCCACATTCCTCCTTTAAATTCAACTTAATTTTAGTTTATGTATTATATTATCAATAGATGTCATTGTTAAGCAGGTTATGTGAGGTAAATATTAACGGGTAAACTCGAACAGGACGTCGGGTAACACTTGAAAATATAAACTCATCTTCGGATTGCGGGTACGTGTGGGATCTAACGGACTTGGATACCATGACGTGTTTCGGGTTTTGAGACTGCCCTATACAGTAAATTAGTTAGTTTCCTTATTTCAACAAAAAAAAAAAAACATAGAAAGAGGTAATTTCCTTTAGCTGATAATTAGGAACTTTTGCAGAAAACTTCCTTATTAATCCGTTAGATATTGCTGTAAATTAGGTAAGTCTAAAACGTATTAAGAAGGAAGTTCATAATGCAATCTGTTAAAAAAAAAGGTCTCCCCTTAATTTTTCTTTCTCAATATCTTTCTCTCAATGGAGTTGGATTTTAACTGTAATTCATCATTGAGAAAACTAGTTAAACATGTTTGGTTGAATGAGGCTAAAGATCAAAACTTTGCATTCTCTCCCTTTTCCATCTACTCTGCTCTTTCCTTATTAGCTTCCGGATCAGATGGTAAAACCCTAGAACAACTCTTGGCTTTTCTCAATCGTAAAGATCTCAATGATCTTAACACTTATGTCTCTCAACTCATTCAATCTTTTGATTCCTCCTCAACCAAAAATACCAATAAGAAGAAGAATGATTACGACGGACCAATAATCTCATTTGTAAGTTGTCTTTTAGTTGATGATTCATGTACTTTACAACCTTCTTTTCAAGAAACTGCTATTTCATTTTATAAAGCTCAAACCAAAGCTGTTGATTTTAAAACCAGGGCAAAAGAAATTAGGGAGAAAGTTAATGCATGGGTTGAAAAGAAAACAAAGGGACTAATCAGTGATTTACTTCCACATGGATCTCCTTCTGAAAGTACAAGACTATTGTTAGCAAATGCACTTTACTTTAAGGGTTTATGGCAAGAAGATCAATTTAGTCCAGAATTAACAGATAGCTCAGATTTCTATCTTCTTGATGGAACCACAGTTGATGTCCCTTTTATGAGAAGTTATGAAAGCTACTTTTTTGTTTCTTGTTTTGATAAATTTAAAGTCCTTAGACTCCCTTATAGACAACAATCTTCCGCCGCTGCCGTCGATGTTCAAAAACGACGACGTCTTTCTATGTATATTTTCTTACCTAACGAGCAAGATGGGCTTGGGGATTTGATAGAAAAGGTGAGCTCTGAATCACCAAATTTCTTGGAAAGGCATATTCCGAAAAACAGAGTTAGCGTGTATCGTTTTAAGATTCCAAAATTCAAGATTTTGTTTGGTTTTGAAATGGCTAGAGTTCTAAAAGATGATTTAGGTCTTGATTTGCCTTTCGATCCTAGTCAAGTAGAGTTGACTAAGATGGTAGCTGGGGAAGAAGATGGTAATGTTCAAAGGCTCTGTGTTTCGAATGTCATACACAAATGCTTTGTTGAAGTTGATGAACAAGGAACTGAAGCTGCTGCTGCTACTGCTGATGATGGTTTCTCTCTATTTGACGATGGTGACTCTAAACCAGTACCAAGAGTAGATTTTGAAGCAGATCATCCTTTCATATTTATGATCAGAGATGATGTCAATGGGGTGGTTTTGTTCATGGGGCATATCCTTAATCCCTCTTTAGATTGAAGCTAACATTAATCTTTGATCAATTCATAATACTTTGTGTTTTAGTTTTTTTTTTTTGTTCTAGTGAGTTGATTGTTAGGTTCTGACCTACTTTGTGCACTCCTAGGTACATTCCATTGTTTAGGTGACTAATAAGACCCGGAGTGCTTTAGTCTTTTCGAAGTATAGAAAGACTAAAATATCAGCTTTCTTCTTTAAGTTTTTAAATTAAATAAAGAGCCAAAATAAATCTTGAGTATGGATGAATGAATTATGATAATGGAATTCTTGTTTGTAAGTTTAGAAATGTCTCTCTGTCCAACACTTATTGGGTCGGAATAAGTGCATGCATGGCAGAGCATCACGGTTGTTTAACTTTACCTCACAATGTTTTTGACGAAAGGGAGATTTTATAAGCAATGCATTTTCTTGTTAATGACAAGTCCGCTAAAGGCAAATATCACACTTAGTTAAACGCAATGCAGTCAATAGGAGACAATGTCCATCTTCTTATTCTCTCATACTTGTTCAACTTTCTTTGACAATGTCTTGAGTGAGAAATACATTGCCCTTAAAACTTTCCTTCACTCAATAACAGAGAATAATCCTTCAACAAAAAAAAAAAATAATAACAGAGAATAAGGCCAAAGATACATTGCCCTGAAAAATAGCCCTTAAAACTTTCCCTTAAAAATGCATTGCCCTTAAAACGCTCTTCTACTAGTAGAAAAGAGTCGAGAAGCTTGATACTACACTTTCCTCTGCGCGCGTCAATTGAGGTATCAATTCTCCTCCTAATTACAACTTCGATACGGAATAATGGTCGAGCGTCAATTGAGGCATCAATTCCTTCTTTTGTTCAACTTGGATGATAACACTATATTGGGTTCTGCACGGTCTCATGGGAATCACATTGTACGTGTTCCTTCTTTCGGGGGCGGATCAATTTGACGAGAACAGTTAAGATTACAAATTTCACTTTGACAGATTTTTCAATTTCTTTTATCTTGCAGAAGGCCAACCTCTATATCCTGCAGCAACAAAACTCTCTTCTATTCGATTTTGCTGCTCTACATGAAAAAAATAAACAAGTTACTAGTAGGAATCCCATAATTTTATGCCCATAACAACAAATTAGTAACAACCCTGTAGAAGCAAACTAAGCTGTGCTCTAACAACACAGTAGACCCAAATTAGTAACAACACAACAAATTATTAACAACACAACAAACTAAGATGTGCTAGATCAGTTACACTCTAACAACACAGATGAATATCACAACCGCCACATCAACTGGGTATCATCTTTTGTCAAAATGTATTATTATATTCTTTGTTGCTATATACTTTACTCCCACGTGAGACTATCCTCAGACTCTAACTTAATTAGTTTTATTATTATGGTTTGATAATATATTTTTGAAGGCCAAAGAAGTGACAAAACAAGGTGAACAAATGGGTTGAGGAGAACACAAAATGATTAATCACAAATATACTACCCGATGGAGCTATCGACGAACACACACAGATAGTATTGGCGAATGTACTCTCTTTCAAAGGTTTATGGGCGAAAGATCAGTTTATTAAATCAAGCACAAGGAAATTTAACTTCTATCTACTCGACGGAACCTCGGTTAAAGTCCCTTTAATGACTAGCAACTATCATCAATACATTTCATGTTTCGATAGTTTTAAAGTCCTCAAACTTCCTTACCAACAAGAAACCACCAACGACTCTCAAAAACAACTCAACCTTTCCATGTATATATTCTTACCTAATGAGCGGGACGGACTTTATGATCTGATTGAAAAAGTGGGTTGTGAATCAGATTTCTTTGAAGAATGTCATCTTCCAACACAAAGGGTTAATACGGGAAAATTTTGGGTTCCAAAATTTAAGATCTCATTTGATATTGAATTATCAAGAGTACTAAAGGATGACTTGGGTCCAGATTTGTCTTTCGACCCGGTGAAAGCAGACCTGACTAAGATGTTGGATAGTGATTCTCCAATAATGAAAAAGGTTTTCGTTTCGAAAGCCATACACAAATGCTTTGTTGAGGTTGAGGAACAAGGGACTAAAGCTGTTGCTTCTACTGTTATTAGGCGTATACAGTTAGCTGCTAAAGCGCCGAGACGACCAGTAGTATTACCAAAAGTAAACTTTGTAGCCAATCATCCATTTTTGTTTACAATCAGAGACGATGTCAATAGGGTTGTATTGTTTATGGGGTATGTCCTAAATCCGTCATCAGATTGAAGCTATTCTAGCAGTGCAGGTCGGGGTCCTCTTTGATGGTATCTAGCTAGAGATAGATAGATATATATAATCATTTGTTATTAATATTGGGATTAGTATTTTGTTTTGGTTAATGTCTGTTTTTCGCATTATATTAAGCTTTGTGAGATGGATTAAAAAAAGAGATATATTTATGGGAAATGCTAAGTGTACAAAGAATCCTTGAAAAGATTCTTGACAAAATTCTAAAAGAACGATCCGGATCAAAGTCAAACTTTGAAAAACTTTGATCAACTTTTGTCTTTTAATAAAAATGAGTCATTAAGTTGAGAATTTTGCCAAAGATTTTGTACATGTAGCTCCCGTTTATTTATTAGTACTACACAGAACATTGACAATGAGAAGAAGGAAGGTGGCCATTGCTTCTAATCATACTTATTCAACTTTCTTTGACAAGGTCTTGAGTGAAAAATACATTAAAATCCTTTTACCATCAACATCATGGATTTTACGATAACTTGGTTTTTTGCTATTATTAGTTCGGTTACTCAGCATGAGTTTGTTACGAATTATCAAAAAAAAAATTGAAACTCTTAACCGCTTACTCAGGCATTCGACAACCAAAAGTAAAAGTATTTTTATTTGTAGCCGAACTGCTTTTGCATGTAGTAGAAATACTTTTAGTTGAATAAAGTAAAAAATTATTAAAAATATATTTGACAAAAGTGCTACTTATAAATTAAAAAACCAAAAAGATAATTTGATAACACAATTTTCTTTATTATTTTTATTTTCTGATAGAAATACTCTCGTTTTCAGTTTAATTATGATTTTCAAGAGGAACTATTATAAAGAGATGTTAGCCATAGTGGTGATGGTGGTGTCATAACCTTGGATGTGTATGCAGTGTTATTTTAGATGTAGTCAGGTGTTGTGGTGGTGGAGGTATGTTGGAGTTTGAGGCACCGATACCTATGACGGGCTAGCCCGCCGGACTAAGAATGGAGGATACTGATGCCCGGACTAGACCTGGGTTGACCTAGCCCGGTTTCCTTGTGGGCTGGTCCGGGCTGAAATTTAGAAACTCGGATATTTTTAAACCCTAAAAAGCAGTCTCTATAATAAGCACTCTAGTACTTGTATTTAAACAAGAAACAAGACATACCTTATTTTTTTTTTGATGAAGATGACATAACTTATATCACTTTCTTATTCTTCCATACTTGTCTCATTATTTTCTCGTTTATAGGTGGGGTTTGGGTTAATAATAATACTTCATGTGGATGTGGTGGTGCTCTCAAACCTTCTTTTAAAGAAACTCCTACTTCAATCTACAGAGCTATAGCTGAAGCGGTCGATTTCAAAACTCAGGTATGATATAAGATATGTTAAGTTTGTAGTCATCCAGTTCAAAATCAATCGGCAACGAATGGAGAAGATCTAAACATTGTACTTTTGGTTGCTACATCGCTTTTCTTATATGTGGGACTATTCTCTTGCTTAACTACAATACTTGTCTTTTAACTTTTTTTTTTTTGAAGAAGATAAAATAGTATCATTGATGAAAAATCAAAACAACGCAACGGTAGAAGCCTAGATGGCTAACCATCCATTACAATGACAAAAGACAAGAAACAAAGTTACAAGGGGCTTATAGCCTAAAAAAAGCATCCCAATTTCGGATGTATTGGTTAAAAGGGGTCGACTTGCTCCATAGTTGATTTTTATTTTTGATGAAGAGCTCCATAGTTGATTGGTTGCCCAATAGTGAATTAGGCTCTTAGCTTGAGTGATGTTATTATCCCGGGTAGCTTCTCTGTCATTATCTATCTCTATAATTCTATTATTACGTTCTAACCGTATGACCCATATGATCGCCGGAGGGGTACAAAGATGGAGGAAGGACTTTCTCGGTTACTTTCTTTGGCCTCTAACTTTATTTAAATTTAATATTGTGGTTTGATAATAACTTATTTGTTTGAAGGCCAAAGAAGTGACAAACAAGGTGACGCACACATATAGTATTGGCGAATGCAATCTATTTCAGAGGTTTATGGGAGAAAGGTCAGTTTAATAAATCAAGAACAAAGAAATTAAACTTCCATCTCCTCAACGGAACCTCGGTTAAAGTCCCTTTCATGACTAGTAACAATGATGAATACATTTCATGTTTCCGTGGTTTTAAAGTCCTCAAACTTTATCAACAAGCCACCAAGGACCGTGAAAAACAACGCATTCCCATGTATATATTCTTACCTAATAAGGGAGACGGACTTGATGGTCTGATTGAAAAGGTGGATTCTGAATCAAATTTCTTGGAAGAATGTCATCTTCCAAAACGAAGGATTAAGACGGGAGAATTTAGGGTTCCAAAATTTAAGATCTCATTTGATATTGAACTATCAAGAGTACTAAAGGATGACTTGGGTCTGGATTTGCCTTTCCATCCTGTGAAAGCAGACCTGACTAATATGTTGGATAGTGATTCTCCATTAATGAAAAAAGCTTTCGTTTCGAAAGCCATACACAAATGCTTTGTTGAGGTTGAGGAACAAGGAACTAAAGCTGCTGCTTCTACTGTTATTAGGCGTATACAATTAGCTAGTAGAGGGCCAATACCAGTAGAACCAGAAGTGAACTTCGTAGCCGATCATCCTTTTTTGTTATGATCCGAGACGATGTCAATAGGGTTGTATTGTTTATGGGTTATGTCCTTGATCCGTCATCCGATTGAAGCTATTATAATTGTACTCGTACAGGTAGTCATCCTCTTTCATTGTATCTAGCTAGAGATAGAAATATATAATCATCTGTTACTAATTTTGGGATAGAATTATGAAAATCTTAGTATTTGGGTTTGGTTAATGTCAGTTTGTTCGCATTATATTTATCTTTGTGAGATGGATAAAAAAACAGAGATAATTATTAGTACTACACAGAATAGGGAGATGCTAGAGTGCCCAGCTTTTAGCCCATTAAAATGCCCAACTAACGTGGAATCAATAGAAGGCAAGGTTTTTTCAAAGTTTGACTACGGTGGGGACCGTTTTTATTTTTAAATAAGAAAATTTGAGCATTTTAGTGGGCATTGTAGCTGGGCACTCTATCATTTCCCCGCAGAATAGGGAGATGCTAGAGTGCCCAGCTTTTAACCCATTAAAATGCTCAGCTAACGTGGAATCACTAAAAGACAAGATTTTTTTTCTTTAAAATGTACTCAAGCTAGAACCTAGTAGTTTTGGGTTGTTATTGCTCATTATCTAGACTGCTTTATCTATTATAAGGCTCATATCTAGACTGCTTTATCTATCTAAATTTTTCTTTAAAATGTGCTCAAGCTGGAACCTAGTAGTTTTGGGTTGTTATTGTTCATTAGTGTCTTGGTTGTGTTGAGAGAAGATCAATAATAAATCTATGCTCGTCTTCATGTCTGACTCGGACTCTTTGCCCGTGAAAGATGTTTTTACAAAAATGATTTGGGGACTTCTCCGTGTATTCCCTACCATACCTCATTGCTGAGGTGGCTAAAAAGACAAGCATGTGTACACCATGGAGTGTATGGGGATATAACCTTACATGCTTAATCTAATCATGTTTATAAGATGATTACGATGAAATCAAATAACACGAACAAACATACTTACATAAACTCCAAAAGATTGATAGAGATGAAATAAATTACGGAAGCGTGCCTTGATCCATAGCTTGTATTTGGTGTGATGGGTTGATCTTCCAATTGGTTCTTCTTCCTTTAGAATCTCTCTTGCGATGAAGGGATTTCACACTTAACCAAAATTGTAGAGATTAGGGAAGAAGCCCAAATGGGGACCATACCCCCTATTTATAGACTTTTATTTTTAATTTGGCCCCTCATCAAATTAGAAATCACTTAATGGTCTCTACACGTTTATTCCATGACAATTTGATACCTACTGGTCAAGTCAATCCGTATTAGACCACTTTACAACTTGACAATTTACTGAGATAGCCATACACATGTCTATACATATGTGAGCCCACATATGTTGGAATTTCTTCCAACAATCCTCCTATTGGCGTCGATGTTTTTAAGCTTCAAAATCGTTTTAATCATATTTTTCCATAATAGTTTTTCCTAGTAAATGAGGGAGTTTTTTTGGCATAAGTGGTTTGAACATTGAACTATGACTTCGACGAAGGAGCCTCCTGTTCCTTTGATGGATCTCTATTTGATCTTTTGTAAGAGTGTATTTGGGCCGATAATAAAATTATAAGCATCTATCAGAAACATTAAGAAACCAATGTGGAAGAACTATTTAGGCTCTTAACATTGAGTTGAGATTTTGCAATTCAACTTGTGGTTGGAGAAGATTTTGAAGGATATATGATGTTGTGATCTCGCCCACTCTTCCATGTGAATCCCGACGGAGTAACATGGTCGGGCCAGATTTAGAAAACTTTTCACTTCATAGTCTTGGATTTGGATATAACAGTTTAGGCATAAAACTGATGTAACCTCACTTCTAAGCAGTGGCGGATCTAGGATTTTCATCCAGTGTGGTCTAAATCAAAGTTCAACATTTTGAAGCACATATATGTTATCAAATAAAAGACTCCTAAAAAATTTTGGCTTCTGCTCTACAAACACTTTCTCGTTACCTGAATCCTCAATTGAGGGTTCTGCTGAAATATTTATTCAAGGGCTTGACTGAAACCTTCGATCGAGGTTTAGTTTCGGTCAAACCCTCAATCGTTGTATTGTTTCATCCGAGCCTTTGATCGAGAGTTTTGGTGGTACGGTGGTAGTGGTGGTGGTGGAAGTATGGTGATGATAGTGGATGTACGGTGGTGGTTAAGGTGTGGTGCTCGTGGTGGAGGTGTGGTGGTTGTTTTGGTGGTGATGGAGTTGTGGAGGTGCGGTGACGGAGGTGGAAGTACAATGGTGGTAATTGTGGTGGTCAAAGTGTGGTGGAGGCTTGACTTGTAAAAGTGAAGCGGAGGTAAACTGGAAAAAGACACTGGGAAGTGAATTTTAATGTGAAAATAAAAAAAAAATGAATTTAAAAGCATATCAAATTTTGGCTCAAGACAACTACGTCTCTGAATAACCAAATTAATTTTATTGATGTTCATAAAAAAAGCAAAAAAAAATTATTACTTTTTGATGAACAGCTTTTTGAATGGATGCCTTTAGAAGCAGTTAAATAATTTTATTTTATCGTGATTTGAGTTAATGCTAAACAAGATAGAAAAGAACTTGAATTAATGGTTTCTTAAAAAAAAAAAACTTGAATTAGTTAATGCTAAACAAGATAGAAAAGAACTTGAATTAATGGTTTCTTAAAAAAAAAAACTTGAATTAGTTAATGCTAAACAAGATAGAAAAGAACTTGAATTAATGGTTTCTTAAAAAAAAAAAAATTGAATTAGTTAATGCTAAACAAGATAGAAAAGAACTTGAATTAATGGTTTCTTAAAAAAAAAAACTTGAATTAGTTAATGCTAAACAAGATAGAAAAGAACTTGAATTAATGGTTTCTTAAAAAAAAAAACTTGAATTAGTTAATGCTAAACAAGATAGAAAAGAACTTGAATTAATGGTTGGGTGCTTCTAAAGGCACCTGGCTAAAAGGCTGTTAGCATCCGGAAATTTTATTGACTCGGGTCAATGGCTATTGACCCGAATTCTCTATAAGCACCGGTTTTAATGTGGGTGGCGTTCACCTTCGCTTGCTTCTTCTATCTTCTTCTTAAAAAATAATACTTACTGTATTTTGAACTCTCCACAACCATCAACAGCAAGCCCACCGATACCACAGCGTGATTCTTTAAGCATTCTCTATACCTCCAACTAGAACCACCTTTTCTGACCACCGACATCTCTCCTCCAATTCCGGTAATCCCCATTTTTTTGTTTTGATGAGTTTCCAATAACAGATTCATAACTAGCTGAAACTGGCATCCCAGTACCCATTTCATCTTTTTGGTCTTCCTCATGATCATCATCAAACTCCATTCTCTCTCTCTATCTATTTAGTTTCTCTCTCTAAACCCAAATTAAAAAGAAGATGATGAAGGTTAAGGTTTTCAAAGTGGGATAAAAGAAGATAAGAGATGGAGAGTGTTATGACCATCAATTTTCTGCCTAGCTTGCAGAAAGTTTATCTTCCTTCTCTCTCTCTCTTATTTACCCTCTGTGAAGTCCAAAACCAACATTTTCTCTCTCTACATTCTCCCTTGCTTGTGTTTACCAACTCCTCTTTATTGAAGTCGAATTTGAATTAATTTCTCTTTCTAACTTTTCTTGTCAGTCAAAGTTAACATAAAAACAGAACATATAAAATCAGAGATTGCTGTAATTTACTGTTTACATTCTGATTATATACATGTCTGATTAGCCAAATATCCAATCCGTGACAAAGTGAAAATAAACGGATTAGCCAATCCGTGAGCACGTGAAGAGTAACGGATTGGCTAATCCGTGACTTAAGAGAAACGGCGGACTGGTCCAGTCCGTCTAGCTTACGGAATCATTGTGGTTGGATTTTGTGAGAGATGGATGGAGGGGTGAGGATTAACTCTACTTGACCGGTGCCTATATAGTTGGACGGTGCTAATAGAGAAATGAGCGGTTGGGCCTGGTGCTAACAGAGATGGATGCTAACAGCCTTTTGGCCAGGTGCCTTTAGAAGCACCCTTAATGGTTTCTTAAAAAAAAAAAACTTGAATTAGTTAATGCTAAACAAGATAGAAAAGAACTTGAATTAATGGTTTCTTAAAAAAAAAAAACTTCAAGTTTTAGGGCTAAGTTGTACGCAGCTTGAATAGTCCATACTGTAACTATCCCCACCTTTTCTCGCAGACTAAATTTTAATCCGCTTAGAAACCGATTTGCTACAACATCTTCATATTCTGCAATGTTTTCCATATTGTTTCTTTGAATCAGTTTTGAAAACTCTTTGTAGTAATCACCCATCGAACGCAACCCTTGTCTACAGTTCTTGTAAGTCATAAACAAGTGTTGTTGATAATCAGGAGATAAAAACCTATCTCTCAGGTTCTCTTTCATAGAGGGCCAATTCTGGATGGGTGGCCTTCCTTGTCTCATTCTTTGATGTTGTAATTGATCCCACCAATCTGTGGCACCCCCTTTAAGTCTACAAGCAATAATTTTAACCATCTTCTCATTGAGAATATTAGTTGACATATTAACTTGTCGTTCAACCTTCTCTAGCCAATCCAGGAACTCTTCAATAGTTAAATATCCATCGAAAATTGGTATCTCTTCGTGGATCTTATACTCATTGTACTTTCTAGGTGGGTGCACTTGAACTGAAAAACTGTTACCATGATAATAATTCTCCATATTGACTGATTGATAACAAAAAAGAGAATACTGATAATAATCTGATTTTTTTTTTTTTTAAAACCAACTTTAGATGCATCTTTGGCAAATCCATCGATGTGTTCTAAAGTGATCTTCGCGTAGATGATATCGAACCAGGCGAACCCTCGCTCTTGATGCCAACTGACGCAGCGGAAAATTCCGGAAAGAATTAGAACTCCGTCTAAAACTTTTAAAACCTAGAAAAAGCCTTTACATCTCCGTCTTAAGACTTGTAGAACCAAAACTAATAAGATTAACTACTAAAATACTTGAATTTTATTGATTGAACTGAATGAATAAACTTGGAATATCTCATGAAAATCTTAGTATTGTTTTTCTTTTCTTCCTTTTGTTCATCTATATTATCTGAAATTGTCCCTCTTTGTGGATGATTTTGACGAGTAGCCGAAAGAAACTAAGGTATACAAACATTGTCGTATAAGAGAAAAAAGTGAATCTTGCTCTCCTCGTTCTGATTTGTATGAGTCTGACTTGTCTGATTTGTTTATATTACGGAAAAAGAAAAAAACTAACACAACAGTTGTACACTAGTTAAACATGTATGGGATTTTCCTTAAACAAATTCATCATCATTGAGTAAACTAGTTAAACATGTATGGGATAATGAGGCTAAAGATAAAAACTTTGTATTCTCACCCTTTTCTATATACTCTGCTTTATCCTTATTAGCTTCTGGTTCAGATGGTCAAACCCTAAAACAACTCTTGCGTTTTCTCAAGCGCAAAAATCTCACTGATCTTAACACTTATGTTTCTAAAATCCTTAACTCATCATTGTGGGATTATTTAGTCACTACAACCGGAAATAAAGCAAACGGACCTGTTCTGTCGTTCATAGGTGGGGTTTGGGTTAATAATAATACTTCATGTGGTGGTGGTGGTGCTCTCAAACCTTCTTTTAAAGAAACTGCTACTTCAATCTACAGAGCTAAAGCTGAAGCTGTCGATTTCGAAACTGAGGTAAGAAGACATGACAAGTTAATTACCATTATTGTTTGTATTTCGGTTTAGTTTAACTTTTATTATGGTTTAATAATGAATTTTTGAGCTTATAGTCAAAAAAACGGGTCCTAATAGTAGATATAATCCTCTCTAATTCTATAAAGGGTTTTAAAACCAAAAAAATAATATAAATGGATATCTAGTCCATTTGGTCTCATCTAGAGAGAAAACACAAATCTCTAGAATAAATATTATTTCATAATCCCTAATCTAACCTTTCCATATTTTATAACTGATTTATCTTCGAAATCTATGCATATCTTTTTCCATATTTATCTCTCATATTTCTTTCCAATCATGTTTCTATTCAAAGTAAGGATATCTTCATTATTATCTTTCATATTTCTCTCCAATCATGTTTCTATTCAAAGTAAGGATATCTTCATTATTTTCAGTAACGGAAACTCTTTATTTGATCTCTCTAAAACCGATTTAGTTGACAAACCTCCATTAAACTCAGAAATCTTCTTCTTCTACATTATATTGCTGTCCAAATTCATCATTTATCAGGTTTAATACTTTCGAAATCTTTATAAACACCATTGTTAATATCTAATATTTCTTCTTATAACTAAAACCCTAATTATTTCGCTCTATTATAAAACGTATCAGATTTATGATACATATCTATAAGATCTGTTTACTAATTCATTAACTTCGAATGTATGATGTTTATTCTCTCTCTCTAAAATTTTCATAACTGTTTAAGATCTTTATGTTTATTCCTTATTCAATGATTCCTTCAAAGTTAGTATGTTATGTTTGCATCCAGTGATAATATCATATTTTTTAGATCTGTGTTTAATCTTCTATTGTTTCTTATATTTCGTGAGATCAGATTATCAATCATCAATCAAATGTTTGATGTTTATTTTCTTTCTCTCTCTTAAAATTTCATTTATGTTTTTAATCTTGATGTTTAATCCTTCAACTTGAGTTTGACATTATTGCAATCAATCATCATAGAAGATATCTTTAGATTTGTAGTTTAAGCATAATGATATTCTCATTTTTTTTCTTCAGATCTGGTTTTCAATCCGTACGGATTTATGAAACATTTGTTCTTTCGTACGGTTACTCATAACAGAATTTACAGTACATGTACTTTATCGTAAATTACCACAATTTATAGTAAATTATGGGTAATTTATAGAACATTACCCGTGCTTTAACACCAAAACAGTACTCATTTCATTAGTAGAAATGCTTTGCTTTACTATCAAATCTCGTGTACTTTGCAATAGAGTATATATAATTTACGTATATCCTTATGTTCTTACCATTATGTATATAATTTACGTATAAGTGCACATAAATTGTGTATTATTTATTTACCATTACGTGTACTTTTCACCCAAAACAGTAGCCTTGATAAGTTTACCAAACTACTCAAAACCTTCAAATGTTGTCAAAATTTGACAAACATTATATATAATTTACGAAACTGTACATGTAGTTTATAATACAATATATGATTTTTTTTCTTTAATGTTTGTTTATTTATGTGTGTAGATTTGATCTACCAGATGAAATTTCAAAGAGAATCGTCAAATCAAAGTGAGTCAACGAAACTAATGGAGAGTACATGGATGGGCACCATTTTTGAACCAAAGAAGATTTTGTACTTTTTTTTTTGTAACAGAATGTAAAGGATGTGTAATGTAAAAGAAATTATGTGTAACTTATTGAACAAGACCCACATACATTTGATAAATTATGTTGTATACTTGGCAAATGATGGTTTCCTCGTCATAAATAATACATAATTTACGTATTTGTTTCCTAATTTGTATTCTATGTGTATTTATGTATGAGTAAAAAACGAAAACACATGTTGCTTTAATGTTCCTAGAAAAATATACTATTTCTAAAACTGAAAGTTAAGTGAGAGAAAGTGATATATATGTTTTGTATATTAACCCCCAAATCACGCTAAATTGATTCTTGAAAATATACTATTTCCAAATCTGAAAGTTAAGTGAGAGAAAATTGATTTGAATCGAAAAAAATTACATAGTAAGAGAGAGAAAATTGATTTGGTTTCCAAATCTGTAAAGAGAGAAAATTGATTTGGTTACGATTTTTGTTTTGAATTGATTTGGAAATAGATTTGCTTTCCAAAACGGTTAGAAGATAGAGAAAAATCAATTTCGGATTTATACGTTAGTTGCTTTAAATCCCCTAAATCACGCTCACATTAGAAACATTCCAAATTCACCCTGGAAAATTAAAAATCCCGTGATTTTTGTAGGAGGGACATGGACGGTAGTTTTCTCATAAAGAATGGGTTATTATGTCCATAATGTAAAAGGACTAAATATCCATGTTTTGAGAAGATTGGATCATAAACCTTTTTTGAATATTATTTTGGTCTATATACCCACGGACTCTTTAATAATAATAATGACTTGATTTAATTGAAGGTCAAAGAAGTGACAAATAAGGTGAACAAATGGGCTGAGGAGAACACAAAAGGATTAATAAAAAATCTACTTCCCTACGGAGCTATCAATGAAAGCACAGAGATAGTATTGGCGAATGCACTCTATTTCAGAGGTTTATGGGAACAAGATCAGTTTGATAAATCAAGAACAAAGGAAAAAAACTTCTATCTCCTCAACGGAACCTCGGTTGAAGTCCCTTTCATGACTAGTAACTTCATTGAAGATTACATTTCATGTTTTGATAGCTTTAAAGTCCTCAAACTTCCTTACGAACAAGCCACCAACTCTGAAAAACAACGCCTTTCCATGTATATATTCTTACCTAATTAGCGAGATGGACTTGGTGATCTGATAAAAAAGGTGAGCTCTGAATCAGCAAATTTCTTGGAAAGACATCTTCCGAAAAATAGGATTAGGAAGGGAGAATTTTGGGTTCCAAAATTTAAGATCTCATTTGATATTGAACTATCAAGAGTACTAAAGGATGACTTGGGTCTGGATTTGCCTTTCGACCGGGTGAAAGCAGACCTGACTAAGATGTTGGAGAGTCCTCGAGAGGAAAATCTTTTTGTTTCAAAAGCCATACACAAATTCTTTGTTGAAGTTGATGAACAAGGAACTGAAGCTGCTGCTTCTTCTACTTTTATTGTGCGTAAACAGTTAGCTGCTAAAGCGCCAAGACAACCAGTACCAGTAGTAGACTTTGTAGCCGATCATCCTTTTTTGTTTATAATCAGAGACGATGTCAATAGGGTTGTATTGTTTATGGGGCATGTCCTTAATCTCTCATTCTCCATTGAAGCTATTCTAATCGTACAGGTCGTCTTCTTTGATGGTATCTAGCTAGAGATAGAAATATATAATCATTCGTTATTAATTTTGGGAGACAATTATGAAAATCTTAGTATTAGGTTTTGGTTAATGTCAGTTTTTCGCATTATATTAAGCTTTGTGAGATGGAGAAAAAAAAACAGAGATAATTATTAGTACTACACACAATATTGATGAGAATATTATAATAAGGCTCATATCTAGACTGCTTTTATCTATCTCAAGTTTTTCTTAAAAATGTGCTCAAGCTAGAACCTAGTAGTTTAGGCTTGTTATTGCTCATTAGTATGTGTTAAGGTATCTTACCAGGCCCAAACAAATACAAGCCCAACCGACATCAAGCAAGGTCCAACCGACGTCATGCAAGGCCCAGCCGACACCGTACAAGCCTAACCAACCGACTATGCTAGGGTTTGTTGATTAGAAGTTGTTATTTTATGTGATAATGTGTATAAGGAAGATTTGCGATTTTCCAAGATTTACTGCTATCTGAATAAACACACAGAGAATTCTTTCTCATATTTTTCTCTCTCTTTCCCCCTCACACGATTTCTTTCTCTCTCTCTCTCTCTATGTTCACTCAAGTATTACATTAATTATTCAAGAGGTGATTTACCTCTTCACATGGTATAAGAGCCAATTCGATTTTTTTTTTTGAATATCAATTTCTTTTATCATGACTACTGCAACTTCCTCTGCTGATTATACTCCTCATCCACCACCAAATCCGGTATTTG
This sequence comes from Eschscholzia californica subsp. californica, assembly GCA_002897215.1. Classification (NCBI taxonomy): domain Eukaryota; kingdom Viridiplantae; phylum Streptophyta; class Magnoliopsida; order Ranunculales; family Papaveraceae; genus Eschscholzia; species Eschscholzia californica. The sequence goes on along the minus strand of BEHA01050467.1, from coordinate 963,059 downwards.
ATGTTCATCACTTTGATTCACCAACTCCGGTTCTCATCGCTCGTTATTATCTGAAGATAACTATGCCTCCTGGTCAAGAGCTATGAAGATGGCTCTTCGAGCAAAAGATAAGCTCGGGTTCGTAGGTTCAATTCCCAAACCCTCTTCACCTTCTGAATTACACTTATGGGAAAGGTGTATTGATCTTGTCAGTAGTTGGATAATCAACTCCATTGCTCCCGACATTCGGTCGTCAGTTCTATATGATGATAATGCTGCCGATATTTGGCGCAATCTTTATGATAGGTTTTTTCAAACAAATGCTCCAAAAATTTATCAGTCAAAACGTGTGATTTCATCCTTAAAACAAGGACACGATGTTTCTTCATACTTCACTCAACTAAAGTCTCTTCAAGATGAGTTACAGTCTCTATTAGGTTTTTATCTGTGTATCTGTGGATACGGAAAATCAGAAACTCTGAAGCATTATTTTGAAGGCCACTGTTTTGGGGAAAGCAGAAAAGTTTCCCGGGAAGAAGGTGGAAAACCAAAAAAATTCAAACCAAACACTCCTCTCAAGTCGCCGGAATGAAAGTGCTGGCCGGAAATGGTTGCAACTTGTTTCTTTATCTCTTCTCTATCTGCTTCTCTCTCTCTCTTTGCAACCCATGTATTATGATATTTTCTTGCTAACCATGTATACTTCAGGAAGAGAGAGAAGTGAAAATGAATGGAAGAAAATCTTCCAAGAATCAAGTTTTAGTGATTATATAAGATCATTCAATTGTTTGGATTTAGATCTCTCATTGAGGTATACCCTTGATCCCTATTTTCTGTAATCACAATGTATTAGGTTAGGTTTTTGTAATAAACAATGGTGCGGTGTTCATGATATAATTAGGTTAGGGTTTGATCCAGCTTCAAGATGGAATTTCTACAATACTAAAGGCATTTTCCAAGTTTCGATTATAAAATGAAACTTATAGAAGTTACTAAAGAACAAACTAGGGTTTGATTCAAATAGATCGATTAGGTTAACATCAAAAGATAACAAAAACCCGTACAAGATAATCTGATAAACCCCAAAACCCACGTAATAAAATCCTAGAAACCAGATCCAAAAATTGGCTTTTGGTATAGGGACCTTGCTTAGATGTATTGGGACATTAATTTTAAAGGGACATTGGCACTTTTAGTAAGTAGACATTAATTTATAAACAAGTCCATCAAAACATCTTTTATTTATTTACAAAGCCTTGTCAAATATTAATAATTCAGCAATAACTTAAAACCCTAAAATCATTTTGAAAAGAAAAAAAAAACCCTAGCTTCTTTTGCTCGTTTCTCTTTCTTTTGCTCGTCCCTCTTTCTCTGTATCTTCCCTCCAGTCTCTCTTGGAAGCTAAGTTCTCATAATCATCTATCACATTTCCATCATCTTTAGTTAGTCATCAAGTTTGAGTGGATCATCTTCAACAAATATGCCAAATCTAAGAGAAAGGTAAGTTTTCCCCCAAAAATCTGAACATAATCTCTTATGATTTCACTGAAATTGGTTAAAGCGTAGGGGTGATTCAATAATTTGCAGTTATTTTATAACTCACAGCCAGAAAATTTATCAACCTCCAAGATTACATACCTTCTTTTTTCTCGTAGTATTAAGGTCTTGTATAGTCATCAAGTACACACATAAGGTGTTTGATTTAATGTCTATCAGAAAATTGTTTCTATTTTCCCGTCAAATGGTTAACTTCTCAAGAGCAATCTGTTACAACTATTATATTCTTCTTTTCTTCCTTTAGTTATCATAGTTGTGTGGGTTTTACATCAATAAGCAACTGTGTTGGAATTCCTGCGTTCCATCCTAAAAAATTATAATAGCAACTTATAAACAAGTAGTGTCATTTATGTGTTTGTGACAATTATGATGTAAAACCTTAATTTGACACAAAAAAATTACCTCTACATGTTAGTTTTGCGTGTATATATTTATCGCAAGTACATATTTCCTTTATAAAAGTTTAGGCTCGCCGTGTCATTTTAATCTTTTTTTTGTTGTTTCATTAAGCATTAGTTATTTCAAACTATAGAGTTTATATTCCTGCTTAAGCATTAGTTATTTCAAACTATAGAGTTTATATACACAAAAACTTCATGAAAGTCTTGAGCTGTCGTACGAGGAATCCAAAAGAGAAAAAGAAGCAGATGAAGAGTCTAATTCTAGCGATTCAGAATACGATGAGGAACAAGGAGATGATGAGGAAGACTGACTTGATGTTTCTTTATAGTGATTTTGTAGATCTATTATTCTGAAAATGATGAATTTTTTCTGCGAAGGGATATATTAAACTTCTAATGAATACTTTTGTTCAAGTAAAATCATGGTATATCTTTTGGAGATTTTTTGTTTTATGATATATAGTACATTTCTTGCAAATATTTTTGTTATGTTTAGTGATTCTTTTATGTCCGATTGAATATGATGTGTTTGAATAAGCAGGTAGTTTTTTCATGAATGTGAATACGCAAAGTTTTTCATCCAGAAATGTTAATGTTTGGAGAAATTCGTACAAAATTTCGGCTAGAGGAGACGAAATTGTAAGATAATTTCGGCTACAGTTGACGAAATTGTATAACAAATTTACAAAACAGTAGAATTTCGGTCAAATTTCGAGTCTTTCAATAATTTTGGTAAAATTTCGGGCATACTAGAAGAAATTATAAGCGAACTACGGCTACAATGGACGAAATATGAATGTAATTACGGCTACAGTTGACGAAATTTCATATCATTTTTATCAAACAGTGTTATTTCGGCCAAACTCTTAAATATTGTGACAAGCCTTTTATGAAATTTCGTTAATAGGAAACGAAATTTTATAAAGATACATAATAAACAGAGTGTTAATTCATAACTTTTATTATTAAAATTCCTTGTATTTGCAAATTTCAAATCTATAACATAATAGTAACTAAATATTTTCTTTAGACTTGAAATATACAAACACCAAAGATATCTGACAGAAAAAACTTATACCCATGAACTACCCTGTGACATCAACCCAATCATTGAGACCTTCCATATCCCATTTCTTCTTTAAATTTGTCCATTCGATCTTCATACAACGCACACCACTTTGCTGCATTATCATTGAAAACTCTATCCCAATATGGATTACGTGGCAAACACGGCAGAGGAGATCCTCTTTCAAGGTTTACGGAAACATAGTGATTATCCGACACATATCCTAATACAACCATGTTATCTTTTGTCTCCGGTGATGGTGGTTTCAGAATAGGTACATATGTGAGACACAAGTGTTTGGAAAGGGAGACAACTGTTGTATCGAAAGTCTCTGCAATTACGTGTCCAAGTTCTGGCAGTAACATCCAATTTGCAAATGGAGCAGGAGTAATATAACAATGTAGTCGTTGCTTCAACTCTTCCACTATTTCAACAGGCCACATTCTTAGGTATAATGTGGAATTTGTATTCATATTCCTCAACATTGACGCTCTAACTTGCTTCCACCCATACGTGTTATCAAAATTGAGTTGCTTTGACACTGCATGATATCCACAATGTCCGTCTCCGGGAACATTATCAATTGAACTTATATATTTTTGTAAAGTATGAGGAAATTCGTGCAAGTATGAAGAACGTACGCTAAGGTTGCTATCGAGAGGATAAATTGGGTTTGAACTCTTGAGTCGCACCATTTTTTCTAATTCCTTCTTCGTTCGGTCAATGCAGCACACCGTTTTTCTTGTTCGAGAATTCTTTCAGCAAAATTTGGCCCTCCTTTTCTGGCGGCTTGCTTAGCAGCTACCTTACTTAAAACAACTTCATATTTTGATAGTTGTCTCTTTGTCGAATTCTCAAATGTAATTTGCTTCTTAGATTTCCGTCCTTTTCCTACAATTGGTTCACATGGCTCTTTTATATTTGTGCTTTTCGGGTTACCTATCAACTCTAGCTCAACTAACATTTGATCTCTTACAGAAACTGGTGCCTCATCCCACCTTTGTTGGATCTTCCCTAAAATAGGTAAGTCAAAAAGCGATACTTTAGTATAGTCCTTTTTTACTGTGTATGAAAGTTGTTTCCAATAAGGATCAATAACGTCAAGTGGTATGATAGAATCCTTTTCTTTAAATACTAAAATTTCATGTATGCAAGGTAATCCATAAGCACTCCGAACGTTGCATAAACAATTTTCTTTGTCGGCGTACAATTTCTCAATCTTCTCAATCTCGTCCACTATCAAATCCAAGGCCCGATGTGCCACCATATTACGTAGCTTATCAAACAACCTTTTGTTATATTGGCGCATAACGGTTTTTAGACTTTTTTCAAATGAGTTTGTAATGCCGATAAACTCATGCTCTAACATCAGATGTACAGACTCCCAACACGTGACAAAATTTCCTTTTGAATTAGCTAAAAACCCTTTAAGTCTAGCATGTTCACCCTCTCCTCTACTCGTTGATGTAGTGCCGAAGTGTTTTACCTTATTAGTCCAAAAATGCACAAATTTCTCCTTAAAAGGTGTAATCCAAGTCTCCATACAATACCTTACTATTTCCTTATCCTTGTCAGTTTTAGACCACTTAACCTTGAACTCCGACAACTGTGTTTCAAAATCCTTTTCAGTTTCTGCCCATGTAACTAGATGCCAGTCGGCAATGAAATCTTCACAATCTAGGGCATTCCCTTCATATGTAGTTGCTGCACGGGATTGAACGTTTCTATTTATATGCCATGTACAAAGAAGATGATGAGCTTTCCGAAATACCACGCCAATTGCCTTCATTAGAGCAAGTTCTCTATCAGTTACAATAACAGAAGGAAGTTCACCCGACATATATAGTTGCTTGAGACATTCCAACCCCCACTTATAATGATCTTCCGTCTCTCGAGACATGAATGCACATGCAATAGTGAACGTTTTTCCAGTTGAAGTACAAGATACCGCATGAAAAAGGGGGTGCTTAAACTTGTTCGTCTTGTATGTGCAATCAATAATGACAACTTGGGGAAAACATAAAGCAAGACTTACACTCTTTGGATGTGCAAAGAATAAATCAGCTACCTCATCAGAGTATTCATGACACCGATGTTTCACCATATATTGGTGATCATTGCATAACTTGTAGAATTGTTGCATAACAGTCTTTCCCTCACTAGATTCAAGTTTGATTCGTTTAACTTCGTTGTATATTGTCGCATCAGTGCAATAAGGACCTTTGTTGCTTTGCTTAAGGTTCAAAAGAATTTGTTTTGGTCGGGATCCGCTCTTTGTTAAGGATTCAACAATTTATTTTTCTTCTTTGGTTAACCGAGCAACATACGCATGTCCAGTAAGATCTTCAGGAAGAACATGATTGTTAGAACCATTATTTACTTTAACCAACCATTTCCCCTCGGCCACACATTTTCTTGTTAATTTAAAAGGACAATTACATTTCATTGACCCTGATCTTCTTTTTTTCACGTTAGCCTTAGGCGTGTAACCTTTCTTCTGATGACTAACATAAGCACGACCTCTCTCGCAAATTAACACGACAAAGGAACCAACTCCTCCATTATATAACTTTGTCTGTGAAGATCGAGTGACTAATACGGTTTGATGAAGTTTTCCAACATTTGTGCACCACTTAACAACTTCTTCTTTTGATCCAAAATACTAAGAATTTAACAAAAGTTAATCGTTAGTATGAAGAACAAAACTTGCATAAATATTAAATATACATTTAGAGTGTCAGTATACCTTATCCGTATCGAAAAACTTGGTCATATCAGGTCCTAAAAGGGAAGGTTTAACTTCTTCGAACCTTTCACCTTCATCGCAGATAATTGGCTACATAAAGTAAAATAGAATTAGTACAAACAACATTCGTAGAAGAAAAAAATTTGACCAATATAGCAGAATTTCGACCATTGTGGACGAAATTTATAAACTATTTCGCCGCCGAAATTTTGAAATCTTTTTGCTAACAAACATAATCAGTAATTTCGATCATTGTAGTCGAAAAAGGTCATCTTCACCAATTAAAATGCTCGAAATTTGGCAACGAAGAGAAAACCTAAATTCGATTTTCTTCAATTAAATGTCAAATAAGTATTCTTCTTACCTCTTGCAACAAGCCTTCACTACCATTATTACTACTTGATTGTGTTATTTTACTAGATTGAGAAAAACAATCTTGTATTAATGATACATCATCTTCTATTAATGAATCATCATCTTCCTTCCATGAAATATCATATTTTATTAATAAAACATCATTTATATCTTGAGACATATTAAACACTTGAAATAAAGAATAAACAAGGCTATGGTGGTTATTTGTGTTGATTATTTGTTGTATAAAAAGTAAAAGTAGGGTTTTGTGGTGGAGTTTTTAGGGTTTAAAAGATACCTAAAAGATGAACAAAGACATAAAATATTTTATTGTTATTTTTTTAATTAGCTTTGAATCCCTATAAATATTTATTTGTTTATTTTAATCCTTAAAATTAATGTCCTTCTACCAAATTAGAAAAGGGACATAAATCATAAAAAAGTTGCATTTGGAAAAAGTCCCAATACTATATAACCGTGTCCCTATACCAAAGCCCCAAAAATTTTGGTAGATAATGAGAGAGGATAAGAGGAGAGAGGAGAGAGAGAATAAAGAAGAACGAAGAGAAAAGAGAGAAGAGAGAACTCTGTTGATGGTGATCGCCGGTATTAATGGTTGAAATCGCCGGAAGCCGGTGGAGGTTGTCGGAGTTCTAGTAGAGGTGAGAGGAGAGAAGAAAGAATAAAAAATTAAAATGGTGATGTTTGGAGGAAACAAAAGAATTTTTTTCCGCCCAAATCTTCTTGCCCCGGAAACTTTGCTTATTTCCCCAAAACACTGGCCATTTTGAAACAAGTTGTCATTCAAAACTCATGATTATAATTCATAACTCATAATCTATTGTTCAATGAAACTAAAGCAATGAAGAAGTTAGATTATACCTTGAAACTCTACCAGATTCTTCTTCCATTGAAAGTATACAAAACTTTTGAAACCCTAGCAAATTATGAAGGAAATTGCAACTTCCTCTCTCTAGAATTCTTCACCAAAAACGAACTCAAAACCCTCAAAATCATCTTGAAACAACAACCAAATAGATTAAATCACCAAAACCTAAAATAGATCAACCTATCTTATAGCAAAATCGATTTCAAATCCTCGAGATTCAGCTCGGCTTTCTCCAAGTTCCCTAGCTCGTCCATTTTATTTGCTAAGAAAACTTCCTGTTTGTTAAAATTGGGTTCCCAGGTATTTTCAATTAATTAAAGGGTAATTTTGACCCTTAAAAAGTGAGTGCCTATAAAAATGTCCTTCAAGAACATTTTCAAAAGTTATTTGGGCCCTAGCTTGTTAAAAAGATAGGTTGTCTTTTTAACCAAAAAAACAAAAGCCCAATTTCCTGTTATTATTGTCTCTTTCTCTTGCACTCG
>BEHA01050467.1:923869-953631 GCA_002897215.1 Eschscholzia californica subsp. californica | reverse complement strand
ACCTGTGTTGACCTAGCCCGGTTTCCTTATGGGCTGGTCCGGGCTGAAATTTAGAAACTCGGATATTTTTAAACCCTAAAAAGCAATCTCTATAATAAGCCGACTCTAGTACTTGTATTTAAACAAGAAATAAGATATACCTTCCACTTCCCTTATTCTTCCATATATATATATATATACTTGTCTGATTAATTTTTTCAGCTTAATTTACAAGAAAGTAGTAGTAAATACTAATTAATGGAGAGGAAGAGGAAGAGAAAGGAGACAACTCCTATTACTACTATTCAAAAAAATTCATTGAGTAAACTAGTTGAACATGTGTGGTTGAATGAGGCTAAAGATGATAACTTTGTTTTCTCACCCTTTTCTATCTACTCTGCTTTATCCTTATTAGCTTCTGGGTCAGATGGTGAAACCCTAGAACAACTCTTGGCTTTTCTCAATCGCAAAAATCTCGATGATCTTAACACTTATGTTTCTAAAATCCTTACCTCATCATTGTGGGATTATTCAGTCACTACAGCCGGGGATAAAGCAAACGGACCTGTTTTGTCGTTCATAGGTGGGGTATGGGTCAATAATAATAGTACTTCATGTGGTGGCGGTGGTGCTCTCAAACCTTCTTTTAAAGAAACTGCTACTTCAATCTACAGAGCTATAGCTGAAGCAGTCGATTTCAAAACTCAGGTATGATATATAAGATCTGTTAGTTTGTGATAGTCCAACTCAAAACCAATCAGCAATGAGTAGAGAGGACCTAAACATTATACTTTTGGTTGCTAGATCGTTTTTCTTCCATGTGGGACTATTCTCTTGCTTAACTACAATACTTGTCTCTAACTTTATTTAGTTTTAATGTTATGGTTGGATAATATATTTTTGAAGGCCAAAGAAGTGACAAACAAGGTGAACAAATGGGCTGAGGAGAACACGAAAGGACTAATCACAAATATACTTCCCCGCGGAGCTATCGATGGACGCACACAGATAGTATTGGCCAATGCAATCTATTTCAGAGGTTTATGGGAGAATGGTCAGTTTAATAAATCAAAAACAAAGAAATTAAACTTCCATCTCCTCAACGGAACCTCGGTTGAAGTCCCTTTCATGACTAGCGACTACAATCAATACATTTCATGTTTCGGTAGTTTTAAAGTCCTGAAACTTCCTTACCAACAAGCCACCAAGGACCATGAAAAACAACACCTTTCCATGTATATATTCTTACCTAATAAGCGAGACGGACTTGATGGTCTGATTGAAAAGGTGGGTTCTGAATCGGATTTCTTGGGAGAATATCATCTTCCAAAACGAAGGGTTATGACGAGAGAGTTTAGGGTTCCAAAATTTAAGATATCATTTGACATTGAACTATCAAGAGTACTAAAGGATGACTTGGGTCTGGATTTGCCTTTCCATCCTGTGAAAGCAGACCTGACTAAGATGTTGGATAGTGATTCTCCAATAACGAAAAAAGTTTTCGTTTCGCAAGCCATACACAAATGCTTTGTTGAGGTTGAGGAACAAGGAACTAAAGCTGCTGCTTCTACTGTTATTAGGCGTGTACAGTTAGCTAGTATGGGGCCAAGACCAGTAGAACCAGAAGCGAACTTCGTAGCCGATCATCCTTTTTTGTTTATAATCAGAGACGATGTCAATATGGTTGTATTGTTTATGGGTTATGTCCTTGATCCGTCATCCGATTGAAGCTATTCTAATGGTACAGGTCGTCATCCGATTGAAGCTATTCTAATCGTACAGGCCGTCATCCTCTTTGATGGTATCTAGCTAGAGATAGAAATATATAATCATTTGTTACTAATTTTTGGGATAGAATTATGAAAATCTTAGTATTTGGTTTTGGTTAATGTCAGTTTTTTCGCATTATATTAAGCTTTGTGAGATGGACAAAAAAATAGAGATAATTATTAGTACTACAAAATATTATAAGGCTAATATCTAGACTGCTTTTATCTATCTAAATTTTTCTTTAAAATGTGCTCAAGCTGGAACCTAGTAGTTTTGGGTTGTTATTGCTCATTAGTGTCTTGGTTGTGTTGAGGGAAGATCAATAATAAATCTATGCTCCGTCTTCATGTCTGACTCGGACTCTTTGCCCGTGAAAGATGTTTTTACAAAAATGATTTGGTGACTTCTCCATGTATTCCCTGCCATACCTCATTGCTGAGGTAGCTAAAAAGACAAGCATGTGTACACCATGGAGTGTATGGGGAGTCCCTGTTACAAAATATAACCTTACATGCTTAATTTAATCATGTTTATAAGATGATTACGATGAAATCAAAAAACATGAACAAGCATACTTACATAAACTCCAAAAGATTCATAGAGATGAAATAAATTATGGAAGCGTACCTTGATCCATAGCTTATATTTGGTGTGATGGGTTGATCTTCCACTTGGTTCTTCTTCCTTTTAGAATCTCTCTTGTGATGAAGAGATTTCACACTTAACCAAAATTGTAGAGATTAGGAAAGAAGCCTAAATGGGGACCATAACCCCTATTTATAGACTTTTATTTTTAATTTGGCCCCTCATCAAATTAGAAATCACTTAATGGTCTCTACACGTTTATTCCATGACAATTTGATACCTACTGGTCAAGTCAATCCGTATTAGACCACTTTACGACTTGACAATTTACTGAGATAGCCATACACATGTCTATACATATGTGAGCCCACATATGTTAGAGTTTCTTCCAACAATCTCCCACTTGGGCCACATATGCTATTTAGAAATGTGTACATCAGTTGTGCTATCAAATATTAGGTATCCCAAACAATCTGGTCCATCAGTTGTGCTAGTATGGGATTAAAGAGACTTTCGTAACATTCAATCGTTCCTAAATCCATCAGTACTCACACATACCAACATAACCAAATGACATAGATCAATCATGGACGCGTAGCATGGAAATTACATGCAATGTGATCTTACCATGTCTATTTCCAACTGGTCCACCCTTAACTTTAGCGAGATCGACCTTAACATTATATGACAGAGTGTAAAATAACTGAATAACTTATTTCTACAGAAAATACCCAAAACATAGAGCAATGTCTAAATAACACCAAACCATATGTGTACAAACTCTCGCTAAACCTTATTACCATATAGTGATATAACACCAATGAGAACAATGTTCTCATCAAACACCTTCGGTGTTAATCCCTCAGTTAGCGGATCCGCAATAATGGAGTTTGTCTTAATATGCTTTATAAGAAACCCACTCTATGTTCTTTTATTCACAACCGAGAACTTTATATTTTAGTTCTCGTCGTTGTTAATATGAAAAAAATACAAAATAATTGTCACAATATGACTTTGATGGTATTTTAATACCCTTAGAATGTCATTTTAGTGACAAAATACTGCAATCCTAATCCAAATTAGAAGTCTTATAAACTGCTACAAATTCTATTACATGATCCAAAAGAAGCTATGAGTGTTTAATTAACACTCTTCCTAATATAACTCTTTCAGTAAATAGACGAATGTAGCCTTATACTGATTTCTAATTATTTGCATCCACTATAGTCGGAATCAAATGCTTTATGATCTCCCAGAGGATCCGACTTCTTGTATATGAGCATATAATCTTTATTTCTCTATTAGTATCTGAAAATCTTTTTGGCTGCTTTCCAGTGATCCATTCCAGGAGTACTTAAATATTTGCCTAACATACCGACAATGAATGCTATATCTGGACATGTACAAACTTGAGCATACATCAGACTCCCAACTGCTGAAGCATAAGGAATCTGTTGCATTTCTAGATTGGTTTGAGGGCACTAATTTAGACTAAATTTATCTCCTTTAACGACTTGGGTGTCTCCTAGTTTCGACATACAAAACCAGAAATACAAAGCTACTCCCACTGAACTTGTGATACACACAATCCTCAACAATATTTGTCTCGAAACCAAATGAGACTACAACTTGATGAAATTTGTAGTACCACTAACAGGAAGCCTGCTTGAGCCCATAAATGGATTACTTTAATTTGCAAACCATATTCTTTGGATCAACAGATACAAAGTTTTCGGGTTGCACCATATATATTATTTCATCAATGTCTCCATTGAGAAACGCCGTTTTGACATCCATTTGATGTAGCTCAAGATCAAAATGTGCAACAAGTGTCATAATTATCCTAAAAGAGTCTTTCGAAGAAACTGGAGACGTTTCTTTATAGTCCACGCCTTCTTTTTTTGAGTGAAGCCTTTAGCCACAAGACGAGCCTTATATTTCTCCACATTACCTTTCGAATCCCTTTTGGTTTTAAAAATCAATTTGCAACCAATAGTTTTCTTACCTTCAGGTAATGGGACAGATCCCAAACTGGATTGTCTTGCACTTATTCATTTTCTTCATTCATGGTGTTGATCTATTTTTTCAGAATTAAAATCCTGCATGGCTTGACGAAAGTTGATTGGATCATCTTCTGTCAATCCACTAGTGTCCTCATGTTCTTGGAGATATACTACGTAATCATCTGAAATAGCACTACTCCTCTCTCTGATGGATCTCCTTAATGGCACTTCCTCTTGAGGTTGTTGAGTTTGTCCTTCAGGAACAACTTCCTGAACTGGAGTGGGGAGTTGTTTAACATTGTCTTCTAAGGGTTCCAAATCTCCTTCTTCGACAATCGTACGCAGGAAAATTGGTACATTTTTAGAAGTAGTAGTAGGAATCATAATTGATTCCTCCTCAAAGACAATGTCTTTAACCTTATTTCTCCCCCCAAACTCAACATCCTAAAAAAATACTGCAGTTCCCGTCTCAAAAATAGACTTTCTTGTGGGATCGTAAAATTTGTAGCCCCTAGATTGCTCTGAGTATCCAATAAAATAGTTGCTTATTGTTTTGGAGTCCAACTTCTTTTTCGTTTGGCCTATAAAGCCTTGCCTCGGATGGACATTCCCAAATATGTAGATGCTTTAGACTTAGCATTCGCCCTGTCCAAAGTTCATAAGGTGTTTTAGCAACTGCTTTAGATGGTATTATATTAAGGATATAAGTTGTTGTCTTTAATGCTTCTCTGCACAGACATCTAAGTCTGAGAAGTCAAGGGAATCCAAAATACCTTCCGACACCTGTCCCTTGAGTCTATTTTTGAATATATGACCCAAACGCTTATGCCATAATTTTGCTGAATTCACTTTAGTAATTTTCCTTTTCGTACCCGTGTTTCCACGTGCAAGGTTTCATTATAGGATTCAATAGTGTTAAGCAAGTATAGCTTATCATAAGCACTTAGCGAACCAGTACCACACTTATTTGAATTTAAAGAAAAAGACTAAGCTGATTATTTCCAAATGAACAATGATAACCAGATTTGTCCAAAACAGAAACCGAAACCAAATTCCGTCTGAATGACGGTACAACAAAGTGTTTTTCAAATCAAATAAAATCCAGTTCCTAATAATATTCTGAAATGACCTATTGCCTCGACCTCTACCGCCTGCCCTTCTCCCACATAGATGTATCTTTCACCATCAATTGGCTTTCGGTAGCTCAGACAACCCTGCATAGAAACACTAATGTGAGTAGATGCACCTAAATCTAATCACCACGTGTTTCTAGGTACTGGAGAAAAATTAACTTCAGAATAGACCAAAGTAAAGAACATACCCTTCTTGGCACGCTAAGTAGCATACTCGGTACATTCTTTCTTCATATGTCCAGGTTTTCCACAAAAGAAACAATTGTTTTTTTTCTTAGGTTTCTTTTGCTCTGGACCCTTAGCAGCTTCATTATGCTTATTCCTTTTCTTGCCCTTCCCTTTTGAGATACTGGCCAAATGAGCACTTTCAGAGTTCTCATGCTTCAGTTTTTCCTCTTCTTGCACACAGTTTGAAATGAGCTCATTAAGAGTCCACTTCTCCTTCCGGCAGTTGTAACTGACCTTAAATTGATCAAATTGTGCAGGAAGAAAGTTCATTACCAAATGCACGAGTAAGTCCTCAGACAGATCGAGCTTTAGTGCCTTAAGTTTGGAAGCTATATGAGACATCTTCATGATGTACTTCCTTATGTTTCGCACTCGCTTGCCTTTATACCTCATAGAAGTCAGATTGGCCAAAAGCGTCCATGTTTCTGCCTTATCGTTATTTTCATACCTTTTTTCGATTTCGGCAAGGAAATCAATGGCCTTAGTTACCTCAGCAGAGATTGCGCCTCGAAAAGCTTCTGGAATGCCGCGCTTAATGCTCATGAGACTCATGCGTTTTGAGCGATCTCACCTCTCATAGTGCCTCCTTTCATCAGGAGAACTATCAGCCGTAAGAGGGGCGGGTTGCTCCACCCTAAGTGCAAGATCCAGATCCATGCAGCTCAGAACTATCAGAACGCTCTTTTTCTAGTCCTTAAAGTTATTCTCATTGAGAATGAGAATGTTATTAGCATTCATTGGTATATTTGCAGCAACTACACAGAGAATAGACATAATAAATTTACATGTTCACATCGTGAGATTTAAAATTTAAACAATAACGAGATACATAGCAGAATACCGAGCACAACATTAATATCAAGTCTTTGGTCAGTAATACTAATTTGTAAGTGGTATCTCTGTTGTTGTAATCAAACATAGACGATAAATCATGTCAAACAATAAGTTTATCTTTGGACCAACTAATTATTCACATGGACACCTTACAATCATCTCACATTTATCACCGCTTGTGTATATGTAATTCGGCCAAATATTAAACTATCTTTGGGTCGATTTGATACCCGCATGAATTTACATACACACAACCTACTCCAACATTGTCATTGAACTAATCTACATAAAAGAGGTCACTTTGGCGACATTTTACTTCAATTAGTTCCATCAAATGTCGGATATTATTTGAGGGATGTATCAGTTATTAGTTCTTTAAATTTTACCAAATAAATATTCAAAGAGAACCTTTGATTTGGTTTGTAATTGACCCAATCAGATCGGTCTGACTCAGATAAGTCAGACCGGTCTAACCCACTGAACCGCATTTGACTTAGATCAGTCAAACATGTCTGACTCAGCCGAGTCAGACCAGTCAGCTTGGTCTGACTCAGCATGTCTGCCCCCACGTTCCACATTAAAGTGGAACCTGGGCACCCCACTTTAAAGAGGGAGGGTTGTCCAGTAACGCGCCCCACTTAAGGGGGGGTGCTGTTTTAGTTCCCCACTTTTTTAGTGGGGAATTAAAACAAGGCCTAAAACAAGGCCGCGGCTTTGGGGAATAAAGAAAATTCTCCAGGGAATAAAGAATTTTCTTAAAACTAGTCAAATAAAATTGACTTTTTATGTTTCTTTTTATTGCTAAAGGGCTTCTAATTTTAGAAGATGCTATAAAAAAGGCTCCTCCATCTCATCACTTCTCTCTACCACTTCATCTTCTCGACACTTCATCATCTTCTCGGGCGAAAGTCGCCGACCGGTCAATTTTCCGGCCGGCAACCTTCAAACATAAATTTTTTTTTTTTTTTTTTAAATTTGCTCTCTCCTCTCTCTCTCTAATTTTTTTTCTTTTCTCTCTCTCTAGAACAGATCTAGAGAGAGAAGGTCTGTTCCTAAGTGGCTCCAACTCCAAGAAAATCAATGAAAGGAAGATTAATCTTCTTTACCCCCCATTACTAATCTTCCTATCTTTATAGTGATTGTTGTTGTTTGTTACAGATTCATCTACTGATACATCAGAATTTGTATCTGAATATCCAGTTTGATCCCCACCAGTAACCATCATCATGGGTCCAGGATGATGGAAACCACTACCAGAACTATCAAATTTCTTCAACTCACTTCTGAAAGAAACCATCTTTTCTTCAGATAAACCTAAAACAATTAAAAACAAAACCAAAATTAGATTACCCATATTGAGAAACAAATCAGAAAGAGGAAAAAAACAAAGAAGAAGAAGTAATTAATCGTACCCATTCGGAATTGATCATGGAGTTGTTGTTGGTGTAGTTGAGGGTTAAACCTAATAAAAAGACCAGGATGGAATGCTTGAAGAGGAGTTCAAGGACAGATCAGTACAAGTTGAACTTGCAGATTCATCAATGGTGTTTGATTCACTGCATGCATTGTTTTTGTGGGTTGTTTCCGTTCTTTTATGAATCTGAGTTGGAGAAGAAGATGAGGGTTTTCTCTTTTTATAAACACTGGATTTCTCTCTCTGTTTTTTAGCCATTATCACATGCCAATGGTTCTTAATAATAAAGGTAAAAGAGGTATTCAAGTCAAATATTCCTACCCAAGAAGTTCAGAGGAAATATTCTCATATATATCTCCAAGATATGAATATATTAGAATTAGGATTATTTCTATATATACGTTATTTATTTCCATCCATTGTAATTCGCTTCTAGTATAAATAAATATGGAGGTATATGGTTTTCCTCATCCAAAACCTAAATCTTTCATGGTATCTGAGCCTAGAAAACTCAAACGAGTATAGTTTCGATCATATTTTGCTTCCGCTTAACCGGTGGCGGTAGCCGCTTCAATGACTATCGTCCGCCGGAATCACTAATTTTTTTTTTATTAGTTTCAATTAAATCAGGTCAATATCCTAATTTTTTTTTTATTAGTATTCTCATTATATTTGATTCAACATATCGTAGTTTGGATGATAGTTATATGGGAGTACTTGCTAGTAAATAGATCATAATCAACCTATGGAAAGATATTCAAGATGATCTTCATAGTGTTACTTGGTTCATGTTAATGGTTTCTTATTCAAGTTAGTTATGTGTTGGTGGAAAATCGGTATCGTAAAAGAATCGTAAAAGGGGCAGTTTTGGCAGGAGCAGTTATTTCGTTGCTTCCCAGTTGGGAAATCTTCTCGGACGTCGATTATTACCTTAGTTTTGAGGCTGATTATTTTTTGCCATGAACCTCTGAATCCGTTGTGATTATGTTCACTAAGTGCAATCTTGTTGCCATGGGCCTCTGAACCTACAGTGGTTATGCTCACTAAGTGCAACCTTTTTATTAAATGACCTCTGAATCCATTGTGATTATGTCATGTTTGCTCGTTACCACTGTCCTAAATTACTTGGTTATTTGTGTTATCTACACCAAACAAAGCTTCTTAAGAACCAATCCATTACAATGAATTATATGTTGAAGAATCGTATCATGAAGTTTCTTCCCATGAAGTTATTTCCCAAGTTGAACTTTTGGTTTGATCCTCCGTTCAATTTGCGGGAGGGTAATAAAGGTAAAAGAGGTATTCAAGTCAAATATTCCTACCCAAGAAGTTCAGAGGAAATATTCTCATATATATCTCCAAGATATGAATATATTAGAATTAGGATTATTTCTATATATACGTTATTTATTTTCATCCATTGTAATTCGCTTCTAGTATAAATAAATATGGAGGTATATGGTTTTCCTCATCCAAAACCTAAATCTTTCACTTAACAGCATTATCAGTTCTTCCAGGGAAAACCCTAGCTATCAAAGCCCATTTGTTTCCATATAATCTATGAGCTCCTAAAAGTCTTTCTTCTTCCTCCTCACTAAATGTTCTCCCGTTAATCCTTGGATCTAACTGGTTAAACCATCTCAACCTGCAACTTTTCCCTGCTAAAAGTCTTTCTTCTCACTAAACGTTAGTGAGAAGGTCTGTTCTCTCTAGATCTGTTCTAGAGAGAGAGAGAAAAGAAAAAAAAATTAGAGAGAGAGAGGAGAGAGAAAATTAAAAAAAAAGTTTTTTTTTTTTTTTATATTTGAAGGTCGCCGGCCTTCCGGCCGGCGACTTTCGCCGGAGAAGATGATGAAGTGTCGAGAAGATGAAGTGGCAGAGAGAACAGATGAGATGGAGGAGAACTTTCAAAAAAATGTATTCTGTATTCCCCATAAAAATTTATTCCCCGGAGAATTTTCAAAAAAATCTTGATTCCCTCGAGAATTTATTCCCCGGAGAATTTTCTTTATTCCCCAAAGCCGCGGCCTAAAACAATCATTAATTTCTATTTTTTCTTTTTTTTTCACAAGAAAAGAGACAGTAACTGTATGAAAAAAAAATTGAAATCTAATCAACTTTTTACTGAAATTTGTGTATACCGAATCCATAAAATTAATTTAACCCAACTATGAAAGATTAATATGGCTCAATCTATTACATTAAAGCAGCTTTTTATATAAAAGAAGTTTGATTGCAAAATTATCTTAATTGAACCATATCAAATCTATAATATCATATAAACATTTTAAGTCAAAATAATTGATTTAAAAAATTATACGAACCTATCTCTCATGGAAAATCATGAAATAACCCCAAATTTTATACAAACTAAAACCTTCATATAGTTTATAGGATAAATCAAATACTATAAGCTCATATAATATCTTTAAGAATCTTAAGATTGGAGTGGCTCTGATACGAATTGTTAGAAAATATAACCTTACATGCTTAATCTAATCATGTTTATAAGATGATTACGATGAAATCAAATAACATGAACAAGCATACTTACATAAACTCCAAAAGATTCATAGAGATGAAATAAATTACGGAAGCGTACCTTGATCCATAGCTTGTGTTTGGTGTGATGGGTTGATCTTCCACTTGGTTCTTCTTCCTTTAGAATCTCTCTTGTGATGAAGGGATTTCACACTTAACCAAAATTGTAGAGATTCGGGAAGAAGCCAAATGGGGACCATAACTCCTATTTACAGACTTTTATTTCTAATTTGACCCCTCATCAAATTAGAAATCACTTAATGGTCTCTACACGTTGATTCCATGACAATTTGTTACCTACTGGTCAAGTCAATCTGTATTAGACCACTTTACGACTTGACAATTTACTAAGATAGCCATACACATGTCTATACATATGTGAGCTCGCATATGTTGGAATTTCTTCCAACAGTCCCCCTATTGGCGTCGATGTTTTTAAGCTTCAAAATCGTTTTAATCATATTTTTCCATAATAGTTTTTCCTAGTAAATGAGGGAGTTTTTTGGCATAAGTGGTTTGAACTATGACTTCGACGAAGGAGCCTCTAGTTCTTTTGATGGATCTCTATTCGATCTTTTGTAAGAGTGTATTTAGGCTGATAATAAAATTATAAAAATCTATCAGAAACATTAAGAAACCCAATGTGAAAGAACTATTTAGGCTCTTAACATTGAGTTGCGATTTTGCAATTCAACTTGTCGTTGGAGAATATTTTGAAGGATATATGTTGTTGTGCCCTCGCCCACTCTTCCAGGTGAATCCCGACGGAGTAACGTGATCGGGCCAGATTTAGAAAACTTTTCACTTCATAGTCTTGGATTTGGATATAACAGTTTAGACATAAAACTGATGTAACCTCACCTCTAAACAGTGGCGGATCTAGGATTTTCATCCAGTGTGGCTTAAATCAAAGTTCAACATTTTGAAGCACATATATGTTATCAAATAAAAGACTCCTAAAAAATATTGTCTTCCGCTCTACAAACACTTTCTCGTTACCGAAATCCACAATCGAGGGTTCTACTGAAATATTTATTCAAGGGCTTGACTGAAACCTTCGATCGAGGTTTAGTTTCGGTCAAACCCTCAATCGTTGTATTGTTTCATCCGAGCCTTTGATCGAGAGTTTTCGTGGTACGGTGGTAGTGGTGGTTGAGGTGGGTGTTGGTGGTGGTGGAAATATGGTGATGAGGGTGGATGTACGGTGGTGGTTAAGGTGTGGTGCTCGTGGTGGAGGTGTTGTGGTTGTTTTGGTGGTGATGGTGTTGTGGAGGTGCGGTGACGGAGGTGGAAGTACAATGGTGGTAATTGTGGTGGTCAAAGTGTGGTGGAGGCTTAACTTGTAAAAGTGAAGCGGAGGTAAACTGGAAAAAGACACGGGCAAGTGAGTTTTAATGTCAAAAAAAAAGAATTTAAAAGCATATCAAATTTTGGCTCAAGACAACTACGTCTTAGAATTACCAAAGTTGCAACCAAGTTAGAAATCGCATTGGGAAATCTATTATATAAAACAGAAGGGAAAACGATGACTGGGACAAACATCCTTTTTTAATATAGGATATTGTCTAGAAGCCCTTCTCAAAATTTAAAATATAGTCCTTCGTAGAAATAAAGTTACCTATTTAAAAAACAAAAATCCTTTCCTTTTTAGAAATAAAATAACTAATTTAAGAAAAAAAGAAACAAAATAAATTTCAAGGGTTAAAGAAAGAAATTAAAATCTCTCTCTCTTAATAAAATAATAACTAATTTAAGAGAAAAGAAACAAATATATAATACCAAAAAATAATAACTAACAAAAATCTCCTCTCTCAGTAAAATATAAAATAAATTTTGTAACATTTGATTGATATAAGTGACCGTGCCCTAGGGCACGGGATATACCCTAGTAGTTATAAAAGATAGAGGGAGGTCTTGTTAATCTTCATCCTATCTCTCCATCCCCCCAGGGGTGGCTCTAGGCCAAAACGAACAAAGCGTCGCTTCGGGTCACTGGCTTTTAGGGGTCACCAAAACATTAATTTCTTTAAGAAATATAAAAGAAACCCAACTCTCTAAGAAAATTATAATGGCCCCATTTAACAAATGTTAAGTAAAAAGGGCCACCAAATTTGATGATCTTTAAATGAATGGTGGGCCCAACAGTTTGTTTGACTTATGAAACAAAAATGCTTTTTAATATCCAAATCATGAAATCCCAATATCCTTTCCTTTCTTCAAGCCAAAGTGTCAAACCGAACTGTTTATTCAATTTCTAGAAACAAAGTCTATTATTTTTTTTTGTAAGTTGTTCAATTTCAGAAGTACAAAAAACTACTTTGTTTTCTGTTTGAGTTAAAAAAGTTAAACTCCCAAGATGATGGTGATTTGAGAGATTCATGTGGTCGCCTTAAAACCTTTTTCAAGCATAATGAGTCATATGACATAGACAGACTAGACTTATTTTCTGAACTAAAAGTGTTGAAGCGTCTTTTACCAAATGAGATCAAAAAACCAATTGAATTGCTAGATTTTTTGAAAGATATGAAAGGTTGTTACCCGAACACATAGGTTTCTTATAGAATTATGTTAACGATACCAATTACTGTTGCCTCTGCAGAAAGAAATTTTTCTAAGTTGAAGTTGATTAAGCCTTATATTCGATCTACTATGTCGCAAGAAAGGTTAAACAGGTTAACTATATGATTTATTGAGAAGGATATGGTGACAGTCTTGATTATTCGACGATTATTAGGGACTTTGCATTGAAAAAGTTAAGAAGAGCAAAATTTCAGTGATTGTAATTATAAAAAAAACTATTTTGTTATATAAATATGATGAAAATATTTTGCGATACTTACGGTTTTCATGTAATACATTTATACGTATTACAATTTGATAGAAGGGGCTACATTTTCAAACCTCGCTTTGGGCCACCAAAAAGTCAGGGCCGGCCCTGCATCCCCCTTCCCCTTCCCCTAAACCCTAAACAAGCAATAACTACCCATGAAGAGGAAGAGAAGGTCTATTACTCAAACAAATTCATCATCATCGTCATCATCATCATCGTCATCATCATCATCATCATTGAGTAAACTAGTTAAAAATGTATGGGACAATGAGGCTAAAGATCAAAACTTTGTATTCTCTCCCTTTTCTATCTACTCTGCTTTATCCTTATTAGCTTCTGGATCAGATGGTAAAACCCTAGACCAACTCTTGGGTTTTCTCAAACGCAAAGATCTCAATGATGTTAACACTAGTGTTTCTAAAATCCTTAACTCGTCATTGTGGGATTATTCAGTCACTACAACTGGGAATACTTCATGTGGTGGTGGTGCTCTCAAACCTACTTTTAAAGAAACTGCTACTTCAATCTACAGAGCTGCAGCTGAAGCAGTCGATTTCAAAACTCAGGTATGATATAAAATCGATTAACTACCATACTTGTCTTTGTTAAGTTTGTGGTTGTCTAACTCAAAACCAATTAACAATGAGTAGAAAATACCTAGATATTATATTCTTTGTTATTATTCTCGCACGTCGGACTATTCTCATAGTCTCTAACTTTATTATAATTTCTTTGTTTGAAGGCCAAAGAAGTGAGAAACAAGGTGAACAGATGGGCCGAGGAGAACACAGAAGGACTAGTTACAAATCTACTTCCCGACGACGGAGTTATCAATGAAGACACAAACATAGTATTGGCGAATGCAGTCTATTTCAGAGGTTCATGGAGGAAAGATCAGTTTCAACCATCAAAAACAAAGAAATTAAACTTCTATCTCCTGAATGGAACCTCGGTTGAAGTCCCTTTCATGATTAGCAACTATAATGAATACATTTCATGTTTCGATAGCTTTAAAGTCCTCAAACTTCCTTACAAACAAGCCACCAATGACTCTCAAAAACAACTCATCCTTTCCATGTACATATTCTTACCTAATGAGCGAGACGGACTTTATGATCTGATTGAAAAGGTGGGTTCTGAATCCGATTTCTTGGAATGTCATCTTCCAAAACAAGAGGTTAAAACGGGTGAAGTCAGAGTTCCAAAATTTAAGATCTTGTTTGATATTGAACTATCAAGAGTACTAAAGGATGACTTGGGTCTGGATTTGCCTTTCGACCCGGTGAAAGCAGACCTGACTAAGATGTTGTATAGTGATTCTCCAATGAAAAATTTTTCCGTTTCGAATGCCATACACAAATGCTTTGTTGAAGTTGATGAACAAGGAACTGAAGCTGCTGCTTCTACTGTTATTGTGGGTAGACTGTTTGGTTATATCGGGAAACCTAGACAGGTAGTACCAAAAGTAAACTTTGTAGCCGATCATCTGTTTTTGTTTATAATCAGAGACGATGTCAATGGAGTTATATTGATTATGGGCCATGTCCTCAATCCGTCATCCCATTGAAAAAAACTATTAGAATAGTATAGTTCCTCCTGTTTGATGGTCTATATTATCTGAAAATCATTTGTTACTTTGGAAGAGAATTATAAAATTATTAGTATTATGAAAATCTTAGTATTGTTTTTCTTTTCTTCCTTTTGTTCATCTATATTATCTGAAATTGTCCCTCTTTGTGGATGATTTTGACGAGTAGCCGAAAGAAACTAAGGTATACAAACTCTTGTAGTATAAGAGACAAAAGTGAATCTAGCTCTCCTCGTTCTGATTTGTATGAGTCTGATTTGTTTATATTACGGAAAAAGAAAAAAACTAACACAACAGTCGTACACTAGTTAATGATAGAATTAGAGAGAAGAGATAATTCTTATTCCATTTTCTCATTGTTGATTACAACCAAAATATATATAGTCTTAGAGTCACTCTATTAGGTAAGAAGACTAACTAAGATATATTCTTAATACTACAATATATCTTTTATAGATACAATAGAGAATAATATATTTGAAAGATATATAAAGAATATAATGTAAAATCTTCATAATCTAACAGTAGATGTGGTTGATGTCTTGACGATCCAATGATAGATATTATTCTCATTTACAGTTAAACATGTATGGGATTTTCCTTAAACAAATTCATCATCATTGAGTAAACTAGTTAAACATGTATGGGATAATGAGGCTAAAGATAAAAACTTTGTATTCTCGCCCTTTTCTATATACTCTGCTTTATCCTTATTAGCTTCTGGTTCAGATGGTCAACCCCTAAAACAACTCTTGCGTTTTCTCAAGCGCAAAAATCTCACTGATCTTAACACTTATGTTTCTAAAATCCTTAACTCATCATTGTGGGATTATTCAGTCACTACAACCGGAAATAAAGCAAACGGACCTGTTCTGTCGTTCATAGGTGGGGTTTGGGTTAATAATAATACTTCATGTGGTGGTGGTGGTGCTCTCAAACCTTCTTTTGAAGAAACTGCTACTTCAATCTACAGAGCTAAAGCTGAAGCTGTCGATTTCGAAACAGGGGTAAGAAGACATGACAAGTTAATTACCATTGTTGTTTGTATTTCAGTTTAGTTTAATTTTTATTATGGTTTAATAATAATAATGACTTGATTTAATTGAAGGTCAAAGAAGTGACAAATAAGGTGAACAAATGGGCTGAGGAGAACACAAAAGGATTAATAAAAAATCTACTTCCGGACGGAGCTATCAATGAAAGCACACAGATGGTATTGGCGAATGCACTCTATTTCAGAGGTTTATGGGAACAAGATCAGTTTGATAAATCAAGAACAAAGGAAAAAAACTTCTATCTCCTCAACGGAACCTCGGTTGAAGTCCCTTTCATGACTAGTAACTTCATTGAAGATTACATTTCATGTTTTGATAGCTTTAAAGTCCTCAAACTTCCTTACGAACAAGCCACCAACTCTGAAAAACAACGCCTTTCCATGTATATATTCTTACCTAATGAGCGAGATGGACTTGGTGATCTGATAAAAAAGGTGAGCTCTGAATTAGCAAATTTCTTGGAAAGACATCTTCCAAAAAATAGGATTAGGAAGGGAGAATTTTGAGTTCCAAAATTTAAGATCTCATTTGATATTGAACTATCAAGAGTACTAAAGGATGACTTGGGTCTGGATTTGCCTTTCGACCGGGTGAAAGCAGACCTGACTAAGATGTTGGAGAGTCCTCGAGAGGAAAATCTTTTTGTTTCAAAAGCCATACACAAATGCTTTGTTGAAGTTGATGAACAAGGAACTGAAGCTGCTGCTTCTTCTACTTTTATTGTGCGTAAACAGTTAGCTGCTAAAGCGCCAAGACAACCAGTACCAGAAGTAGAATTTGTAGCCGATCATCCTTTTTTGTTTGTAATCAGAGACGATGTCAATAGGGTTGTATTGTTTATGGGGCATGTCCTTAATCCCTCATTCTCCGATTGAAGCTATTCTAATCGTATAGGTCGTCTTCTTTGATGGTATCTAGCTAGAGATAGAAATATATAATCTTTTTTTTTTTTTTTTTGAAAGGATAGAAATATATAATCATTCGTTATTTAATTTTTGGGAGACAAAAATCTTAGTATTAGGTTTTTGTTAATGTCAGTTTTTCGCATTATATTAAGCTTTGTGAGATGGAGAAAAAAAAAACAGAGATAATTATTAGTACTACACAGAATATTGATGTGAATATTATAATAAGGCTCATATCTAAACTGCTTTTATCTATCTCAAGTTTTTCTTAAAAATGTGCTCAAGCTAGAACCTAGTAGTTTAGGCTTGTTATTGCTCATTAGTATGTGTTAAGGTATCTTACCAGGCCCAAACACATACAAGCCCAACCGACATCAAGCAAGGTCCAACTGACGTCATGCAAGGCCCAGGCGACACCATACAAGCCTAACCAACCGACTATGCTAGGGTTTGATGATTAGAAGTTGTTATTTGATGTGATAATGTGTATAAGGAAGATTTGCGATTTTCCAAGATTTACTGCTATCTGAATAAACACACAGAGAATTCTTTCTCATATTTTTCTCTCTCTTTCCCCCTCACACGATTTCTCTCTCTCTCTATGTTCACTCAAGTATTACATTAATTATTCAAGAGGTGATTTACCTCTTCACATGGTATAAGAGCCAATTCGATTTTTTTTTTTGAATATCAATTTCTTTTATCATGACTAGTGCAACTTCCTCTGCTGATTATACTCCTCATCCACCACCAAATCCGGTATTTGATGTTCATCACTCTGATTCACCAACTCCGGTTCTCATCGCTCCGTTATTATCTGGAGATAACTATGCCTCCTGGTCAAGAGCTATGAAGATGGCTCTTCGAGCAAAAGATAAGCTCAGGTTTGTAGACGGTTCAATTCCCAAACCCTCTTCACCTTCTGAATTACACTTATGGGAAAGGTGTATTGATCTTGTCAGTAGTTGGATAATCAACTCCATTGCTCCCAACATTCGGTCGTCAGGTCTATATGATGATAATGCTGCCGATATTTGGCGCAATCTTTATGATAGGTTTTTTTAAACAAATGCTCCAAAAATTTATCAGTCAAAACGTGTGATTTCATCCTTAAAACAAGGACACGATGTTTCTTCATACTTGACTCAACTAAAGTCTCTTCAAGATGAGATACAGTCTCTATTAGGTTTTTATCTGTGTATCTGTGGATATGGAAAATCAGAAACTATGAAGCATTATTTTGAAGGCCACTGTTTTGGGGAAAGCAGAAAAGTTTCCGGGGAAGAAGGTGGAAAACCAAAAAAATTCAAACCAAACACTCCCCTCAAGTCGCCGGAATGAAAGTGCTGGCCGGAAATGGTTGCAACTTGTTTCTTTCTCTCTTCTCTATCTGCTTCTCTCTCTCTTTGCAACCCATGTATTATGATATTTTCTTGCTAACCATGTATACTTCAGGAAGAGAGAGAAGTGAAAATGAATGGAAGAAAATCTTCCAAGAATCAAGTTTTGGTGATTATATAAGATCATTCAATTGTTTGGGTTTAGATCTCTCATTGAGGTATACCCTTGATCCCTATTTTCTGTAATCACAATGTATTAGGTTAGGTTTTTGTAATAAACAATGGTGCGGTGTTCATGATATAATAAGGTTAGGGTTTGATCCAGCTTCATGATGGAATTTCTACAATACTAAAGGCATTTTCCAAGTTTCGATTATAAAATGAAACTTATAGAAGTTACTAAAGAACAAACTAGGGTTTGATTCAAATAGATCGATTAGGTTAACATCAAAAGATAACAAAAACCCGTACAAGATAATCTGATAAACCCCAAAACCCACGTAATAAAACCCTAGAAACCAGATCCGAAAATTTTGGTAGATAATGAGAGAGGATAAGAGGAAAGAGGAGAGAGAGAATAAAGAAGAACGAAGAGAAAAGAGAAGAGAGAACTCTGTTGATGGTGATCGCCGGTATTAATGGTGGAAATCGCCGGAATCCGGTGGAGGTTGTCGGAGTTCTAGTAAAGGTGAGAGGAGAGAAGAAAGAATAAAAAAAATTAAAAGGGTGATGTTTGGAGGAAACAAAAGAATTTTTTTTACGCCCAAATCTTCTTGCCCCGGAAACTTTGCTTATTTCCCCAAAACACTGGCCGTTTTGAAACAAGTTGTCATTCAAAACTCATGATTATAATTTATAACTCATAATCTGTTATTCAATGAAACTAAAGCAATGAAGAAGTTAGATTATACCTTGAAACTCTACCAGATTCTCCTTCCATTGAAAGTATGCAAAACTTTTGAAATCCTAGCAAATTATGAAGGAAATTGCAACTTCCTCTCTCTAGAATTCTTCACCAAAAACGAACTCAAAAACCCTCAAAATCATCTTGAAACAACAACCAAATAGGTTAAATCACCAAAACCTAAAATAGATCAACCTATCTTATAGCAAAAATCGATTTCAAATCCTCGAGATTCAGCTCGGCTTTCTCCAAGTTCCCTAGCTCGTCCATTTTATTCGTTAAGAAAACTTCATGTTTGTTAAAATTGGGTTTCCAGGTATTTTCAATTAATTAAAGGGTAATTTTGACCCTTAAAAAGTGAGTGCCTGTAAAAATGTCCTTCAAGAACATTTTCAAAAGTTATTTGGGCCCTAACTTGTTAAAAAGATAGGTTCCAAAAAAACAAAAGCCCAATTTCCTGTTATTATTGTCTCTTTCTCTTGCACTAGGTTGAAACTTCTTCTTGTTCGTTGGGTTGTTTTACTTTACATGGTATAAGAGCAAGTTAATTTTTTTTCCAGTATGCCTTCCACTGGTGATGTGTCCTCTTACACAACAACTTCTTTAATTCTCCCGCTTTCGATGTTCATCATTCGAATTTTCCCACTACGATGTTGATTCCCCACTCATCACATGAGACAACTATG
The DNA here is from genome assembly GCA_002897215.1 of Eschscholzia californica subsp. californica. Classification (NCBI taxonomy): domain Eukaryota; kingdom Viridiplantae; phylum Streptophyta; class Magnoliopsida; order Ranunculales; family Papaveraceae; genus Eschscholzia; species Eschscholzia californica. Next base: position 933,836 of record BEHA01050467.1, on the reverse strand, counting down.
CCTCCTAGTTTCATGGGATGAAGATGGCTCTTCGGACCAAAGACAAATTTGGTTTTGTTGACGGTTTCATTCAAAAACTCAGTTCCCCTAAGGACTAACACTCTTGGGAAATGTGTAATGATCTCGTCGCTAGTTGGAGTATTATTTCTATCGCTCAAGACTTTCGCGCTTCAATTCTCAATGATGATAATGTCATTGATATTTGACGTGATCTTCATGGCCGTTTTTTTCAAACAAATCATCTGTAGGTTTTCCACCTAAAATGGGTTATTTGTTCTCTCAAACAAGAAGGTTTGGCGGTCTCATCTTATTTTACCCAACTTAACGCCCTTCAAGATGAGTTACATTCATTAATGGTTATTGAACTATGCATATGTGATCACGGTAAGACTATCTTCGACCGTTCGAATCAGGATTGTGCAATGGAATTACTCCAAGAATTTCATAACCATTCTCGGCAATGCGTAGCCAAATCCTCCTTATAGATCTCTTTCTTTAATTTTTACACATTCATAGCTTGGTAAAACGGAAGAAGTGCAATAAGATATCATCCACAATTCTTCTACGGGCATTGAAGTCACCGCCCTAGCCGTGGCCTCCAACGGTGGTGCCTCAAGCCACTGTTTCGGTCAACAACGACTCCTCTTCCTCGATGGTGCCCTTAGCGTCTTCGATGATAGTGGACCAGTTAAAGTATCTGGTCAACCTACTTGAACAACAAAGATCATCTACAGGCACCTCCTTATGAAATCGAGCCCATCATCGATCTAACTAATAAGCCTTCTTCTCCCTTCTTTTCTCATTCCCCATGAGTAATAGATTCGGGCGGCCGCTAATATATTTGTGCCCATCTTTCCCTTTTCATTAACCATCTCCCCACTCCTCTTAACATCTTCGTTAGGTTACCCCATGGCTCCCGAGCTAAGGTTTTTCACGTCGGGTTCATTCATTTTACGAAAGATTTGTATATTTCCAATGCCCTCCACATTCCTCCTTTAAATTTAACTTAATCTTAGTTTCTGAAATCTCTTCCTCACTTTTTTGTGATGTCACTTTTAACTCTACTTCGTGTGTCTTTCATGTCCAACAAGACTACCACCATATCAACAACACCACCGTCATATTTCCACCACCATTGTATCTCTATCGGCATTACAACCACATTTCCACCACCATTTGTGTCTTTCCAATGCCCTGCACATTCCCTCCTTTAAATGCAACTTAATCTTTGTTTTTGAATGTGTGTCTTTCATGTACAACATCACTACCACCATATCCACAACACCGCCTTAAATTTCCACCATCATACCTCAACCACCACCAATATCTCTATCACCACTACAAACACATCTCAACCACCTCCATCACCATTCTCTAAAGGTCCAACACCACTACCAGTTCTATCGCTAGTGTAACCATAACCACCGCCATTACCACCATAACACCTTTTGCTACAGTAGTCATCACGAAATCGTATGACTAACTAAAAATGACTTATCTTTATGAGATATACAAAAAATAAAAAATAAGTTATGTTGTCAAAGTGAAGGGGTGGGAATCGGGCGGGTATGGACACCCGCGGGTAATTCTGAGTCGGGCTCGGGCGGGTCGGGTAAGTTTCTCCTCTGCCCACTCGGGTTCTCGGGCGAATTCGGGCGGGCTTTTCTGAAATCTCCTATGATCAAAGCCCGCCCATGCCCACTAAAGCATCGGGCAAGTCGGGCTTCGGGCAAATCGGGCATCGGGTTTCTTTATCAGATATTTTTCTACTAGATCAGGAAACTCTAGAAATTTGATATTGTTCAAATAAGCTTCTCTAAACAAATTGATACCAAATCTTTACAAAACTTATAAATCAAGAATGAAAGAAATACTCAGATTCCGTAACATAAGTAATCAACAACTGATATAGATCTATATATGCAAACATGAGACTTGGTTGTCGTCCACTTTTTTTTCTTGTCTTTGTATGTTCCATTAGTTCTTCTTTGTTCTTCCTTCACATCAAAATAATCTTAAAATTTGACCACTACATAGAGATGGAAGATGATCCGAATAACTTATTTAATAGAGAAGAAGGTTGGCACAAGAAGGTCTAGTAAATAAGAGAGAAACGGCTAGAGAGACAACGTAGATTCTTTTTCTCTAGATCTCTATGCTACCGAATTTTTCAGATTCAATGTGGTAAACTATTAGGGTTGCTTCAATGTGTAGTTTATATATCTTGGGAGAAACCTTAAATCTACTTTGGGCTTTATAGTGAAGTATAATCGACACTCAAAGTGATTGGCATCTATAGGCACCCGTCGGGTGAGCATATCGGGCTTGGGTATGGGCGGGGTGGCGGGCAGAGCTTTTCACCCGAGCCCGCCCACGAAAAATCATCGGGCTGGGCGGGTAGTACCCATCTTCGGGCGCGGGCGTCCATGGACATTGTCGGGCGCGGGTAAACGTGACGGGTATCGGGCTTTCGGGTAGAATTCCCACCCCTATGTCAAACTAATTTTTTTTACTTTTTACTTATATGCAACTATTTTGTCAAATATATATTTGAAATTCGTGTAATTTATTAAAGCAAAAGTTCTTCTACTAGGAGCAAAAGTCCTACTTTTGTTTGTCAAACGACACCTTAGGACTTAAAAATGACTATTTTTATCTCAATAATTGTATGGGTTATTTCGTAAACAAATATAAATGTTTCTCATTATACCAAAACCACGGCTAAATAGTCAACATTTGGTAGCCTGCTCGGGAAGAGTTCGAATTAGAAGTTATCGTTAAAAAAAATCACCTCAGGAGTGCTACATGTACAAAATCCTTGACAAGATCCTTGACATGATGATTCATTTTCTCTAAAAGACAAAAGTTTTTCAAAGTTTGACTTTGATTTGGACCGTTCTTTTACCCGTGTGATTCATCGTTTGTCTAGAGTCTTGTCAAAGATTATTTCTACACCCACCATTTCCCTTTCCCTATTTTAACGAAAAAAAATGGAAAGATATTGCAGTAAATTAGGCAAGTCTAAAACGTATTAAGAAGGAAGTTCATAAAATATTCGGAAGGATCGAACAAATTAGATATTGCAATCTGTTCAGAAAGTTCTATTTATTTCTCTTCTTCCCCTTAATCTTCTTCCCTCATCTGTCTCTCTCGATGGAGTTGGATTTTAACTGTAATTCATCCTTGAGAAAACTGGTTAAACATGTTTGGTTGAATGAGGCTAAAGATAAAAACTTTGCATTCTCTCCATTTTCCATCTACTCTGCTCTTTCCTTATTAGCTTCTGGTTCAGATGGTCAAACCCTAAAACAACTCTTGCATTTTCTCAATCGTAAAGATCTCAATGATCTTAACACTTATGTCTCTCAACTTATTCAATCTTTTGATTCCTCCTCAACCAAGAATACCAAGAAGAACAACAACACAAAGAAGAAGGATGATTACGACGGACCCATAATCTCATTTGTAAGTTGTCTGTTAGTTGATAATTCATGTACTTTACAACCTTCTTTTCAAGAAACTGCTATTTCATTTTATAAAGCTCAAACCAAAGTTGTTGATTTTAAAACTAGGGCAAAAGAAATTAGGGAGAAAGTTAATGCATGGGTTGAAAAGAGAACAAAAGGACTAATCAGTGATTTACTTCCACAAGGATCTCCTTCTGAAAGTACAAGGTTATTGTTAGCCAATGCACTTTACTTTAAGGGTTTATGGGAAGAAGATCAATTTAGTCCAGAACTAACTGATAACTCAGATTTCTATCTTCTTGATGGAACCAGAGTTGATGTCCCTTTTATGAGAAGTTATGGAAGTTACTTTTTTGTTTCTTGTTTTGATAAATTTAAAGTCCTCAGACTGCCTTATAGAAAACAGTCCACCGCCGCTGCGGTCGATGTTCAAAAACGACGATGTCTTTCTATGTATATTTTCTTACCTAATGAGCAAGATGGGCTTGGGGATTTGATAGAAAAGGTGAGCTCTGAATCAGCAAATTTCTTGGAAAGACATATTCCGAAAAACAGAGTTAGCGTGTATCGTTTTAAGATTCCGAAATTCAAGATTTTGTTTGGTTTTGAAATGTCTAGAGTTCTAAAAGATGATTTGGGTCTTGATTTGCCTTTCGACCCTCTACAAGTAGAGTTGAATAAGATGGTAGGTGGGGAAGATGGGAGTGTTCAAAGTCTCTGTGTTTCGAATGCCATACACAAATGCTTTGTTGAAGTTGATGAACAAGGAACTAAAGCTGCTGCTGCTACTGCTTTTGATGATTTCTTTCTATTCGATGATGGTGATTTTGAACCAGTACCTATGGTAGATTTTGAAGCAGATCATCCTTTCATATTTATGATCAGAGACGATGTCAATGGGGTGGTGTTGTTCATGGGCCATCTTCTTAATCCCTCTCTAGATTGAAGCTAACATTAATCTTTGATCAATTCATAATATTTTGTGTTTTAGTTTTTTTTTTTGTTCTAGTGAGTTGATTGTTATGTTCTGACCTACTTTGTGCACTCCTAGGTGCATTCCATTGTTTAGGTGACTAATAAGACCCCGAGTGCTTTAGTCTTTTCGAAGTATAGAAAGACTAAAATACACCTTGTCTTATTAGTAGGAGTGCAGGAGGAGTCCTCATATCAGCTTTCTTCTTTAAGTTTTTAAATTAAATAAAGAGCCAAAATAAACCTTGAGTATGGATGAATGAATTATGATAATGGAATTCTTGTTTATAAGTTTAGAAATGTCTCTCTGTCCAACACTTATTGGGTCGGAATAAGTGCATGCATGGCAGAGCATCACGGTTGTTTAACTTTACCTCACAATGTCTTTGACGAAAGGGAGATTTTATAAGCAATGCATTTTCTTGTTAATGACAAGTCCGCTAAAGGCAAATATCACACTTAGTTAAACGCAATGCAGTCAATAGGAGACAATGTCCATCTTCTTATTCTCTCATACTTGTTCAACTTTCTTTGACAATGTCTTGAGTGAAAAATACATTGCCCTTAAAACTTTCCTTCACTCAATAACAGAGAATAATCCTTCAACAAAAAAAAAATAACAGAGAATAAGGCCAAAGATACATTAAGCTGAAAAATAGCCCTTAAAACTTTCCCTTAAAAATGCATTGCCCTTAAAACACTATTCTACTAGTAGAAAAGAGTCGAGAAGCTTGATACTACACTTTCCTCTGCGCGCGTCAATTGAGGTATCAATTCTCCTCCTAATTACAACTTGGATACGGAATAATGGTCGAGCGTCAATTGAGGCATCAATTCCTGCTTTTGTTCAACTTGGATGATAACACTATATTGGGTTCTGCACGGTCTCATGGGAATCACATTGTGCGTGTTCCTTCTTTCGGGGGCGGATCAATTTGACAAGAACAGTTAAGATTACAAATTTCACTTTGACAGATTTTTCAATTTCTTTTATCTTGCAGAAGGCCAACCTCTATATCCTGCAGCAACAAAACTCTCTTCTGTTCGATTTTGCTGCTCTACATGAAAAAATAAACAAGTTACTAGTAGGAATCCCATAATTTTATGCCCATAACAACAAATTAGTAACAACCCTGTAGAAGCAAACTAAGCTGTGCTCTAACAACACAGTAGACCCAAATTAGTAGCAACACAACAAATTATTAACAACACAACAAACTAAGATGTGCTAGATCAGTTACACTCTAACAACACAGATGAATATCACAACCGCCACATCAACTGGGTATCATCTTTTGTCAAAATGTATTATTATATTCTTTGTTGCTATATACTTTTCTCCCACGTGAGACTATCCTCAGTCTCTAACTTAATTAGTTTTATTAATTATTATTATGGTTTGATAATATATTTTTGAAGGCCAAAGAAGTGACGAACAAGGTGAACAAATGGGTTGAGGAGAACACAAAAGGATTAATCACAAATATACTACCCGATGGAGCTATCGACGAACACACACAGATAGTATTGGCGAATGTACTCTCTTTCAAAGGTTTATGGGAGAAAGATCAGTTTATTAAATCAAGAACAAGGAATTTAAACTTCTATCTCCTCGACGGAACCTCGGTTAAAGTCCCTTTAATGACTAGCAACTATCATCAATACATTTCATGTTTCCATAGTTTTAAAGTCCTCAAACTTCCTTACCAAAGACAAGCCACCAACGACTCTAAAAAACAACTCAACCTTTCCATGTACATATTCTTACCTAATGAGCGAGAGGGACTTGATGATCACATTGAAAAGGTGGGTTCTGAATCAGATTTCTTGGAAGAATGTCATCTTCCAACACAAAGGGTTAATTCGGGAAAATTTTGGGTTCCAAAATTTAAGATCTCATTTGATATTGAACTATCAAGAGTACTAAAGGATGTCTTGGGTCTGGATTTGCCTTTCGACCCGGTGAAAGCAGACCGGACTAAGATGTTGGATAGTGATTCTCCAATGGAAAATGTTTCCGTTTCGAAGGCCATACACAAATGCTTTGTCGAAGTTGAAGAACAAGGAACTAAAGCTGCTGCTTCTACTGTTATTCTACGTAAACGGTTAGGTGCTAAAGCGCCAAGACGACCAGTAGTAGTACCAGGAGTAAACTTTGTAGTCAATCATCCTTTTTTGTTTATAATCAGAAACGATGTCAATAGGGTTGTATTTTTTATGGGTTATGTCCTTAATCCGTCATCGGATTGAATCTATTCTAATCCTACAGGCCGTAGTCATCTTTGATGGTATCTAGCTAGAGGTAGAAATACATAATCATTTGTTATTAATTTTGGAATTAGTATTTGGTTTTAGTTAATGTCAGTTTTTCGCATTATATTAAGCTTTGTGAGATGGAAAAAAAATAGAGATATTTATTACTACTACATAGAATATTGAGGATGAGAAGAAGGAAGGTGGGCATTGCTTCTAATCATACTTGTTCAACTTTCTTTGACAAGGTCTCGAGTGAAAAATACGGCCCTTAAAACTTTCCTTTGCTTTTTTTTTAAGAGAAGGCAAAAATAGTTTCATTTATCAAAGAAGGCCCAAAAGTAAATTATGCTCTGCACCTTGACGATTGTATTCTCTACGGATTGTTCAGTATCGTCTTCTTCCCCCAAAACTTTCCTTTAATAAATAACAGAGAATAAAGCCAAAGATATCTAATGTCTGTATGCTTCTTTCAGCATAAACATGGACTATTGACTCCATGAGCATGCAGAGACGATCGTTTATATCCATCTTCGTCAACGAAAGTAACTAGGGGACCATCTTCAACCTGACCTACCTTCTTAACAACATCTTCAATATTATCATCAGCTTGAGAAGAACCACCAGGAACCATGAAGGACCATTTCTTGAACTTTCTCCCCCACAAGAAACGCATATGGTGATATGGACTATATGGTTAAATAGAAAATCATTTTACCATCAACACCATGGATTTTTTTTTACGTTAACTTAGTATGTGGGTGGTTGTTTACTATTATTAGTTCCGTTACTCAGGCATGAGTTTGTTACGAATTATCAAACAAATTTGAAACTCTTAATGGCTTACCCAGACATTCGATAACCAAAAGTAAAAGTATTTTTATTTGCAGCCAAACTGCTTTTGCCTGTAGTAGAAATACTTCTAGTTGAATAAGGTGAAACATTACTAAAAGTATATTTGACAAAAGTGCTACGTATAAATTAAAAAACCAAAAAGATAGTTTGATAACACAATTCTCTTTATTATTTTTATTTTTCTGATAGAATTACTCTTGTTTTCAGTTTAATTGTGATTTTCAAGAGGAACTACGATGAAAAAATGTTAGTGATAGTGGTGATGGTGGTGTTGTAACCTTGGATGTGTGTGCAGTGTTGTTTGAGATGTAGTCAGGTGTTGTGGTGGTGGAGGTACGTTGGAGTTTGAAGTATATATGGTGGTGATGGAGGAAGTATAATGGTGATCATATGGTGAAAGTGGTGGTAGTGGTTGTTGAGGTGGGTGGTGGCGGTGGTGGTGGTGCGGTGGTAGTGGTGGTTGGGGTGGGTGTTGGTGAAAGAATGGGGGTGAAGGTGAAGATATGGCGGTGGTGGTTAAGGTGTGGTGATCCTGGTGGAGGTATGGTGGTTGTTTTTTTGGTGGTGGAGGTGCAGTTATGATGGTGGAAGTACAATAGTGGTGGCAAAGTGCGGTAGAAATCTAGCTTGTACCGGTGGAGCAAAGGCAAGCAAAAAAAAGGACTACTAATAAAATCTAGGGATATTGGTTAGTGGCCAACAACTGGTAGCCCAGTTGGTTAGTGCATTACTCTGCAATGCAGAGGTCCTGGGTTCGATCCACTGGAAGTGTAAATATAGGGATATTGAATTTGGGTTATTAATAGTATTAATAATGTTGTTGGGCTTTAGGCCAAAGTTTAGTTGGGCTATAGGCCCGTTCTTGTTAGAGTTTGAATTCGGCACTCATCGTGTTTATCACATCTTTGAAGTATCAATGCCAATATAGCCCAAAGTTTAGTTGGGCTATATTGGTTAGTGGCCAACAACTGGTAGTCCAGTTGGTTAGTGCATTACTCTGCAATGCAGAGGTCCTGGGTTCGATCCACTGGAAGTGTAGGGATATTGAATTGGGAAATTTGGCCAAAACTCCCTAAAAAGTTAGGAGTTTGGTTAAAAAAGATCCATCAACTTTTTGTAGGCTTCAGCTCTCTAGGGCATTTTTGTAAATTATTAATTATAGGGAAAAGACAAAACTGACCTTATTTGGTAGAGAAAATTAAAACTCATTTGTTTTGATAATATTTTTCCTTCTCTCTCTCTCTCGTTCTTTCTCTCTCTAACCCGAGCTTGTCTAGGGTTTTCAGACGAATCCACCCTCACCAACGCGAACGACTCTCTTCTACTAGAGCTACTCCCAAACTTCAGATCTTCCGTCCTCCAAACTCCACTCAACTAGTTCGTCTCTCTCTCTCTCTAAATTTGAGTACATAGAATTTTATGTTGTATAAATTAGTTCAGTTCCATCATTAGAAATGCTAAAGAAAAATTTCTAGCTTGATTTTGGATGGGAATGATCTCTTATGCTGAATCAAGTTTAGGGTTGTTAATAGGTTTGATAAACTCATGTTCTTGATCATGAAATTGGTTGATAACAACATTGGGAATTTCTTTTTTGATGTAGATGAAGTTATTGAATAGTTGCATAAGCCATGTTCTTGATCTCTTATGCTGAATCAAGTAAAATTGTTTTTCACACTGTAGCATACTAAAGTGTAAATGGGTTTGTATAGTGATTGGGTTATCATCTTCTTGGGATTTTGGTTCTGGTAAGGACAAGCATCTATTTGCTATATTATCATGATGAATTAAACTTCACTTTATCCAAATCATGTACTAGTAGTAGTGTAATCATTTTCACTTTTAAATAGGTTAGTTGTTTATCTTGCTACCCATGTGTAATCTGAATTTATTTCACATCTTGCTCACTAGGTGTTTGTAGAAATGCTCCACTGAATTGGTTATAGTTACATGCTAAACCTCTCTCTCTTTCATGTCTATAGTTATAATTTTGTTTTGCTTGCGAGATAATCAATTTCGTCCAATCCCAACAATTTTGTTCAACATGTTACCCCTTTGTTCAACATTTTACCCCTTTGCTCGAAATTGTCGTCATCCCAACATTTTACCCCTTTGCTCAACCTTATAGTAGACCTGTAGTATGTAGTAAACTTTATAGTAGACCTGTTTTCTTTTTCGAGCTTCACGATCTCTATTTCCGAGTGTCCCGCTTTACGGAATGGAAGTAGTATCTGGAATTTTTGTAGCATGGGTATTCATTTTTGTACTCTATTGATATTTCAGGAACTTAGGTACTCAAGTCAAGAAAGTAATGAAGTTTCAGGAACATGGTTATTCATTGGTACTCTATTGATGTTTCAGGAACATGGGTATTCATTTTTTGTACTCTATTTGGTGTTTAGAGCTGAAGAATTGTTTAA
>BEHA01050467.1:836188-907595 GCA_002897215.1 Eschscholzia californica subsp. californica | reverse complement strand
CCCCCAAATCTCATTTTTAAGTTGTCTTTTGGTTGATAATTCATCTACTTTACAAACTTCTTTCCAAGAAACTGCTATTTCATGTTATAAAGCTGAAACCAAAGCTGTTGATTTTAAAACTAGGGCAAAAGAAATTAGGGAGGAAGTTAATGAATGGGCTAAAAAGAGAACAAAAGGACTAATCAGCGATTTACTTCCACAAGGATCTCCTTCTGAAATTACAAGGCTGATGTTAGCAAATGCACTTTATTTCAAGGGTTTATGGGAAGAAAATTCCAGAACTAACAGATAACTCAGAATTCTATCTCCTTGATGGAACCTCAATTGAAGTCCCTTTTATGAGAAGTTATGGATGTTACTTTTTTGTTTCTTGTTTTGATAAATTTAAAGTCCATAGACTCCCTTATAAACAACAATCCACCGACGCCGCCGATGTTCAAAAGAAACGACTCCATCCATGCAAACAGATAGATACAAAGATCTCACAAGGTCTTGATCAAACTCTTGTAAACTTATATTGTATATCTCTTCCTTATTTTCTGTTTTGCTTAGTTATCTCTTAGTCCTAGTATAAATACATGTACCCAATACAACATTACTATACATAAATTATTCACATTATTATTGTGTCTATCTGTCTCACTCGGTTGAAACTTCTTCTTGATCGTTGGTTTGTTTTACTTCACATGGTATAAGAGCAGGTTAATTTTTTTTTTCAATATGCCTTCCGAGTTCTGACACAACAACTTCTTAATTATCTCACTTTCGATGTTCATCATTCAGATTCTCCCGCTACGATGTTGATTACCCCACTTCTCACAAGAGACAACTGTGCCTCCTAGTTTCGTAGGATGAAGATGGTTCTTCAAGCTTAAGACAACTTAGGTTTTGTTGATGGTTCCATTCCAAAACCTAGTTCATGGGAAATGTGTAATGATCTCGTCGCTAGTTGGATTATTATTTCTGTCGGTCATGACTTTCGCTCCTCAATTCTCCATGATGATAATACCGTTGATATTTGACGTGATCTTCATGACCGTTTTTTCAAACAAATGCTCCGTAGGTTTTCCAACTAAAACGGGTTTCTCTTCTCTCAAACAAGAAGGTCTGGAAGTCTCGTCTTATTTCACCTAACTCAAGGCCCTTCAAGAAGTTACAGTTATTAATGGTTATTGACCTATGCATATGTGGTCACAGTAAGACTATCTTAGACCGTTCGAATCAGGACCATGCAACGGAATTACTCCAAGGACTTCATGACCATTCTCGACAATCCGTAACCAAATCCTCCTTATAGATCCCTTTCTTTCATTTTTATACATTCATAGCTTGGTGAAACCGAAAAAGTGCAATAAAATATCAACCACGATTCTTCTACGCGCATTGAAGTCGCCACCCTAGCCGTCGGCTCCAACGGCGGTGCCTCTAGACACTGTTTCAATTCCCAAACAGACCATGCCGAAGAGACCACACCCATTTTGTGGGCACTGTCGGGCCCATATGGTCATCTATAGGCCACCTGTTATAAACTCCATGGATACCTACCCAGAACCATGATCCGGCCAGATAGCTGCTTCTGTCAGCAACAACTCCTCTTCCTCGATGGTGCCCTTAGCGTCTTCAATGAGCGTGGATTAGTTCAACCATTTGGTCAACCTAGTTTAACAACATATATCATCTACAGGCACCTCCTCCTTATCCGAAATTGAGGCCATCATCATTTTAACTGGTAGACCTTCTCCCTTCTTTTCTCATTCCCCATGAGTAATAGACTCGGGTGCTGCTAAATATATATCTGTGCCCGTCTTTCCCTTTTTACTAACCATCAACCGACCCTCTTAACATTGTCGTTAGGTTATCTGATGATTCCCGAGCTGAGGTTTTTCACATTGGGTTGGTCCATATTACGAAAGATTTGTGTCTTTCCAATGCCCTGCACATTCCCTCCTTTAAATGCAACTTAATCTTTGTTTTTGAAATTTCTTCCTCACTTTCTTGTGATGTTATGTTTAACTCTACTTACTACTTCGTGTGTCTTTCATGTACAACATCACTACCACCATATCCACAACACCGCCTTAAATTTCCACCTTCATACCTCAACCACCACCAATATCTCTATCACCACTACAAACACATCTCAACCACCTCCATCACCATTCTCTAAAGGTCCAACACCACTACAAGTTCTATCGCTAGTGTAACCATAACCACCGCCATTACCACCATAACACCTTTTGCTACAGTGGTCATCACGAAATCGTATGACTAACTAAAAATGACTTATCTTTATGAGAAACAGAAAATAAAAAATAAGTTATGTTGTCAAACTAATTTTTTTTACTTTTTACTTATATGCAACTATTTTATCAAATATATATTTAAAATTCTTGTAATTTATTAAAGCAAAAGTTCTTCTACTAGGAGCAAAAGTCCTACTTTTGTTTGTCAAACGACACCTTAGGACTTAAAAATGACTATTTTTATCTCAATAATTGTATGGGTTATTTCGTAAACAAATATAAATGTTTCTCACTATACCAAAACCACGGCTAAATAGTCAACATTTGGTAGCCTGCTCGGGAAGAGTTCGAATTAGAAGTTATCGTTAAAAAAAAATCACCCCAGGAGTGCTACATGTACAAAATCCTTGACATGATGACTCATTTTCACTACAAGACAAAAGTTTTTGAAAGTTTGACTTTGATCTAGACCGTTCTTTTACCCGTGTTACTCATCGTTTGTCAAGAGTCTTGTCAAAAGATTATTTGGACACTTACCATTTCCTTTTCACTGTTTTAACGAAAAAAAATGGAAAGATATTGCAGTAAATTAGGTAAGTCTAAAACGTATTAAGAAGGAAGTTCATAAAATATTCGGAAGGATCAACAAATTAGATATTGCAATCTGTTCAAAAAGTTCTATTTATTTCTCTTCTTCCCCTTAATCTTCTTCCCTCATCTGTCTCTCTCGATGGAGTTGGATTTTAGCTGTAATTCATCCTTGAGAAAACTGGTTAAACATGTTTGGTTGAATGAGGCTAAAGATCAAAACTTTGCATTCTCTCCATTTTCCATCTACTCTGCTCTTTCCTTATTAGCTTCTGGTTCAGATGGTCAAACCCTAAAACAACTCTTGCATTTTCTCAATCGTAAAGATCTCAATGATCTTAACACTTATGTCTCTCAACTTATTCAATCTTTTGATTCCTCCTCAACCAAGAATACCAAGAAGAACAACAACACAAAGAAGAAGGATGATTACGACGGACCCATAATCTCATTTGTAAGTTGTCTGTTAGTTGATAATTCATGTACTTTACAACCTTCTTTTCAAGAAACTGCTATTTCATTTTATAAAGCTCAAACCAAAGCTGTTGATTTTAAAACTAGGGCAAAAGAAATTAGGGAGAAAGTTAATGCATGGGTTGAAAAGAGAACAAAGGGACTAATTAGTGATTTACTTCCACAAGGATCTCCTTCTGAAAGTACAAGGTTATTGTTAGCCAATGCACTTTACTTTAAGGGTTTATGGGAAGAAGATCAATTTAGTCCAGAACTAACTGATAACTCAGATTTCTATCTTCTTGATGGAACCAGAGTTGATGTCCCTTTTATGAGAAGTTATGGAAGTTACTTTTTTGTTTCTTGTTTTGATAAATTTAAAGTCCTCAGACTGCCTTATAGAAAACAGTCCACCGCCGCTGCCGTCGATGTTCAAAAACGACGATGTCTTTCTATGTATATTTTCTTACCTAATGAGCAAGATGGGCTTGGGGATTTGATAGAAAAGGTGAGCTCTGAATCAGCAAATTTCTTGGAAAGACATATTCCGAAAAACAGAGTTAGCGTGTATCGTTTTAAGATTCCGAAATTCAAGATTTTGTTTGGTTTTGAAATGTCTAGAGTTCTAAAAGATGATTTGGGTCTTGATTTGCCTTTCGATCCTAGTCAAGTAGAGTTGACTAAGATGGTAGGTGGGGAAGAAGATGGTAATCAAAGTCTCTGTGTTTCGAATGCCTTACACAAATGCTTTGTTGAAGTTGATGAACAAGGAACTAAAGCTGCTGCTGCTACTGCTTTTGATGATTTCTATCTATTCGATGATGGTGATTCTGAACCAGTACCTACGGTAGATTTTGAAGCAGATCATCCTTTCATATTTATGATCAGAGACGATGTCAATGGGGTGGTGTTGTTCATGGGCCATCTTCTTAATCCCTCTCTAGATTGAAGCTAACATTAATCTTTGATCAATTCATAATACTTTGTGTTTTAGTTTTTTTTTTGTTCTAGTGAGTTGATTGTTATGTTCTGACCTACTTTGTGCACTCCTAGGTACATTCCATTGTTTAGGTGACTAATAAGACCCGGAGTGCTTTAGTCTTTTCGAAGTATAGAAAGACTAAAATACACCTTGTCTTATTAGTGGGAGTGCACGAAGGAATCCTCATATCAGCTTTCTTCTTTAAGTTTTTAAATTAAATAAAGAGCCAAAATAAATCTTGAGTATGGATGAATGAATTATGATAATGGAATTCTTGTTTGTAAGTTTAGAAATGTCTCTCTGTCCAACACTTATTGGGTCGGAATAAGTGCATGCATGGCAGAGCATCACGGTTGTTTAACTTTACCTCACAATGTTTTTGACGAAAGGGAGATTTTATAAGCAATGCATTTTCTTGTTAATGACAAGTCCGCTAAAGGCAAATATCACACTTAGTTAAACGCAATGCAGTCAATAGGAGACAATGTCCATCTTCTTATTCTCTCATACTTGTTCAACTTTCTTTGACAATGTCATGAGTGAAAAATACATTGCCCTTAAAACTTTCCTTCACTCAATAACAGAGAATAATCCTTCAACAAAAAAAAATAACAGAGAATAAGGCCAAAGATACATTGCCCTGAAAAATAGCCCTTAAAACTTTCCCTTAAAAATGCATTGCCCTTAAAACGCTCTTCTACTCGTAGAAAAGAGTCGAGAAGCTTGATACTACACTTTCCTCTGCGCGCGTCAATTGAGGTATCAATTCTCCTCCTAATTACAACTTCGATACGGAATAATGGTCGAGCGTCAATTGAGGCATCAATTCCTGCTTTTGTTCAACTTGGATGATAACACTATATTGGGTTCTGCACGGTCTCATGGGAATCACATTGTACGTGTTCCTTCTTTCGGGGGCGGATCAATTTGACGAGAACAGTTAAGATTACAAATTTCACTTTGACAGATTTTTCAATTTCTTTTATCTTGCAGAAGGCCAACCTCTATATCCTGCAGCAACAAAACTCTCTTCTGTTCGATTTTGCTGCTCTACATGAAAAAATAAACAAGTTACTAGTAGGAATCCCATAATTTTATGCCCATAACAACAAATTAGTAACAACCCTGTAGAAGCAAACTAAGTTGTGCTCTAACAACACAGTAGACCCAAATTAGTAACAACACAACAAATTATTAACAACACAACAAACTAAGATGTGCTAGATCAGTTACACTCTAACAACACAGATGAATATCACAACCGCCACATCAACTGGGTATCATCTTTTGTCAAAATGTATTATTATATTCTTTGTTGCTATATACTTTTCTCTCATGTGAGAGACTATCCTCAGACTCTAACTTAATTAGTTTTATTATTATGGTTTGATAATATATTTTTGAAAACCAAAGAAGTGACAAAACAAGGTGAACAAATGGGTTGAGGAGAACACAAAAGGATTAATCACAAATATACTACCCGATGGAGCTATCGACGAACACACACAGATAGTATTGGCGAATGTACTCTCTTTCAAAGGTTTATGGGCGAAAGATCAGTTTATTAAATCAAGCACAAGGAAATTTAACTTCTATCTACTCGACGGAACCTCGGTTAAAGTCCCTTTAATGACTAGCAACTATCATCAATACATTTCATGTTTCGATAGTTTTAAAGTCCTCAAACTTCCTTAACAACAAGAAACCACCAACGACTCTCAAAAACAACTCAACCTTTCCATGTATATATTCTTACCTAATGAGCGGGACGGACTTTATGATCTGATTGAAAAAGTGGGTTCTGAATCAGATTTCTTTGAAGAATGTCATCTTCCAACACAAAGGGTTGATACGGGAAAATTTGGGGTTCCAAAATTTAAGATCTCATTTGATATTGAATTATCAAGAGTACTAAAGGATGACTTGGGTCCAGATTTGTCTTTCGACCCGGTGAAAGCAGACCTGACTAAGATGTTGGATAGTGATTCTCCAATAATGAAAAAGGTTTTCGTTTCGAAAGCCATACACAAATGCTTTGTTGAGGTTGAGGAACAAGGGACTAAAGCTGTTGCTTCTACTGTTATTAGGCGTATACAGTTAGCTGCTAAAGCGCCAAGACAACCAGTACCAGAAATAGAA
The DNA here is from genome assembly GCA_002897215.1 of Eschscholzia californica subsp. californica. Taxonomy (NCBI): domain Eukaryota; kingdom Viridiplantae; phylum Streptophyta; class Magnoliopsida; order Ranunculales; family Papaveraceae; genus Eschscholzia; species Eschscholzia californica. The sequence goes on along the minus strand of BEHA01050467.1, from coordinate 901,190 downwards.
TTTGTAGCCGATCATCCTTTTTTGTTTATAATCAGAGACGATGTCAATAGGGTTGTATTGTTTATGGGGCATGTCCTTAATCCCTCATTCTCCGATTGAAGCTATTCTGATCGTACAGGTCGTCTTCTTTGATGGTATCTAGCTAGAGATAGAAATATATAATCTTTTTTTTTGTTGAAAGGATAGAAATATATAATCATTCGTTATTAATTTTGGGAGACAATTATGAAAATCTTAGTATTAGGGTTTGGTTAATGTCAGTTTTTCGCATTATATTAAGCTTTGTGAGATGGAGAAAAAAAAAACAGAGATAATTATTAGTACTACACAGAATATTGATGAGAATATTATAATAAGGCTCATATCTAAACTGCTTTTATCTATCTCAAGTTTTTCTTAAAAATGTGCTCAAGCTAGAACCTAGTAGTTTAGGCTTGTTATTGCTCATTAGTATGTGTTAAGGTATCTTACCAGGCCCAAACACACACAAGCCCAACCGACATCAAGCAAGGTCCAACCGACGTCATGCAAGGCCCAGCCGACACCATACAAGCCTAACCAACCGACTATGCTAGGATTTGATGATTAGAAGTTGTTATTTGATGTGATAATAAGGAAGATTTGCGATTTTCCAAGATTTACTGCTATCTGAATAAACACACAGAGAATTCTTTCTCATATTTTTCTCTTTCTTTCCCCCTCACACGATTTCTCTCTCTCTCTCTCTATGTTCACTCAAGTATTACATTAATTATTCAAGAGGTGATTTACCTCTTCACATGGTATAAGAGCCAATTCGATTTTTTTTTTTTTTTGAATATCAATTTCTTTTATCATGAATACTGCAACTTCCTCTGCTGATTATACTCCTCATCCACCACCAAATCCGGTATTTGATGTTCATCACTATGATTCACCAACTCCGGTTCTCATCGCTCCGTTATTATCTGGAGATAACTATGCCTCCTGGTCAAGAGCTATGAAGATGGCTCTTCGAGTAAAAGATAAGCTCAGGTTTGTAGACGGTTCAATTCCCAAACCCTCTTCACCTTCTGAATTACACTTATGGGAAAGGTGTATTGATCTTGTCAGTAGTTGGATAATCAACTCCATTGCTCCCGACATTCGGTCGTCAGTTCTATATGATGATATTGCTGCCGATATTTGGCGCAATCTTTATGATAGGTTTTTTTAAACAAATGCTCCAAAAATTTATCAGTCAAAACGTGTGATTTCATCCTTAAAACAAGGACACGATGTTTCTTCATACTTCACTCAACTAAAGTCTCTTCAAGGTGAGTTACAGTCTCTATTAGGTTTTTATCTGTGTATCTGTGGATACGGAAAATCAGAAACTCTGAAGCATTATTTTGAAGGCCACTGTTTTGGGGAAAGCATAAAAGTTTCCCGGGAAGAAGGTGGAAAACCAAAAAAATTCAAACCAAACACTCCTCTCAAGTCGCCGGAATGAAAGTGCTGGCCGGAAATGGTTGCAACTTGTTTCTTTCTCTCTTCTCTATCTGCTTCTCTCTCTCTTTGCAACCCATGTATTATGATATTTTCTTGCTAACCATGTATACTTCAGGAAGAGAGAGAAGTGAAAATGAATGGAAGAAAATCTTCCAAGAATCAAGTTTTAGTGATTATATAAGATCATTCAATTGTTTGGATTTAGATCTCTCATTGAGGTATACCCTTGATCCCTATTTTCTGTAATCACAATGTATTATGTTAGGTTTTTGTAATAAACAATGGTGCGGTGTTCATGATATAATTAGGTTAGGGTTTGATCCAGCTTCAAGATGGAATTTCTACAATACTAAAGGCATTTTCCAAGTTTCGATTATAAAATGAAACTTAAGAACAAACTAGGGTTTGATTCAAATAGATCGATTAGGTTAACATCAAAAGATAACAAAAACCCGTACAAGATAATCTGATAAACCCCAAAACCCACGTAATAAAATCCTAGAAACCAGATCCAAAAATTTTGGTAGATAATGAGAGAGGATAAGAGGAGAGAGGAGAGAGAAAATAAAGAAGAATGAAGAGAAAAGAGAGAAGAGAGAACTCTGTTGATGGTGATCGCCGGTATTAATGGTTGAAATCGCCGGAAGCCGGTGGAGGTTGCCGGAGTTCTAGTAGAGGTGAGAGGAGAGAAGAAAGAATAAAAAATTAAAATGGTGATGTTTGGAGGAAACAAAAGAATTTTTTTCCGCCCAAATCTTCTTGCCCCGGAAACTTTGCTTATTTCCCCAAAACACTGGCCATTTTGAAACAAGTTGTCATTCAAAACTCATGATTATAATTCATAACTCATAATCTATTGTTCAATGAAACTAAAGCAATGAAGAAGTTAGATTATACCTTGAAACTCTACCAGATTCTTCTTCCATTGAAAGTATACAAAACTTTTGAAACCCTAGCAAATTATGAAGGAAATTGCAACTTCCTCTCTCTAGAATTCTTCACCAAAAACGAACTCAAAACCCTCAAAATCATCTTAAAACAACAACCAAATAGATTAAATCACCAAAACCTAAAATAGATCAACCTATCTTATAGCAAAATCGATTTCAAATCCTCGAGATTCAGCTCGGCTTTCTCCAAGTTCCCTAGCTCGTCCATTTTATTTGTTAAGAAAACTTCCTGTTTGTTAAAATTGGGTTCCCAGGTATTTTCAATTAATTAAAGGGTAATTTTGACCCTTAAAAAGTGAGTGCCTGTAAAAATGTCCTTCAAGAACATTTTCAAAAGTTATTTGGGCCCTAGCTTGTTAAAAAGATAGGTTGTCTTTTTAACCAAAAAAACAAAAGCCCAATTTCCTGTTATTATTGTCTCTTTCTCTTGCACTCGGTTGAAACTTCTTCTTGTTTGTTGGGTTGTTTTACTTTATATGGTATAAGAGCAAGTTAAATTTTTTTTTTCAGTATGCCTTCCACTGGTGATGTGTCCTCTTACACAACAACTTCTTTAATTCCCCCGCTTTCGATGTTCATCATTCGAATTTTCCCACTACGATTGATTCCCCACTCATCACATGAGACAACTACGCCTCCTAGTTTCATGGGATGAAGATGGCTCTTTGGGCCAAAGACAAATTTGGTTTTGTTGACGGTTTCATTCAAAAATCCAGTTCCCCTAAGGACTAACACTCTTGGGAAATGTGTTATGATCTCGTCGCTAGTTGGATTATTATTTCTATCGCTCAAGACTTTCGCGCTTCAATTCTCAATGATGATAATGTCGTTGATATTTGACGTGATCTTCATGACCGTTCTTTTCAAACAAATCCTCTGTAGGTTTTCCTCTTAAAATGGGTTATTTTTTCTCTCAAACAAGAAGGTTTGGAGGTCTCATCTTATTTCACCCAACTTAAGGCCCTTAAAGATGAGTTACATTCATTAATGGTTATTGAACTATGCATATGTGATCACGGTAAGACTATCTTCGACCGTTTGAATCAGGATTGTGCAATGGAATTACTCCAAGAATTTCATGACCATTCTCGGCAATCCGTAGCCAAATCCTCCTTATAGATGTCTTTTTCTTTCATCCACAATTCTTCTACGGGCATTGAAGTCACCGCCCTAGCCGTGGCCTCCAACGGTGGTGCCTCAAGCCACTGTTTCGGTCAACAACGACTCCTCTTCCTCGATGGTGCCCTTAGCGTCTTCGATGATAGTGGACCAGTTAAAGTATCTGGTCAACCTACTTGAACACCAAAGATCATCTACAGGCACCTCCTTATGAAATCGAGCCCATCATCGATCTAACTAGTAAGCCTTCTTCTCCCTTCTTTTCTCATTCCCCATGAGTAATAGATTTGGGCGTCGGCTAATATATTTGTGCCCATCTTTCCCTTTTCATTAACCATCTGCCCACTCCTCTTAACATCTTCGTTAGGTTACCCCATGGCTCCCGAGCTAAGGTTTTTCACGTCGGGTTCATCCATTTTACGAAAGATTTTTATCTTTCCAATGCCCTCCACATTCCTCCTTTAAATTCAACTTAATCTTAGTTTCTGAAATCTCTTCCTCACTTTTTTGTGATGTCACTTTTAACTCTACTTTGTGTGTCTTTCATGTCCAACAAGACTACCACCATATCAACAACACCACCGTCATATTTCCACCACCATTGTATCTCTATCGCCATTACAACCACATCTCAACCACCATCATCATTCTCCAAAGGTCCAACACTACTACCAGTTATAGCTATTGTCACCACAACTACCGCCATTACCACCACAATACCTTTTGCTACGTAGTCATCACGAAACCGTATGAGTGACTTAAAATGACTTATCTTTATGAGAAACAAAAATAAAAGATAAAAAAGTAAATTATGTTGTCAAACAAATTTTTTTTTTTACTTATAAGTAACTATTTTGTCAAATATACTTTTGAAACTTTTTTACTTTATTAAAGCAAAAGTTCTTCTACTAGAAGCAAAATTCTTACTCGTGATTGCCAAATGACACCTTAGGACTTAAAAATAGTCATGACTACTTTTTATCTCAATAATTGTATAGGTTGTTTTGTTAACAAATACTCTATAAATGGTTCTCCCTGTACCAAAACCACCGCTAAACTATCAACATTTGGTAGTCCAAGCGGTGGTTTATTGAATTTGTGTTATTAGTGTATAAATAATGTAGTTAGACTTTATGTCATAGTTCAGTTAGATTTTAAGCATGTTCATATGTAAGAGTTCGAATTAGAAGTTACCATAAAACCAAAAAAAAAGGTCACCCCTATGGGCATATACTACCAAAGAGGCAAAGACCTTAGGTAGTTTCCTTATTTCAACAAAAAAGGAACTTTGCAGAAAATTTCTTTTTTCTAATCCAAAGAAAACTTCCTTCTTAATCCGTTAGATATTGACTTAAAAAGAAAAAGAATCCGTTACATATTGCATTAAATTAGGTAAGGTCACCCCCATAGGCATAAAATACTGTACAAAATATACTTTCCTGCTACTTGTGAACCCTAGTAATATACTTTCCTTATCTGTAGTAGGAACTTGGCAGAAAACTTCCTTCTCAATCCGTTAGACATTGCAGTAAATTAATTAAGTGTAAAACGTATTCAGAAGGAAGTTCATAAAATACTCTATAAAAATGGAGGATACCCGGACTAGACCTGTGTTGACCTAGCCCGGTTTCCTTATGGGCTGGTCCGGGCTGAAATTTAGAAACTCGGATATTTTTAAACCCTAAAAAGCAATCTCTATAATAAGCCGACTCTAGTACTTGTATTTAAACAAGAAACAAGATATACCTTCCACTTCCCTTATTCTTCCATATATATATATATATATATATATATACTTGTCTGATTAATTTTTTCAGCTTAATTTACAAGAAAGTAGTAGTAAATACTAATTAATGGAGAGGAAGAGGAAGAGAAAGGAGACAACTCCTATTACTACTATTCAAAAAAATTCATTGAGTAAACTAGTTGAACATGTGTGGTTGAATGAGGCTAAAGATAATAACTTTGTTTTCTCACCCTTTTCTATCTACTCTGCTTTATCCTTATTAGCTTCTGGTTCAGATGGTCAAACCCTAAAACAACTCTTGCGTTTTCTCAAGCGCAAAAATCTCACTGATCTTAACACTTATGTTTCTAAAATCCTTAACTCATCATTGTGGGATTATTCAGTCACTACAACCGGAAATAAAGCAAACGGACCTGTTCTGTCGTTCATAGGTGGGGTTTGGGTCAATAATAATAGTACTTCATGTGGTGGTGGTGGTGCTCTCAAACCTTCTTTTAAAGAAACTGCTACTTCAATCTACAGAGCTAAAGCTGAAGCTGTCGATTTCGAAACTGAGGTAAGAAGACATGACAAGTTAATTACCATTATTGTTTGTATTTCAGTTTAGTTTAATTTTTATTATGGTTTAATAATAATAATGACTTGATTTAATTGAAGGTCAAAGAAGTGACAAATAAGGTGAACAAATGGGCCGAGGAGAACACAAAAGGATTAATAAAAAATCTACTTCCGGACGGAGCTATCAATGAAAGCACACAGATAGTATTGGCGAATGCACTCTATTTCAGAGGTTTATGGGAACAAGATCAGTTTGATAAATCAAGAACAAAGGAAAAAAACTTCTATCTCCTCAACGGAACCTCGGTTGAAGTCCCTTTCATGACTAGTAACTTCATTGAAGATTACATTTCATGTTTTGATACCTTTAAAGTCCTCAAACTTCCTTACGAACAAGCCACCAACTCTGAAAAACAACGCCTTTCCATGTATATATTCTTACCTAATGAGCGAGATGGACTTGGTGATCTGATAAAAAAGGTGAGCTCTGAATCAGCAAATTTCTTGGAAAGACATCTTCCAAAAAATAGGATTAGGAAGGGAGAATTTTGGGTTCCAAAATTTAAGATCTCATTTGATATTGAACTATCAAGAGTACTAAAGGATGACTTGGGTCTGGATTTGCCTTTCGACCGGGTGAAAGCAGACCTGACTAAGATGTTGGAGAGTCCTGGAGAGGAAAATCTTTTTGTTTCAAAAGCCATACACAAATGCTTTGTTGAAGTTGATGAACAAGGAACTGAAGCTGCTGCTTCTTCTACTTTTATTGTGCGTAAACAGTTAGCTGCTAAAGCGCCAAGACAACCAGTACCAGTAGTAGACTTTGTAGCCGATCATCCTTTTTTGTTTATAATCAGAGACGATGTCAATAGGGTTGTATTGTTTATGGGGCATGTCCTTAATCCCTCATTCTCCGATTGAAGTTATTCTAATCGTACAGGTCGTCTTCTTTGATGGTATCTAGCTAGAGATAGAAATATATAATCATTCGTTATTAATTTTGGGAGACAATTATGAAAATCTTAGTATTAGGTTTTGGTTAATGTCAGTTTTTCGCATTATATTAAGCTTTGTGAGATGGAGAAAAAAAAAACAGAGATAATTATTAGTACTACACAGAGTATTGATGAGAATATTATAATAAGGCTCATATCTAGACTGCTTTTATCTATCTCAAGTTTTTCTTAAAAATGTGCTCAAGCTAGAACCTAGTAGTTTAGGCTTGTTATTGCTCATTAGTATGGGTTAAGGTATCTTACCAGGCCCAAACAAATACAAGCCCAACCGACATCAAGCAAGGTCCAACCGTCATGCAAGGCCCAACCGACACCATACAAGCCTAACCAACCGACTATGCTAGGGTTTGTTGATTAGAAGTTGTTATTTTATGTGATAATGTGTATAAGGAAGATTTGCGATTTTTTAAGATTTACTGCTATCTGAATAAACACACAGAGAATTCTTTCTCATATTTTTCTCTCTCTTTCCCCCTCACACGATTTCTCTCTCTCTCTCTTCTATGTTCACTCAAGTATTACATTAATTATTCAAGAGGTGATTTACCTCTTCACATGGTATAAGAGCCAATTCGATTTTTTTTTTTTTGAATATCAATTTCTTTTATCATGACTACTGCAACTTCCTCTGCTGATTATACTCCTCATCCACCACCAAATCCGGTATTTGATGTTCATCACTCTGATTCACCAACTCCGGTTCTCATCGCTCGTTATTATCTGAAGATAACTATGCCTCCTGGTCAAGAGCTATGAAGATGGCTCTTCGAGCAAAAGATAAGCTCGGGTTCGTAGGTTCAATTCCCAAACCCTCTTCACCTTCTGAATTACACTTATGGGAAAGGTGTATCGTGGATACGGAAAATCAGAAACTATGAAGCATTATTTTGAAGGCCACTGTTTTGGGGAAAGCAGAAAAGTTTCCCGGGAAGAAGGTGGAAAACCAAAAAAATTCAAACCAAACACTCCCCTCAAGTCGCCGGAATGAAAGTGCTGGCCGGAAATGGTTGCAACTTGTTTCTTTCTCTCTTCTCTATCTGCTTCTCTCTCTCTTTGCAACCCATGTATTATGATATTTTCTTGCTAACCATGTATACTTCAGGAAGAGAGAGAAGTGAAAATGAATGGAAGAAAATCTTCCAAGAATCAAGTTTTCGTGATTATATAAGATCATTCAATTGTTTGGATTTAGATCTCCCATTGAGGTATACCCTTGATCCCTATTTTCTGTAATCACAATGTATTAGGTTAGGTTTTTGTAATAAACAATGGTGCGGTGTTCATGATATAATTAGGTTAGGGTTTGATCCAGCTTCAAGATGGAATTTCTACAATACTAAAGACATTTTCCAAGTTTTGATTATAAAATGAAACTTATAGAAGTTACTAAATAACAAACTAGGGTTTGATTCAAATAGATCGATTAGGTTAACATCAAAAGATAACAAAAACCCGTACAAGATAATCTGTTAAACCCCAAAACCCACGTAATAAAATCCTAGAAACCAGATCCAAAAATTTTGGTAGATAATAAGAGAGGATAAGAGGAGAGAGGAGAGAGAGAATAAAGAAGAACGAAGAGAAAAGAGAGAAGAGAGAACTCTGTTGATGGTGATCGCCGGTATTAATGGTTGAAATCGCCGGAAGCCGGTGGAGGTTGCCGGAGTTCTAGTAGAGGTGAGAGGAGAGAAGAATGAATAAAAAACTAAAATCCTTACCTCATCATTGTGGGATTATTCAGTCACTACAGCCGGGGATAAAGCAAACGGACCTGTTTTGTCGTTCATAGGTGGGGTATGGGTCAATAATAATAGTACTTCATGTGGTGGTGGTGGTGCTCTCAAACCTTCTTTTAAAGAAACTGCTACTTCAATCTACAGAGCTATAGCTGAAGCAGTCGATTTCAAAACTCAGGTATGATATATAAGATCGGTTAGTTTGTGATAGTCCAACTCAAAACCAATCAGCAATGAGTAGAGAGGACCTAAACATTATACTTTTGGTTGCTAGATCGTTTTTCTTCCATGTAGACTATTCTCTTGCTTAACTACAATATTTGTCTCTAACTTTATTTAGTTTTAATGTTATGGTTTGATAATATATTTTTGAAGGCCAAAGAAGTGACAAACAGGTGAACAAATGGGCTGAGGAGAACACGAAAGGACTAATCACAAATATACTTCCCCGCGGAGCTATCGATGGACGCACACAGATAGTATTGGCCAATGCAATCTATTTCAGAGGTTTATGGGAGAAAGGTCAGTTTAATAAATCAAAAACAAAGAAATTAAACTTCCATCTCCTCAACGGAACCTCGGTTAAAGTCCCTTTCATGACTAGCGACTACAATCAATACATTTCATGTTTCGGTAGTTTTAAAATCCTGAAACTTCCTTACCAACAAGCCACCAAGGACCATGAAAAACAACACCTTTCCATGTATATATTCTTACCTAATAAGCGAGACGGACTTGATGGTCTGATTGAAAAGGTGGGTTCTGAATCGGATTTCTTGGAAGAATATCATCTTCCAAAACGAAGGGTTATGACGAGAGAGTTTAGGGTTCCAAAATTTAAGATATCATTTGACATTGAACTATCAAGAGTACTAAAGGATGACTTGGGTCTGGATTTGCCTTTCCATCCTGTGAAAGCAGACCTGACTAAGATGTTGGATAGTGATTCTCCACTACCGAAAAAAGTTTTCGTTTCGCAAGCCATACACAAATGCTTTGTTGAGGTTGAGGAACAAGGAACTAAAGCTGCTGCTTCTACTGTTATTAGGCGTGTACAGTTAGCTAGTATGGGGCCAAGACCAGTAGAACCAGAAGCGAACTTCGTAGCCGATCATCCTTTTTTGTTTATAATCAGAGACGATGTCAATATGGTTGTATTGTTTATGGGTTATGTCCTTGATCCGTCATCCGATTGAAGCTATTCTAATCGTACAGGTCGTCATCCGATTGAAGCTATTCTAATCGTACAGGCCGTCATCCTCTTTGATGGTATCTAGCTAGAGATAGAAATATATAATCATTTGTTACTAATTTTTGGGATAGAATTATGAAAATCTTAGTATTTGGTTTTGGTTAATGTCAGTTTTTTCGCATTATATTAAGCTTTGTGAGATGGACAAAAAAACAGAGATAATTATTAGTACTACAAAATATTATAAGGCTAATATCTAGACTGCTTTTATCTATCTAAATTTTTCTTTAAAATGTGCTCAAGCTGGAACCTAGTAGTTTTGGGTTGTGATTGCTCATTTGTGTCTTGGTTGTGTTGAGGGAAGATCAATAATAAATCTATGCTCAGTCTTCATGTCTGACTCGGACTCTTTGCCCGTGAAAGATGTTTTTACAAAAATTATTTGGGGACTTCTCCATGTATTCCCTGCCATACCTCATTGCTGAGGTAGCTAAAAAGACAAGCATGTGTACACCATGGAGTGTATGGGGAGTCCCTGTTACAAAATATAACCTTACATGCTTAATCTAATCATGTTTATAAGATGATTACGATGAAATCAAATAACATGAACAAGCATACTTACATAAACTCCAAAAGATTCATAGAGATGAAATAAATTATGGAAGCGTACCTTGATCCATAGCTTATATTTGGTGTGATGGGTTGATCTTCCACTTGGTTCTTCTTCCTTTTAGAACCTCTCTTGTGATGAAGGGATTTCACACTTAACCAAAATTGTAGAGATTAGGGAAGAAGCCTAAATGGGGACCATAACCCCTATTTATAGACTTTTATTTCTAATTTGGCCCCTCATCAAATTAGAAATCACTTAATGGTCTCTACACGTTTATTCCATGACAATTTGATACCTACTGGTCAAGTCAATCCGTATTAGACCACTTTACGACTTGACAATTTACTGAGATAGCCATACACATGTCTATACATATGTTAGCCCACATATGTTAGAATTTCTTCCAACAATCTCCCACTTGGGCCACATATGCTATTTAGAAATGTGTACATCAGTTGTGCTATCAAATATTAGGTATCCCAAATGTAAGAGGCAGTTTCTAAAAGTTATAAGAGGCGGTTTTGGTGGCGGTTTGGTGCAGCCAATTGAAGAGGCGGTTTGAGTTTCTAATTAATTTGAGTTGCATATGGTCGGTGGATGCATCCAATTTGAGTTTCTAATTAATTGGCACCAAATTTAGAAACCAAAGTTTCTAAATTTCCAAGTTAAAGGTCGGCTTATAGTATTATAAAAGGGGGGTCTTGAGTCTTTGTAACACACACCAACACAAACACAACTCTTCTTTAGAGAGAGCTAGAGAGAGAGCAAGTAAGAGAGATTTTTTGTTCATAGTTTTGAGCGGTGTTAAATTTCTCGGTCGTCGAAGATTTAGTATAGAAGGTTAATTACTATACGGTACCATCTTGGGACGAACTTGCGGATTGTGTTAGTCGTCTTCATCTATCCTTCAATAAAGATTTCTTGTTCGCCCGAGGACGTAGGCTTTAAAGCCGAACCTCGTTAAATTCTGTTCGCATATTTGATTTTGACTTAGCTTTTCGATTAATCTTCATAATCGGATCAATTTCTAGGATAGGTTCGATAGCTTCCGCGACTTTTAGTTATAACACCAAACAATCTGGTCCATCAGTTGTGCTAGTATGGGATTAAAGGGACTTTCGTAACATTCAATCGTTCCTAAATCCATCAGTACTCACACATACCAACATAACCAAATGACATAGATCAATCATGGACGCGTAGCATGGAAATTACATGCAATGTGATCTTACCATGTCTATTTCCAACTGGTCCACCCTTAACTTTAGCGAGATCGACCTTAACATTATATGACAGAGTGTAAAATAACTGAATACCTTATTTCTACAGAAAATACCCAAAACATAGAGCAATGTCTAAATAACACCAAACCATATGTGTACAAACTCTCGCTAAACCTTATTACCATATAGTGATATAACACCAATGAGAACAATGTTCTCATCAAACACCTTCGGTGTTAATCCCTCAGTTAGCGGATCCGCAATAATGGAGTTTGTCTTAATATGCTTTATAAGAAGCCCACTCTATGTTCTTTTATTCACAACCGAGAACTTTATATTTTAGTTCTCGTCGTTGTTAATATGAAAAAAATACAAAATAATTGTCACAATATGACTTTGATGGTATTTTAATACCCTTAGAATGCCATTTTTAGTGACAAAATACTGCAATCCTAATCCAAATTAGAAGTCTTATAAACTGCTACAAATTCTATTACATGATCCAAAAGAAGCTATGAGTGTTTAATTAACACTCTTCCTAATATAACTCTTTCAGTAAATAGACGAATGTAGCCTTATACTGATTTCTAATTATTTGCATCCACTATAGTCGGAATCAAATGCTTTATGATCTCCCAGAGGATCCGACTTCTTGTATATGAGCATATAATCTTTATTTCTCTATTAGTATTTGAAAATCTTTTTGGCTGCTTTCCAGTGATCCATTCCAGGAGTACTTAAATATTTGTCTAACATACCGACAATGAATGCTATATCTGGACGTGTACAAACTTGAGCATACATCAGACTCCCAACTGCTAAAGCATAAGGAATCTGTTGCATTTCTAGATTGGTTTGAGGGCACTAATTTAGACTAAATTTATCTCCTTTAACGACTTGGGTGTCTCCTAGTTTCAACATACAAAACCAGGAATACAAAGCTACTCCCACTGAATTTGTGATACACACAATCCTCAACAATATTTGTCTCGAAACCAAATGAGACTACAACTTGATGAAATTTGTAGTACCACTAACAAGAAGCCTGCTTGAGCCCATAGATGGATTACTTTAATTTGCAAACCATATTCTTTGGATCAACAGATACAAAGTTTTCGGGTTGCACCATATATATTATTTCATCAATGTCTCCATTGCGAAACGCCGTTTTGACATCCATTTGATGTAGCTCAAGATCAAAATGTGCAACAAGTGTCATAATTATCCTAAAAGAGTCTTTCGAAGAAACTGGAGACGTTTCTTTATAGTCCACGCCTTCTTTTTTTAAGTGAAGCCTTTAGCCACAAGACGAGCCTTATATCTCTCCACATTACCTTTCGAATCCCTTTTGGTTTTAAAAATCAATTTGCAACCAATAGTTTTCTTACCTTCAGGTAATGGGACAGATCCCAAACTGGATTGTCTTGCACTTATTCATTTTCTTCATTCATGGTGTTGATCCATTTTTTCAGAGTTAAAATCCTGCATGGCTTGACGAAAGTTGATTGGATCATCTTCTGTCAATCCACTAGTGTCCTCATGTTCTTGGAGATATACTACGTAATCATCTGAAATAGCACTACTCCTCTCTCTGATGGATCTCCTTAATGGCACTTCCTCTTGAGGTTGTTGAGTTTGTCCTTCAGGAACAACTTCCTGAACTGGAGTGGGGAGTTGTTTAACATTGTCTTCTAAGGGTTCCAAATCTCCTTCTTCGACAATCGTATGCAGGAAAATTGGTACATTTTTAGAAGTAGTAGTAGGAATCATAATTGATTCCTCCTCAAAGACAATGTCTTTAACCTTATTTCTCCCCCCAAACTCAACATCCTAAAAAAACACTGCAGTTCCCGTCTCAAAAATAGACTTTCTTGTGGGATCGTAAAATTTGTAGCCCCTAGATCGCTCTGAGTATCCAATAAAATAGTTGCTTATTGTTTTGGAGTCCAACTTCTTTTTCGTTTGCCCTATAAAGCCTTGCCTCAGATGGACATTCCCAAATATGTAGATGCTTTAGACTTAGCATTCGCCCTGTCCAAAGTTCATAAGGTGTTTTAGCAACTGCTTTAGATGGTACTATATTAAGGATATAAGTTGTTGTCTTTAATGCTTCTCTGCACAGACATCTAAGTCTGAGAAGTCAAGGGAATCCAAAATACCTTCCGACACCTGTCCCTTGAGTCTATTTTTGAATATATGACCCAAACGCTTATGCCATAATTTTGCTGAATTCACTTCAGTAATTTTCCTTTTCGTACCCCGTGTTTCCACGTGCAAGGTTTCATTATAGGATTCAATAGTGTTAAGCAAGTATAGCTTATCATAAGCACTTAGCGAACCAGTACCACACTTAATTGAATTTATAGAAAGACTAAGCTGATTATTTCCAAATGAACAATGATAACCAGATTTGTCCAAAACAGAAACCGAAACCAAATTCCGTCTGAATGACGGTACAACAAAGTGTCTTTCAAATCAAATAAAATCCTGTTCCTAATAATATTCTGAAATGACCTATTGTCTCGACCTCTACCGCCTGCCCTTCTCCCACATAGATGTATCTTTCACCATCAATTGGCTTTCGGTAGCTCAAACAACCCCGCATAGAAACACTAATGTGAGTAGATGCACCTGAATCTAATCACCACGTGTTTCTAGGTACTGGAGATAAATTAACTTCAGAATAGACCAAAGTAAAGAACATACTTTTCTTGGCACGCTAAGTAGCATACTCGGTACATTCTTTCTTCATATGTCCAGGTTTTCCACAAAAGAAACAATTGTTTTTTTTCTTAGGTTTCTTTTGCTCTGGACCCTTAGCAGCTTCATTATCCTTATTCCTTTTCTTGCCCTTCCCTTTTGAGATACTGGCCAAATGAGCACTTTCAGAGTTCTCATGCTTCAGTTTTTCTTCTTCTTGCACACAGTTTGAAATGAGCTCATTAAGAGTCCACTTCTCCTTCTGGCAGTTGTAACTGACCTTAAATTGAACAAATTGTGCAGGAAGAAAGTTCATTACCAAATGCACGAGTAAGTCCATTTGGTATATAAGTAATATTAATGGAGTCGGATTGTGACTACTACTCAAACAGATTCATCATCATCATTGAGTAAACTAGTTAAACATATATGGATGAATGAGGCTAAAGATAAAAACTTTGTATTCTCACCCTTTTCTATATACTCTGCTTTATCCTTATTAGCTTCTGGATCAGATGGTCAAACCCTAAAACAACTCTTGGATTTTCTCAATCACAAAAGTCTCAATGATGTTAACACTTATGTTTCTGAAATCCTTAACTCATCAATAGTGGGATTATTCAGTCACTGAATTTTTCTCTCATCTCTTCATAATCCATCTTTAGAGCTTTAGCCATTTCTCCTGATATAGTTAAAGCCAGCTTCTTGATTTCATCTGAGTATTCTTCCAATGTCTCTCTGTAAATTACATAAATTTGAATTCAATTTTGATATCCTACTATTTGCAATATAATTTTATCTACTTCAAAAGTATAATAAATCTCAACCCCAAATCGGGTTGCAGAAGTTGCATAATACAATCTATTCAAGAACTTCTACCTCAAAAAGATCTCATTCAAGAATAAAGGTTAACATAACCACAAGTAAAATGTCCTAAACTAGGTATCTCATATGTGGGCGGAGTCAATTCCGTCATGCAAACGCCAGTTGCAGTCGAACACGTCTAGATGTGAGCATGACGAGTTCAAGGATTTGCTCGGGGATGTCTACATGAAAGATTGCTCGCAGCCACGGAGGTCAAGCATACACCTAACGTCCAGGCACCACAGTACCCATTGTCACGTCATGTGGTGCCTGCACATCTAGTGAAATAGTAGGACAATGGCCTTTGTCCAATACCCATCTCATATGTCAATAAGATGACAAGCTATATACATACCTGAGAGAAGAAGGTAACTTGGCAAATAAATTGGGGTTTCTTATCCTGGTTGGAAGTGTGGTAACATAAAACATATCGGACCAATCAAGTTTTTGTTCATCGGACTGGACAAATAACTGACCAAATCCCTCTTGATCCCCTGGTTGTTGCCATAAATTTTGCTTTTCCAAAAATGGGAGTTCAAATAATTCTCCAATTTCCAACTTTACTTCTTCAACAAAAAAAAAAAGTACTCACTCCATGGTTTATCACCTATAGATTAAAAAGATGACAAGTTAGTCACTATTTATTTTTCGACTTCGAACTTTTGAAACATGTCTCACTCTGCCTTATTATTTCTCTCGCTTTTATTCACGACTTTTATCAATAAAATGAAAAGAAATACAAATTGCCAGCGAAGGGGAAGCCCCATTTGCCCGAAGACTAGATTCCCTTTATCTTTTAAAATCTAATGTTCATGCAGATTGCCATTTTAAGTTCAGTTGAAAGTTGACATTCAAGTAAATCTGATTTACATTCTAAAATCCAAAATATCTATAAAATCTAGAGAGAAAACACAAATTCCTAGATTACATATTAATTTATAATACCTATACTAACCTTCTTTATATATAAAATCTGATTTACATTCTAAAATCCAAAATATATTTTTACCATTTTTATCTCCACATTCTCTCTCCAATCACGTTTAAATTCAAAGTAAATTCCATCTTCAATATATTTCTTAACTGAAATCTGAAACTTTCTCTCTCTCTAAAAACGAAAGCTCCAATAAACATCCTTTAAACTCATCAGCAGCAGTACAAACCTCCATTGTTTCATCTTCATTACAGCAGCAGTAAAAACCTCCATTGTTTCATCTTCATTAGAGCTGCTGAAATCATCTTCTTCATCGTTAATGAGGTAAAACACTTTCTGTTTTAGACGATTTTATATTCTGTTTCAGTTTATTATAACAGATTCTCTCTCTAAAGTTGATCATACATAATTTTGAGTATAAGTTTCAAAGATTTTTGGTACCAATTCATAGAAACAATCGAATGTTTGATGTTTATTTTCTTTCTCTCTTAAAATTTCATTTATGTCTTTGATCTTGATGTTTAATCCTTCAACTCGAGTTTGTCATTATTACAATCAATCATCATATCAGATATCTTTAGATTTGTAGTTTAAGATTAATGATATTCTCATTTTTTTTTCTTCAGATCTGGTTTTCAATCCGTACGAATTTATGAAACATTTGTTCTTTCGTACGGTTACTCATAACAGAATTTACAGTACATGTACTTTATCGTAAATTACCATAATTTATAATAAATTACGCAAACATCTTTTCTACGATGTTTTTCAAATTGAGAACACGTTATATGTATTTTATAACAAATTATATATACTTTATCAGGAATACAAGAATTATTATATTAATGTCCATAAATTATGGGTAATTTATAGACCATTACCCGTGCTTTAACACCAAAACAGTACTTATTTCATTAGTAGAAATACTTCGTTTTACTATCAAATCTCGTGTAATTTGCAGTAAAGTATATGTAATTTACGTATATCTTCATGTGTTTACCATTATGTATATAATTTACGTACAAGTGCACATAAATTATGTATTATTTATTTACCATTACGTGTACTTCTCACCCAAAACAGTAGCCTTGTTAAGTTTACAAAACTACTCAAAACCTTCGAATATTGTCAAAATTTGAAAAACATTATACATAATTTACGAAATTGTACATGTAGTTTATAATACAATATATGATTTTTTTTTTCTTTAATGTATGTGTATTTATGTGTGTAGATTTGATATACCAGATGGAATTTCAAAGAGAATCATCAAATCAAAGTAAGTCAATGAAACTAATGGAGAGTACATGGATGGGCACCATTTTTGAACCAGAGAAGATTTTGTACGTTTTTTTTTTTTTGTAACAGAATGTAAACGATGTGTAATGTAAAAGAAATTATGTGTAATTTATTGAACAAGACCCACATACATTTGGTAAATTATGTTATATACTTGACAAATGATGGTTCCCTCGTCATAAATAATACATAATTTACGTATTTGTTTCATAATTTGTATTCGATGTGTATTTATGTATAAGTAAAAACGAAAACAAATGCTGCTTTAATGTTCCCAGAAAAATATACTATTTCCAAATCTGAAAGTTAAATGAGAGAAAGTGATATATATGTTTTTTATATTAACACCCAAATCACGCTAAATTGATCCTAGAAAATATGTTATTTCCAAATCTGAAAGTTAAGTGAGAGAAAATTGATTTGAATCGAAAAAAAATTTAAATAGTAAGATAGAGAAAATTGATTTGGTTTCTAAATCTGTAAAGAAGAGAGAGAAAATTGATTTGAAAATATCCGTGGTGATGACGTTTCGTTTTGGTTAGGATTTTTGTTTCTGATTGATTCGGATAATAGGAAAGAGAAAATTTGATTTCCAAATCTGTTTAGAGGAGAGAGAAATTATGATTTGTTTCTATCCATTTTTTTCAAATAAATCTCGAAATTTTTTGCTAATAAATCTCCATAATTTTTGCTAATAAATCTCCACGCTAAATTTGAGCGTGGGACATTGACGGTAATGTATTTAAAAAGTGAGGGTTTTATGTCCATAATGTAAAATGAATAAATATCCAAACCTTTTTTGAACATTATTTGGTCTATGTACCCACCGACCATATTAATAAGTTGTACGAGGCATTTTAGCAGATACAAACATTAAATAATCCCAAGGAGAAATTTCTGGTCACTTTGTTCACACAACTGCCATGGGTCAGACAAGACTTACTGGAATTTTGTAGGCGAAATTTTACACTCGTTCATTTTTTTGGTCTCAATGGGTGTCCGGCACGGTCCCATCGCCCCCAAACCCTAAAAATTTATCAAGGATTTCAAGGCCTTATATACCAAAATGGATTTAGTAGTTTCTCAATCTAAATTGTATCAAATTTAGAAACAACTTAGTACGTAGGATATTGTTAAACAACATCTAAACCCTAAAAAACAGTGTCTAGGCTTGTTAAACGTCTCTTAATACTAGTTGCTAACCGACTCTAATACTTCTTATATATTTGAACTAAGGAAGTAGGAGGATATACCTTTCTTATTATTCCCTACTTCTCTTTCTTTGATCTCATTAGTAATATTAATTACTAATGGAGTCGGATTGTGACTCTACTACTCAAGCAAATACATCATCATCATCATTGAGTAAACTAGTTAAACATGTATGGATGAATGAGGCTAAAGATAAAAACTTTGTATTCTCACCCTTTTCTATATACTCTGCTTTATCCTTATTAGCTTCTGGATCAAATGGTCAAACCCTAGAACAACTCTTGGGTTTTCTCAATCACAAAAATCTCAATGATGTTAACACTTATGTGTCTGAAATCCTTAACTCATCAATGTGGGATTATTCAGTCACTACAACTGGGAATAAAGCAAACGGAGACGACGGAGAAGTACGACCTATTCTCTCGTTTATAGGTGGGATTTGGGTTAATAATACTTCATGTGGTGGTGGTGGTGCTCTCAAACCTTATTTAAAGAAACTGCTACTTCAATCTACAGAGCTGCAGCTGAAGCAGTCGATTTCAAAACTCAGGTATGATATAAAATCGATTAACTACAATACTTGTCTTTGTTAAGTTTGTGGTTGTCTAACTCAAAACCAATTAACAATGAGTAGAAAAGACCTAGATATTATATTCTTTGTTATTATTCTCTCATTTGGGACTATTCTCACAGTCTCTAACTTTATTTAGTTTTAATATTATAGTTTGATAATAATTTCTTTGTTGGAAGGCCAAAGAAGTGAGAAACAAGGTGAACAAATGGGCCGAGGAGAACACAGAAGGACTAGTTACAAATCTAATTCCCGACGACGGAGTTATCAATGAAGACACAAACATAGTATTGGCGAATGCACTCTATTTCAGAGGTTCATGGAGGAAAGATCAGTTTCAACCATCAAAAACAAAGAAATTGAACTTCTATCTCCTGAATGGAACCTCTGTTGAAGTCCCTTTCATGATTAGCAACTATAATGAATACATTTCATGTTTCGATAGCTTTAAAGTCCTCAAACTTCCTTACAAACAAGCCACCAATGACTCTCAAAAACAACTCATCCTTTCCATGTACATATTCTTACCTAATGAGCGAGACGGACTTTATGATCTGATTGAAAAGGTGGGTTCTGAATCCGATTTCTTGGAACGTCATCTTCCAAAACAAGAGGTTAAAACGGGTGAAGTCAGAGTTCCAAAATTTAAGATCTTATTTGATATTGAACTATCAAGAGTTTTAAAGGATGACTTGGGTCTGGATTTGCCTTTCGACCCAGAGAAAGCAGACCTGACTAAGATGTTGGATAGTAATTCTCCAAAGAAAAATGTTTCGAATGCTCAAATGCTCTGTGTTTCAAATGCCATACACAAATGCTTTGTTGAAGTTGATGAACAAGGAACTAAAGCTGCTGCTTCTACTGTTATTGTGGGTAGACTGTTTGGTTATATCGGGAAACCCATACCGGTAGTACCAAAAGTAAACTTTGTAGCCGATCATCCGTTTTTGTTTACAATCAGAGACGATGTCAATAGAGTTATATTGTTTATGGGTCATGTCCTCAATCCGTCATCCCATTGAAAAAAACTATTAGAATAGTTTAGTTCGTCCTGTTTGATGGTCTATATTATCTGAAAATCATTTGTTACTTTGGAAGAGAATTATAAAATTATTAGTATTATGAAGAAAATCTTAGTATTGTTTTTCTTTTCTTCCTTTTGTTCATCTATATTATCTGAAATTGTCCCTCTATGTGGATGATTTTGACGAGTAGCCGAAAGAAACTAAGGTATACAAACTCTTGTAGTATAAGAGACAAAAGTGAATCTAGCTCTCCTCGTTCTGATTTGTATGAGTCTGACTTGTCTGATTTGTTTATATTATGAAAAAAAGAAAAGAAAAAACTAACACAACCGTTGTCGGTATTCACATCTTAGAAAGAAGAACAACTTAAAATGTTCAACAGGGATTACTTTTCCTTTCTCAATCAATCCTCAAAGAATCTATCCTCAAAGAATCTATATACGATTTTCCTTCAAGTTTTCTAGCAAAGAAGTCTTTGAAGTATTTTTCAGCACTAACTCTTGTGAATAATGGTAGATTATGTGGAGGATCAATTAAGCTAAGTGCAGGACCTAATTCTGCGTCGAGATTTGTGCTGTAGAATGTCGCAATTGAAAGCCTTTCTTTCGTCGAATTCACAACTGCTCTATGCTCAACACTTCTATAAACACCATTGCTTATTATCTGTTGCATATCAAACAAAAAGACAAATGAGTCAAAAATCGTGGTGAAGTTAAGCTAAAGATCGTCGTTGCTATAGTGTGATTCCACACTATCTTCGTGATTGTAGTAATCTCACACTAACGAATAGTATGATAAATACAAGTATATCAGCGGGATTAGTCGGACTCAAACGAATTAGAATCATGAAAAAGAAACACAGAAGGGGAAAGAAACGTTACCTCCAGCATGTCACCAATGTTAACCACAAAGGCATTTGGAAGTGGCTTTACAGGAATCCAGTTTCCATCTTTTCTTATTTGAAGGCCTTCAATTTCATTGAGTTGAAGGACAATGGTAAGAGCATCAGCATCTGAGTGTGGTGTAAACCCTATTACTTGATCTGGTTGAGAACAAGGTGGGTAGTAATTCAGTCTCATTGATTGAACACCATCACTGAATTTATCTCTCATCTCTTCATAATCCATCTTTAGAGCTTTAGCCATTTCTCCTAATATAGTTAAAGCCAGCTTCTTAATTTCATGTGAGTATTCTTCCAATGTCTCTCTGTAAATTACATCAATTTGAATTCAATTTTGATATCCTACTATTTGCAATATAATTTTATCTACTTCAAAAGTATAATAAATCTCAACCCCAAATCGGGTTGCAGAAGTTGCATAATCCAATCTATTCAAGAATTTCTACCTCAAAAAGATCTCATTCAAGAATAAAGGTTAACATAACCACAAGTAAAATGTCCTAAACTAGGTATCTCATATGTGGGCGGAGTCAATTCCGTCATGCAAACGCCAATTGCACTCCAACACGTCTATGATGTGAGCATGATAGTTCAAGGATTTGCTCGGGGATGTCTACATGAAAGATTGCTCGCAACCCCGGAGGTCAAGCGTAGGCCTAACGTCCAGACACCGCGGTACCCATTGTCACATCATGTGGTGCCTGCACATCTAGTGAAATAGTAGGACAATGGCCTTTGTCCAATACCCATCTCATATGTCAATAAGATGCCGTGCTATATATACATACCTAAGAGAAGAAGGTAACTTAGCAAATAAATTGGGGTTTCTTATCCTGGTTGGGAGTGTGGTAATATAGAACATATCGGACCAATCAAGTTTTTGTTCATCGGATTGGACAAATAATTGACCAAATCCCTCTTGGTCCCCTGGTTGTTGCCATAAACTTTGCTTTTCCAAAAATGGAAGTTCAAACAGTTCTCCAATTTCCAACTTCACTTTTTCTATTAGTGAAGTACTCACTCCATGGTTTATCACCTATAGAGAACAAAGATGACAAGTTAGTCATTACATATTTACCGACTTCAAACCCTCGCTTCATGTCTCACTCTTTATTATTTCTCTCTCTTTTTATCTCTCGCTTTTATTAAGGACTTCTATCAATAAAACCTTCAATAAAATGAAAAGAAATACAAATTGCCGACGAAGGGGAAGCCCCATTTGCCCGAAGACTAGATCCCCTGTATCTTTTAAAATCTGATGTTCATACACATTACTCTTTCAAGTTTAGTTGAAAGTTAACATTCAAGTAAATCTAAAGGAACTATTAGTTAGAGTGGCAAAAAGACATGTTGAACAATTTGAAGGACTAAACTAGTGAGTCGGGTCATATCGGGAAGTCATTTCAGAATTAACCCTTAATTAATCACTAATATGAATCAAACAAATAAACTCCCAATCAAAATATTATCAATGAGAATACCTGAAAGAACCCCCAGTGTTTGGAAGCAGAGTGTAACCGATCTAGTTCCGAATCGGCCATGGATTTTACAGAAGAAAGCAAGTTCTGGATATTAATAATAGGTATCTCCGAGTTAATGGTGGGATCAAGAGCTGAAGAGTAGTCTTCTCTATCGTTGCGAATGTATCGAAGTGGGATTTGAGTATTGTATTGTTTGGCTAGTTCTTGGACTGATGGAACTATAAGAGAAGTTCCAAACATCACTTCTTCCTCTTTAACCTTTCCTGGTGACTCCATTTAATCCCAGTGATTGATAATTTGAGCAGATAAAACTAACCTAGTTCACAGGTATTCATGTAGAGATTCTCTCTCTCTCTGTATATAAATATAAGAGTGAGTGGATGGCGTAACATGGTTAAGAGTCACATGATCTTGTGGCTCATAAAAGTGTTGAAGCATGTGAGAATATTCTCCTCCAACATTGAAAATGAAGTTGAAGGACTAAATTAAATATACCCGAGAACGTTTGAGCATTTCTTAAAAGTCCTAAATCAAATATGTAAGAATATAAAAAAAAATCAAATATGCAAGAAGTGTGAAGGATTTCGATGCAGTTGAACGAAGTAGCAAGAAAGTAGTACAAACTCTAAAAAGAGGATAAAGAGAACTTAGGTCTCTGCTATAGAAGCCATCAATTGAGGTTGATTAACTCTCGAATCACATTATACAGAAGTTACGAGCTTCTTCTTTAGTAAAAAGTTTTAAACAACCGTTTCAGACGGTGTAAGTATGATGAGAGGGCTCTCTACCAGTTACTAAACGAGGAATAAGGCCCTCATTTGCTTTTCTTAAGAATGCATCACCGAGGATAAAGTTATGACATTATCGTTATAGGCAGAAGCTCTCGCCATCCTAACAAGGTAACCCCAACCATGTTTCAATGAAATCCCATTAGGAAATCCTGCTATCTTTAAAAAGTGATGTGCTCGAATGGTGAAAAAGCCATGTTTTTATGAGAACTCTAATTCCATGAAATTATGGATTATCAAAGGCAAAATGCATTCACTAAACGGGAAACAGATATATTAAGATTACCAACATCAAATCCGAAACTAAGCATATCATAATATTCAGATAACAGATATCCTGAATTTATAACTACTTTAAGTTGATAAACTAAAACAGTCTTCTTCATAAAAAAGAAACAACAAGATCCTGCAAAATGTCTAGAACCGAGAAGAACCTAGTAAGGCAACCGATACCCTCCAAACCAAGTACCCCGATACCCTCCAAACCAAGTACCCGATATCCCCAAGTCGGGATGTTGGAAACTTGTCAAGAGAATGCCGTCATCTTCTACTTGGATCTCTGCCTCATCTTCCGGCGCTTCCTCTTCAGTCTCCTCATTCTCTTCTTCTTCCACTGTTTCAACAAAAACTTACTCAATATAAAGAAATAACAGTACATAAAACCGACATATAAATTTACTCACAGCATAATGTAAGGATATATGTGAAGCTTAAAGCATGAAAGTAGGATTTCAAATAAGAACAAAATTTCGTGTGATCATTTCTTGAAATCTTGAGGTTAAACATTTAAAAGACTTGTTGAGATAGATACTTATTAATACACCTATAATTTTCCTTTCAAATAGATTGGGAATAAGGGAATCGTAGCCATTAGTCCCAATTGTCAACATCTCACATACTTGAGAATCAAATTACAAGAAAACAACCAAATTGTGTTTCAGTTCTCAATCCAACACCTAACCACCGAAAAAGAATTGAGTTGATAACAAGATGAGTTACCAAGGGCTTAATTTCAATTTTCGGACTAAGAACGATCTAACTTTGATACTTAAATTATCATTCGTTCTACAATTTGGGACTACTGCTTGTATGAGGCATTCCACCTGATAGAAATGGCCGCGCATATTACAACTAAGGTAACTCGATCAACATAATAGAAATGATTTTGCGATATCTAGAATAATGCCAATTGAACTCACTTGGCAAATAAAATGTCACCAATTACCAAAGACTAAGAGGACAATGTTAAAACCTAATTCTTTCACATACAATGTTCAGTTGAATAAGATGAATAAACAGCATAAGATAAATCTCTTCACATTTAACGATCAGATAAACATACCATTTCAATCTATAGATATCTTTTGAACAAACAAAAAAAAACATACAGTAGATTCAGGTACAACAGCAAAGCAAACCCCTAGAAAGAGTTGTGAACACGTAACTGTTTATTTCTAGATATAGATCGAAGATGAAAAAACTACAAATCAATCAACTTATAAGAAGAAATCGTAATTTTTGAACGTGAAAATTGTAGCTAATGAATTTACAATATACATGGATCGATCTAGAGAGAGAGAAAGAAAAGATTTTAGAAAGATAGTATAAAGATTACCTTGGCTCTCATCTTCGCTGCTCAAGAATCCGCCGATGAGTCTTCTTCTACGTTGGTTAGGGTGTTACGCGGATAATTGAAACCCTAGTTCTCTATATTTATAGGGTTAGTTAGGGTTTAATGTTGAGTTGCAGAACAACGAGCAGTTGGGCCCGTTAGATTGAAGTTTCGAAGTTTTTAAAGGCAGCCATCTGACGGTGGCGTTCAAAAGAAAGAAATGGAAAAAATATATACCGCTAGAAGGAGGGGTCGAACCTCCGACCTTGTGGTTAACAGCCACACGCTCTAACCAACTGAGCTATTCCAGCTTTTCATTAAAGCTTGTTAATGTCAGCATGAAATACAATTAGTTCTAGACTAGGGTCAAAAATTTAACGAACGCAAGTCCATGAACTAGAGCTGAGGCCTGAAGGAACCTTTTCCCTAGGGGTGTCAACGGGTCGGTTCCGGTTCGGGTATTTAACTATCCAGAACCGGAACCTATAAATCGTAACGGTTTCGGTTCTTGACGGTTCCGGTACCGGTACCTCAATCAAAGGATCCAGAACCGGAACCTTTAAAATTCTCGGGTACCCATCGGGTATCGGGTACCCATTGGGTATTCACAAAAGTATATCAAATATTTCTTAAAGTAGAAGAATTTGCATGAATCTAGTGAAAAGAAATATCATAAACGAC
Organism: Eschscholzia californica subsp. californica; assembly: GCA_002897215.1. NCBI lineage: Eukaryota > Viridiplantae > Streptophyta > Magnoliopsida > Ranunculales > Papaveraceae > Eschscholzia > Eschscholzia californica. The sequence goes on along the minus strand of BEHA01050467.1, from coordinate 875,495 downwards.
ATAGATCCTTAAATAAGCAAATATCTCGGGTACAATAGTTGATGAGTATAAGAGATTAGAGATTAGGGGAATCAAGAAAGAAGAAATGAACCTTTATGTTATATTAACTCGCTCACTTTTGTGTTTTATAAACTAGTTTTCAACCAAGGAAAAGAGGATTTGAGAAATTTCATAACTTGGTGAGTTGGTAACTTGGTGAGAAAAACCCTGACGTACAAAAATACTATATAATCTAGGGTATTTTTTCGTATTATCTCGGGTACCCATTACCCGTCGGGTACCCGGCGGATATACCCGATAAGGACCCGCCTCCTAGTCGGGTCCTTTCGGGTATACCCATTTAAGACCCGATTTCCTTAATGGATCTAAAACCTATACCCAGTACCTACCCATTAAGACTCGGGGTCGGTTCGGTTCTCGGGTAAACGGGTACCCATTGCCACCCCTACTTTTCCCCAACAATTGATGTTCTTCACAACACATTTTCTGTCCGACATATGTGCCAGACACGGGCACTCGACACATTTTTCGTCTGAGATATGTGCTAGACGCTGGCAGACGGCACATTTTTCGTCCGAGATATAGAAAACGTTTTAATTTTTTGAAAGGTATCGTGCACATATCGCATCCGAGATGTGCAGGGCAAAGAACATTTTCATTTCCGCAACTGTTCCCTTGCCTTTTTTTCAAGACGACTATTGAAATTAATACCCCAACCAGCATTCAAGGACTCTAGAGGGGCTACTCGTCCATTTCAACATAATTTAGAAATCTCTGTTTGCTTTAATCTTTATAAGCCTCATCTTGATTTGAGTTATGTCGGAAAAAAAAAAATCAATGTAAATTATTCATCAAATGAAAACTAGCTTCATAAAAGCTGACTCAAAATCAAATTTCAGATCTTACTTATAGAGAAACAGAGGTACCTAGGCCAATTTCACATCTAGTACAAGCCTCAACCTTCATTCCTCCTATTTCACATCTAATTTGTAGTATATTGCTGGATAAGAATTAGGAGACCATATAATTTTATTGGTTGTCAATCAAATTTAAGGAAAAAAGGGGGCGGATTAAATTGTTAATCAAATAAAGTTAGTGCCTAATTACTTGAGATTGACCTAAATAAGCAGCAGGGCTTTCAACAATTTCCCCAAATAAAAATCCCCAATTTGAACATAGTAACAATAAATTTCAATAATAATCCGATTTTCATTGATTTCAAAGCAATACAACTAATTGCATTAGAGAACATGATCAGTTCAAATTTCTCCACCACAGAGAAGAAACCCTAACTTCACAATTTTTTTTTTACAAAACCACCAAATTGGAAAAAAAGAACAGGAACCCTAACCCCCAAATCCATAGAGGGTCCTTCCTTGTCTTTTAAGTGCATAAACAACATCCATGGCAGTTACAGTTTTCCGGCGAGCATGTTCAGTATAAGTAACAGCATCTCTGATGACATTTTCAAGGAAGATTTTAAGAACACCTCTTGTTTCTTCATAAATCAACCCACTTATTCTTTTAACTCCACCACGTCTTGCTAAACGTCTAATTGCTGGTTTTGTAATACCTTGAATGTTATCTCTTAGAACTTTACGATGTCTCTTTGCTCCTCCCTTTCCTAACCCTTTCCCTCCTTTTCCTCTTCCCGACATTCTCTCTCTCTCTCTCTAAAATTGGTTTCTTCTGGTTTTGGAGTGGAATGGTATGAGTAGTTCTTTCGAGTTATTTATAGCCATCCATCTATGTGTTAAAGAAAGAAACTTTGTGTATCGTTGGATTGGGTTGTAATCCGCGTCATTGTTCACTTCTGTGATTTTGTCCGTAAGATTAGATGATGGGTTTTTATTGGCTCGTGTGTGAGTCCACGGATCTCCTTTTCTATTTTATTTTTTGTTTGAGTTAAACGAGAATTACATTCATAAGTAGGGGTCTGTTTGATACGTGAGAATTGATAGAAAAAAAAGTCATTTTCTTTCTGATGGGAAAGAAAATCAATTTTTTCTGATAAGAAATTACACTTTAAACTGTTTGATAGGATGTAGGAAAACGAGGGTTGCCCTTAAAAAAAATGTATAAATTGGGTTCTGAGCTGGGTGCTTTTATAAAGTGATATATAAAATTGACTTTTTGGGTGGTGCCTTCAGAATTTTGGAAGGCTTTGTCCTCTCATTTATTCTCTTCCCCAAATCTCATCTCCACCATCTGATAATTATAGGGTTCACCGGACTAGGAGATTGAGAGATTTACAGATTGGGAAATTGACAGGTTAGGGGGTCTTCTTCTTAACCCCTCTCTTCTTTCTCTCTCTAGGGTTCTATTGTTGTTCTTCGACTCATCTTCTTTTGGTGTTTTGGTGTTCATCCATTTTTGGAGCAGTTTTACTGTTTTTCTTCATGGTGGTCATTCAATTTCGAGAACAAATTTTATATGTTGTTCATTCAAAGATGAAGATGAATGATTCATTAATTTATTATTGATTTTTTCACATAAGGATTTATTATTGATTCATTCATTTTTATATTGATTTCTTCCTTCTGAGTACATGGTCGAGAGTTTAACTTCTCTCTGAGTACAACATGAGAGTTACATAAGTGAAGTACACCACATACTAAAATTTCATTGGTAACGTTAAAATCTATATGCAGACTCTTCTAAAATTCTCTCTAATTCTTTACACTTAAAACAATTCCTCTAAGTCCTATTTATAGATAATGGCTTTTCCAATATATTCTATTACCAACTTCACTTAATCTAGAAACTTAATCATGCTTGCAAGATTCTTTGTTATTTTTTATGTTACATCAGTATATTGCTTTTTCGCCCCACGCCATTATGTGCAAGTACACACGCTATCCATACAGAAACTCATGGCGTACCCATTAGGTGACAACATCTAACAATAGACTATGTGCCTGACACGAATGTACTGACACGATAAAAGGTGTTAGGACCACAAATACCACTTTAGGGATCTTCCCTATAAAATTACAGGTACATGCACAGTTACCGGAGATCCAGTGTGAGAATGTATTTTAGGTTACCGCATCTGACATCATACTGATGTCGTATACAATTCCCATACTGCCGTTACACAGATTTATTTCACAACTGCAAGAGATTAGATGGTGAAAAAGGATGCTCCAAAATAGACCTCTATCTCAGTAATGCAGCGGGTTTCCTTTTTCTTTTTTCCTTATTAATAAGAGAGGTTGGTTAATCTCTAGTTATCTTCCAAACTAGGAGAAAAGTAGATACAAATTTGAAGATGGGTATAGTGGAAACCTAATCTTAAACTATAACTAACATTTAGAATGTTGTATCATTTAAAATGTGCGAGTTCACGTGATATTATCTGAAAATGTGTCGTAATGTGCCAGAAATGTGTATGATGAAGTTTGGGATTTTTGATACTTGTCGATAAAAAAAATAATTTCTAGGCTTAATCCGCCTTCATTAAAGTTTAAAGATCAAGGGGCCTACTAGTACTCTTGTCTAAGCTAATAAGTTTTAAAATCCGATCAACTTCTTTCAGGCAATCGGACAAAGTATGTCAAAAAGGCCAAAAATTATGGAAGCTAATGAAAGCATACCAAGTCTTGGAGAATATCGCTTGCTTATTTGGTCACAGAGATGGCTTCTGGAAGCTGCATTTGTGTATATAAATTATGCTTTCCACCGGGAACAAATTTTTGAGTAATGTAGAATGAAAATCTTAACAAAGGTTCTGGAAATGCCACATGAGAGCAAAACATGAAAAAAAAAACTGGAACTTCTTGCAACTTCAGTGCCAATTCAGGAGACCAAGTCATATTGACAAGATCATAAACCATATGAACAATTAGTAAGATACATTGTACTAATTCTTTTAGCAAACAGAAGTTACTGTAGTCAACTGAAGTATTGAAAATAAGAGTATAGTGGTTGAGTCACTAGGTGTAAATGTTACAGAAGTGGAAAAATTAAATGACCTAATAACAAACCTAATCGTCAAATATGTAGAGACTTTTATATCCAAGATATCATGGTGAAATTCAATGAGCTGGTTCATCAATTAATTCCTAATACACGACAAGTTGGTGAAATTCAATGAGTGACATCAACAATTCCAAATCACGAATAACAAGAAAGCAACTGCGCTGAGAATTAATCATCCATGAATACTAACGAATAACAGAAAAGGGACAAAAACGAGAAAAACAGAAATCCAAAGGTGGTAGTTGTTCAGTTGTGGCCTTTGGAGAAACTATATTTTGTCTGCTGCCACCAAACTATCTAAATGCCCTAATGTTCGCCCGTCCAGATCAATTAATAACCATAATTTTTATCTTCCACCCACTGTATACTCCCAACAGTTACTCCAAACTTAGAATCAACTCCTTAAGAGACAAAGTAAGCAAGAAAATAGAAACAATCTTCTAAGGTGGAAATCTTTCTCTAAAGAGTAAAATACAGTAACACTGTTAAAGCGATACATACCAGGATCGTGGCAAAGGGATTTACATATAGAATTCATGCCTGGAACACCGATGTATTTATTAATTGACGTGTTCCCACCCTACAAGAGCTGACACTAAGATCACTTTAAGCCTAATATAATAGAGATTTGGCGTAAAACTGTAAACATGTAAGTTGAAGCTGTATAATGAGATTCACATATGATACAAAACTCTTGTTGTTCACATACAATTAAGTAAAAGCTCATTAAAATAAATATGTCATTGACAAAGTCAAAATCTATACGAAGACTCTTCTAAAATTCTCTCTAACTCTATACCTTTAAAATAAATCCTCTAGGTCCTATTTATAGATCATGGCTTTTTCAATCTACTTCTAATACCATCTTCGACTTAATCTAGAAACTTAATCATGAATGCAAGACTCGTTGTTATTTCCTATGTTACATCAATATAGTCGTTTTAGCCACCTTTTATAGGGTCAGTATATTCATGTAGGGCACATAGTCTCTTGTTAGATACAGTCACTTAGCGGGTACAGCACGAGTTTCTGTATGTACAGTCAGTGGCGAGGCCACATAGGGGCCTATGGGGGCATGGGCCCCCATAGGCCTAATTTTGACCTCCCTTTATGATTACACCAAAACTCAAGTTAGTCCACAAACAAATGCATGTCTATCCAACTAACCACAAATTTACTTATTATTTTTTGACAACCAACCTATTTTGTCACTAAGAAGTTACAAGTGTGCCACCAATTTTACAAATCCAGAGCAACATTTATCTTGAATTTTGTCAATTTCAATTCTTCCGATCAATAACAAAAAAAAAGTAAATATATTGAACGATTGTGGGGGAAAATCTTTGCAAGCGATATAGATAATGATCAAAAATAAATAAGTGAGAGTAAAATCGAGAGGGATGAATGGAGGGGGGGAATTGTCTGATTAAAGATAGAGATAATTAGATTAAAGAAAAAACGAGAGAGGTTTTGAGAGAGAGGGGAGACAAAGAAGACACGTTTGTAGTGAGCTCCTATGCCACAAGCAAAAGAAACCGAGAGTAACACTCATTCTCACTCTTCATCTCTCTATACCTCTCTGTCACGACCGAGGAAATCCCTTGTCGACGACATTCTTTTATCATTATTTTTTATATTGTGAGTACAAGTAACATATGTTTACAAAAAAATTCCATGATTTTTCTTATGAGTCCCTTATAAATGAGTGGGTTTGTTTGCATAAACATAACTTTCTGTTTCACTTTTAACCCTGTGTTAGAATATTTTTTTTGACATATAATTTTATTTATTTGTTGTCACCAAGACGTGCCCCCACAACGAAAAATTCCTGGCCTCGCCACTGTGTACAGTGGGTGTGTACTTGCACAAAATCGTGAGATTATGACAAGAAATACCAGCTTAGGGGTCTTCCCTGCAAAATTGTAGAACAGTTTATGGGAGATTCAACAATAAGTTAATAGTTATTCAATGAAAAACTATTTATCCAGTGTGAGAATTGAGTTTAGTTTACCGCATCTGATATCATACTGGTGTTGTATACAATTCCCATACTGTCGTTACACAGATTTATCTAATAACTGCAAATAGATTAGATGGTGAAAAATGATGCTCCGAAATCGACCTCTATCTCATTAACGCAGCGGGTTTCCATTTTCTAATCCGTTTTTCCTTAATAATAAGAGAAGTTGCTAGATATAATATCTAGTTATAATGCAAACTGGGAGAAAATAGATACAATTCCAAAGATGGGTATAGTGGAAAACCTTATAAGAGCCGACAAATTGAGCTGTCGCACAATCAAAACACCCAAAATGCTCCTTCCACTCTGCAACAAGGCCTTTATCTTCCCATTCGTGTACCAAGTCCATCACACCATTGTCATTGACAGTGAAGTAAGGAGCACCATGGTAAAAAAAAAAAAAGTTCTTTCCCATCTTCAATGATCCCTCTGATCAAAATCAAAAGTTAAAAAAACCCTGTGCTGTACTTATGCTAAATTCAAATCTAAACCAACATGTTAAAAACTACTCGTATAAGTTTCTAATCTCTCTAGACGAAACAAAATGATTTTTTTTCTAAGAAAATCAAATCCCCATCCAAAAAGATGATCAATAGTGAAGAACATGATGTGAGAATAGTCCCACATAGGAGAATGGGTAACTAGCAACCAAGAATATAAAGTATAGGTCATCTCCACTTATTGTCAATTGGTTTTGATCAATCTACTGTGATTTAGGTTGAAAATGTGAGAAAAGCTAGAAATTGGAGTATCAACAAAAAAAAAAAGAAAAAGTAGTAAAAAAAAGTACAATAATACCCCTCCCTATTCCACTACTCCACCACGGCATCACCATCGCGGCTAACACCACCACCACCACCACCATCATTGCCGCCAACACCATCACAGCCACCGCGAACACCGGCATTATCAGCATCATCAGACAAAACAATGACAGAACAATCTTTAGGTTGATTGAGATCTTCACATTGTTGATACTCTTAGGCAAATTTTTTCCTAAAATTGGGTTTTCTTCCATAGTCTTCTTCTACTCCTGCTCTAATAGTATCAATTTGATTTTGTTCAGAGAAGGTACACCAATTACAAGAGTATTTTCACCAAGTTCTTTCTCCCTAGCTTCCGATTGGTTAATTTCATCGAGATCCTCTTCTGGATACTTCTTGCCAGACATAAATCCTACGTTTTCTTCTTTCTTTACTATGATCTTCTTGTTCAGTAGTTTATGCTCTTGCAATAGTTTCCATTTTCTACCAATCTCATCAAGATCAATGAGAGAAATACTAGTATCAACAAGATTTGATAGCTTCTGGATATGATACATCTCTTGGATGAATTTTCTTAGCCTTGCTTGCTCTAGTTCCATTTCTTCTTTGTTCTGATGATCATCTACTGAATTCTTTCTCTCTACAAATATCTTCTTTACTTCTAGATAATCCATCACATATCTCGTAAGCTATCAAGCTCTAAATTCATCCATTATTAGGACCAGAGCAATATACACATTAGCTTGTCTGATCAAGCTCTGAATCCAATTGTTAAATGGGATCAGAGCGCATACTCTTCAGGCCTATCACATAGACTCTGATACCAATTGTTAAATGGGTATCAGAGTGTAATACATTTTTAGCTTGTACATCTTAAGGCTCTGATACCAATTCTCATATGGGATCAGAGCACAATACTCTTTAGCTTGACCCATCAAGCTCTGATACCAATTTGTCACGACCTTTTCGTTCCGTTAGGTCGACTCGGCATAACATTTCCAGAAAGAAAATTATGATTGAATTGAAAAAGAAATAGGAAGAATGATGAAATTGTAGAGAGAGAGAGAGAGAGAGAGAGGTAGAGAGAGAAGAACCTGATTTTGTATGATTCATCTTCGTCAGCAGTAACTCCTTGGATTACCTTTTGTTCTTTCCTTACTATAATCTTCTTCTTCAACTTATGATCCTTTAAAAACACCATCACAGCCACCGCGAACACCGGCATTATCAGCATCATCAGACAAAACAATGACGAAACAATCTTTAGGTTGATTGAGATCTTCACATTGTTGATACTCTTAGGCAAATTTTTTCCTAAAATTGGGTTTTCTTCCATAGTCTTCTTCTACTCCTGCTCTAATAGTATCAATTTGATTTTGTTCAGAGAAGGTACACCAATTACAAGATTATTTTCACCAAGTTCTTTCTCCCTAGCTTCCGATTGGTTAATTTCATCGAGATCCTCTTCTGGATACTTCTTGCCAGACATAAATCCTACGTTTTCTTCTTTCTTTACTATGATCTTCTTGTTCAGTAGTTTATGCTCTTGCAATAGTTTCCATTTTCTACTAATCTCATCAAGATCAATGAGAGAAATACTAGTATCAACAAGATTTGATAGCTTCTGGATATGGTACATCTCTTGGATGAATTTTCTTAGCCTTGCTTGCTCTAGTTCCATTTCTTCTTTGTTCTGATGATCATCTACTGAATTCTTTCTCTCTACAAATGTCTTCTTTACTTCTGGATAATCCATCACATATCTCGTAAGCTATCAAGCTCTAAATTCATCCATTATTAGGACCAGAGCAATATACACATTAGCTTGTCTGATCAAGCTCTGAATCCAATTGTTAAATGGGATCAGAGCGCCATACTCTTCTAGCCTATCACATAGGCTCTGATACCAATTGTTAAATGGGTATCAGAGTGTAATATATTTTTAGCCTGTACATCTTAAGGCTCTGATACCAATTCTCATATGGGATCAGAGCACAATACTCTTTAGCTTGACCCATCAAACTCTGATACCAATTTGTCACGACCTTTTCGTCCCGTTAGGTCGACTCGGCATAACATTTCCAGAAAGAAAATTATGATTGAATTGAAAAAGAAATAGGAAGAATGATGAAATTGTAGAAAGAGAGAGGTAGAGAGAGAAGAACCTGATTTTGTATGATTCATCTTCGTCAGCAGGAACTCCTTGGATTACCTTTTGTTCTTTCCTTACTATAATCTTCTTCTTCAACTTATGATCCTTTAAAAACAATTTCCATACTATTCTATTAATCTCAGCCTCATCAAGATCACTCGGAAAAATATTAGTATTCGATCCTTGCTTTTGGATATGAAACATGTCCTTGATGAAATCTCTTACCTAGTGATTCTTTTTCATCACTGTCATCTACTGGTTCTTCTTTCTCCAAATCTACTGGTTCTTTTTCCTTATCAAATTCTACTTGATGATCCATTAGAGATAGAAGAAATTTAGATAGAGAGAAGAAATTTACAGAGAGAAGAAACTAAGAGAGAGAGAAGAAACCAGGGCCAGCCCTGGCCCAAAGCGAGCAATGCCTCGCTTAAGGCCATCTCGTAATTAGCGTGAGAGCGTAAAATTCAAACCAATAAGGGTAACCTTTTGAGGTTTGACACATGTGAATCTCTCTCCTCCATCTCCCCTTCTTATCTCTCATCTCTCTACATTTTTATTTGTACTTGGAATTATTATTAGTTACAATAATAATCAAAGATTCCACCTTCTCTGGGATTCGAACCTGGGACCTACAGGGCTTTCTAGAGTTTATGTCAACACCTTGGAACCACTTGGACTACCAACCGTTGACTACAATATTAATTAATTATTAGAGTATACCAAGCTTTACTTTTATTTATTTTTGACTTCATCATTAAATTATTTCAATAGTGTAAATATTATGGTTATTATAGTTTGAATTTCTCTTACTATCTTTTTGGTATTTGTAAAATACAATTAATTTAAGTATTTATTTTGGGGGTTATTTCCCTAATGGCCTCCTACTTTGTGACCAGCTTCCCGCCTGGCCCCTAGATTAGCAAAAATACCCATATGGTCCCCTTTTTTCTGACACCGTTAACTTTCCGTTACTCTCTCTCCTCCATCTCATTTTCTCTCTCAGCCACATCATTTCACAAGCCACATCATCGTCTTCCCCGCTGGGTTCGCCGACCGACCAAAATTCCCGGGCGGCGACCTTAAATTTTTTTTCTCTCTAAAGATATTTTTTTTACCCATATGGTCCCCTTTTTCTGACACCGTTAACTTTCCGTTACTCTCTCTCCTCCATCTCATTTTCTCTCTCTGCCACATCATTTCACAAGCCACATCATCGTCTTCCCCGCTGGGTCCGCCGACCGACCAAAATTCCCGGGCGGCGACCTTAAATTTTTTTCTCTCTCTAAAGAATTTTTTTTTTTATTTCTCTCCTCTATCTCTCTCAAAGAACTCAGCCGGCGAACCCAGCGGGGAAGAAGATGATGTGGCTTGTGAAATGATGTGGCAGAGAGAGAAAATGAGATAGAGGAGAGAGAGTAACGGAAAGTTAACGGTGTCAGAAAAAAGGGGACCATATGAGTATTTTTGCTAATCTAAGGGGCCAGGCGGGAAGCTGGTCACAAAGTAGGGGGCCATTGGGGAAATAACCTTTGTTTTGGATGGTCACACCATTTTTTTGTCCTAATAAAGTTAGATCAAATGAGAGTTGCCAAAAAATTAAGATTTTTCAACCCTTTCAAATACTAGGCCTCTTTAGAAACCTCCAGTTCCTTCCTATAAGTGGAGGTCGAGATTTTTGTCCGTGCCAAACAATTTTGTGGTATTTTCTCCAATAATGTAAAACGTAAAACTGTTTTTATACGTAATGTAGTTAACGAAAGTTCAAAATTATTTAAATTAGACAAATTTTATATTACACCAGACGAATCTAAATGACCATCTTTGTTGTGAGATATCTCCTTCAAATCTAATCTGAAATCTCAAACTCAATGTTTTAAGAAGTCACTCTAGGAGAACAATAAAACTCTTGAAAATCAAAGACAAAATTGTCCTATTTTAACATTACAAAAAAGTGCACCCTTGTCTGTTGGTTAACTATTGCGATGAATCCAACCATGATTAAATCAGTAAAAAAACATATTATGTATGCGTTTTTGAATGATGGGAAAAATGTTTAGTTTCTACACATATTCTTTCTGATGGTTTTTTGGGTGACGTAGGTTCATGAGGGCCTAACGTGAAATTTAAGTTTACGCATAATACATGGAGCCTCATTTCTGGACTTCGCTTCGGGCCACCTAAAAGTCAGGGTCGGCCCTGGAAGAAACTAAGAGAGAGAGAAGAAATTTGCAGAAGTTGTAATCGGATGATTCTGTTACTGTATTTATAGAGAACTACGGACGTGACCTCCGATTCTGTTACTGTATTTAGAAAAAGTTTAACCGACTTCTCAACAACAAAAAACGGTTCACAAACTCTGTTTTTTTTTTAACTAAACCGTCTAAGCTTCCTAATAACCCTAACCAACTTAACTAAACCCTAGATTCTTTCCCTGCTCTTCATCCTTGTCTATCTGCTCCTAACATGAAGATAGAAGAAACCTTACCTTCCTTCAGTTCTTATCCTATTCCTTTTTCTCTCATGCCAATTTTTATTACTTTACCAATGACATTTATGTAACATCTAAAATTAATAAACCACGACAATTTGAGGAAAAAAATCGTTTCACTAAACGATGTTGCTTTTAGGGCACAAATTTCAGGTAGTTTACTTCAACTCTATATTTCTATTCCCATGATTTGTTTCACTAAAATATGTTGAGGTGTCAGTCTTGTGTTTGGACTCTTTTTGCTCGATTATTCTGTTGATTTGTTTCACTAAAAGATGTTAAGTAGTTTACTTGTATATTCTTAAACTAAAGACGGTAAGTATGCTTGTCGCCAAAGGAAGATGGGAAAACAGGTTGAACGCGCGCATTTAATTCCCCACAAATTAGAGGCTAGGCTCAAGCTAATGTTGAAGCTCAACCTCAATTACTACTCATTTAGTATTGATAATTTGATAAGGCTAACTTTGTAGGTCCATGTGGCAATCATGCATTTTGGCTTAAAAGTAGCTAACATTTTTTTTTTTTGTTAAGGATATATATATATATATATATATATATATATATATATATATATATATATATATATATATTAAAACAACTAAGAAATCAGGGTAGCATTACAATACATATTTAAAAGAAAATACGGAATACAGGACCACTCCTTAGATCTTTCCTTTCTGCGCGCCCATTTAGCTAACTTATCAGCTTGAGAATTCTCTGTTCTTTTGATATAGCTGAATTTCACTTGCTGAAGCTCATGCTTTAAGTTTCTAATTTGACGAATATGAACTAATGATTGCCATTGAACTTGATGGCTTGGGTTATTTAGATGTTTTATCAGGTTGATATTGTCGCTTTCAATGATGACCTGCATATGATTGTTATCTTTAGCCCAAGTGAGACTGTTAAGAATGGCTATAACTCGCTTTCCTCGCTGTTTCTTGCTCTAGCAATTTTCACGTTCGCCGAAACAAATTTGGATAAAAAATCGTGCACAATAAAACTTGGGCCTATTACCTGTTCCACATTGACAAAAGATGCATCAACATTAATTTTTATGAAAGGACGGATTGGTGGTTGCCACTTGACGGTAGCTGTAGCAGCAGGTTTTACTTGAGCATTACTAGTCTTTGGAAATGTTTTAATGAGATCTAAAATAGTTTTAACATTGTATAATGTTTGCTGAAAGCAGTGATCACATATGGTTTTCCATATATGCTATAATATTGTGACGAAATGAATGTTATCAGCAGTACAACTAGTTTGGTCAGGATTTTGCCACGACATGATCCATTCAGATAGAGAAGGAATATTCGTCGCGATGACATTAAAGTGAAACCATATACTTCTCGCTATTGGGCAATGCAACAGAGCATGTTCTATAGATTCTATTTCAGAACAATTAGGACAGTTAAGAATGTTACCCGATGTATTTCCCTATTCGTTGTCTAACTGGTAGCGCTTTAGTGCAAATTTTCCATATAAAAAGTTGAATGCGAGGAATGGTGGGTATAGACCAAATAAAATTCCAATTTACTTCCTGAGGAGGAGTAGATAGGGTGAATGAACTAAGGTGCTGATACATGGATTTAACCGAATGGTTACCTGATTGTGTTAGATTCCATTTCATCTTATCAGTACCCTCGGACTGAATGGGGATAGCTTTAATAAGATTACAAATGTTTTCAGGGAAGGTGTGACTAAGAATGTTGTCATCCCATCTGTTATCAATTATAAGTTCAGACACTTTAGTCAGCTCTGACTTATTAGTATTCTGTAGATGTTGAATTTCCCCTGGGATCCACATATCTTTCCATATATTTATGTTTTCTCCTGATTGAACTTCCCATGTAATGTGATTTTCAATGAGATCATAGCGTTTTCTGATTACTTTCCAATTCCATGAATGATGGGATTTGGTTGGACCCGGGTATTCAGTCTGCGGAAAATACTTTGCTTTAAGAAACTTAACCCAAATGGCGTTTGGTTCAGACTTCAGGCGCCAAGCCAGCTTACTAAGGAGGGTGTTATTGTCAAGGTGAGGGTGATGCATACCTAACCCTCCTAGCTTTTTAGGAAGACATATGTAAGACCATGCTTTAGTATCAATGCCTTTGGACTTTCCCCACCAGAATGACTTTTGCAAATTCACTATGCGTTTGCTTATGCTTTTGGGAATAGCAAAGCATTGCATCTGATATCGGGGAATGGCTGCCGCTACAACTGAAACAACTACTGTCCGACCAGCCTGAGAGAGGAAGGAGTGATTCCATTTGACAATTGGTATCAGAGCCTGGATATCAGGCTATGCAGTATGGCGCTCTGATACCCATTTGATCTAGGATAGAGTTAAAAACTTTCGTCTTCTGAGGACCGATGAAAAGTTGAGTTCCAAGGTATTTTTCCGAAGTAGACGCGTATTTTACCTTAAGGGTTTTCATTATAATTCGCTTAAATTTTGGATGTGAATTTTTGGAGTAAAAAATATTGGATTTGTTATAATTTTTTGTTTGACCTGAAGCCGAACAGAATAAGGTCAACATGGCTTTAAGATTATGCACGTTTTCAATTGAATTTTTTCCAAAAATGATAAAGTAGTAGCTAACATCTGGATTCTGAAGTTCACCATTGAACTGCAAAGAGAACCACACAACAAGTAAATATCATACAAATTTAAACACAAGGACTTTCCAATAAGTTGTTTTACCTAAACTACAGTACTTATAAGAAGTGCTAGTTGTAGCTGACCTTGAACATGGTATTGAAGTGATTGTTGCAGAAAAAGACACAGAATTCACGTGCCTACAGACCTTGTAAGTGACAGAAATTGATGACAACAGGAAGAAAAAATGTACATGTAGCCTACACATCACTAATATGAGAACCAAACCTTTGCAGTGATATATAATAGGGCATATGCATACATAGTCGACAGGCTTGCACTGTTTTTCAGGAATTTCTTGATCAACATCCTTGGAGATGAGCGAAAGGAGGAACTGCTTCATAGAATGCAGATACATCTGACTCATGGTCATCGGTACTGAGCAACTCAGGCAGATATATCACCTCACCTCACCATTGATATCTGGGGTGATAGCACTTGCAGAGAGACCAGAATACACGACTGTGTCACGACAGCAGCAAATATATCTAGACAATAACACATACCTTCCACTATATTTTAGGTTCCATCTCTATCAATTGCTTCCCAACTACTTCACCAACTTTCACCTCTCCATGAATTCTACATACACCAAAAATAGCACCCCGTAATCCTGGATGTGGTTCAATTGGCATTCCATTCACAACTCCAAAGCTTCCTTTATCAACCCAGGCACCCAGCCCTTCCAAGTAAATCAACCATTCAACCATAATGCTCTATTCTGGTCTTATATTTAACAAACAATTCATTATATCAAAAAACATTCGGCGACCCTCCTCAACTAATCCAGAATGACTACACCCACTTAAAACACCATTCTGTTGAAGTTACTGTATTAGGATCAAAACTCATCTTCTGCATCTTCCAAAATAGTTGCAGAGCTTCATTTACATATCCATTCATGGCTAATCCAGCAATCATGGAGTTCCATGTCATTTCATTCTTTATACCCATTTCATTACAACACTTCAATTGTTTCCTCAATTTTCCCACACTTCCCAAACATATCTACTAGAGTTGTTCCGAAACTAACATTAACTTCGAATTTCTCTTCATTTATGTAATTGAAAATCCATTCACCTTCTTCCAAATATCTTGATTGTGCACAAGCTGAAACTGTACAAACCAATGAAGGTTCATTTGGTCTTATTCCTCCATTAACCATGTCACTGACTGAATAGTTTCAGAGCTTCTCTACAAAACCCTTGTTGTGAATACCAGAAATAATAATACTCCATGGAGAAGCAGATGTTGAAGTTCTGGGACTCTTATGCAAAGGAGATGTCTAGGAAGCTAGACAATTGCCATGTAGAAATATAATTTCTTCAAATGAATAAACGACTCCCCCATCTCCCCGGCCGTCTCGTAAGAAGTTTAAGAAGACAAAGGTTCTCCCTTGGTCAAAGAAGTCTACAAGTTAAGATAAAAGTTCTCGCGATAATCGACTCCCCATCTCAAATGAAAGGGGTCTCACGAACGACTTAAGAGGAGCGAATAAAAAAGAAAAATGATGATGGTGATCATATACAATTTTTTTTTGGAAGTCGACTATGTAGTCGTTACAATTTAGCATTGATGTGATAAGCTCAACAACTGCCCAACAAGACAATAACCTAAAGCCTAACTACATTATTTATACCCTCATAATTCCAAATCTAATAACTAAAAAGTCCACCTTCTATGAGATTTGAAGGTGAGACCTCCAGAGCTTTCTTGAGTTTATTATCTAACGTGGTAGTGGTGGCCCTAGATAGTAGTGAAGATAAAAATAGTGAATAAAAACACATACAGTATTTTTTTGAAATTTTGGACTCCTCCAAAGTTAGTTGTGGTGCCTGATTGATCTTTGAGTGGTTGGCTATGCAGGGCCCACAGAATGTTGCCAAAGCTTCATGCCCCAGTCCCATTACGTCAAAAGACCCCACGGAGCGCCCTTCTGGCAGAGACACGTTATTGGTGGCCCCAACTCGCTTGGCTGGTGTTGCTTAGGGGAGACGTTCATCAACTCGCTTCTCCTTGCGTGTGAAGCAATATAGTTGTGTAAGGCCGCGGCTTTGGGGAATAAAGAAAATTCTTCGGGGAATAAATTCTCGAGGGAATCCAGATTTTTTTTGAAAGTGTCTCTGCCAGAAGGGCGAAACACGAGAAGATCTACTTCTTTAGAAAAAAACTGTTTGGAAATTTTGATTCTAGGTTTACTAATTTAAGGGGTTTTAGAGTTTTAGGGTTCCAACCTTTGTCTTTGGGAAGATTCTACAACAACTCCCCTGCCTTTGTTTGATGCCATAACCACCAATGCTTGTCAAAAGAATTTCTCTCTCTAGAAATTTGGGTGACGATGAAGAACAAGTAATAGAAGAGGTGAAGACTAAACTAACCTAGGGTTTATGGAGAAAGAGGGAGGTCATCAGATAATACATCTGATTCTAAGAGGAGTTGAGTGAAAATAATAGAGAGTTGTCCCCTTAAAAACTGATGTTCATATAAAAAAATTAATTTTTTTAGGTTGTTCACATAAGATAATCGTCCATATAAGAAAAACGGTTGTCCGCGTATTGGCCACCAATTTAATTTGTAAAAAAGTAGAAGCAGAACTATATATTGATTAACATTGGCAAAACCTAATTAAGTAAACTAAACCCATAATCACAATTATCAATGTATATCAATCATGAAACGTTCTTTCAGAAAAAAGAAAATCATGAAACAAAAACTAGCTTCACAAAATTCAAATTTCAGATCTAACCTTAAGGGTTTGAACAAAAAAAAAAACCTCAAGTAAAAATAGCTTAATTTATTATTAACTAAAATGGCACCCTTAACAAAAAAAAAAAAAACTAAAATGGCATTCCTATATATATATATTTTTTATTTGTTAAAGGTAAAATGGCATTCCTATAGGCGTCAAAAATTGTATATAGTTGGGTTGGGCAAGAATTGGGGGTCAGGACCATGTAACTCTTTGTTGATTGTCAATCACATGAAAGGGTAAAAGTCAGGGGGATCAAATTGTTAATCAACTTATTTAGGTCCTAATTGTTTGAGTTTGACTTAAATTAGCACAAGGGCGTTCCCCAAATTGAACACAGTAACAATAAACTTCAATAATCATCCTATCTTCATTAATTTCAAAGCAACAGAGAAACCCTAACTTCACTTTTTCTTTTTACAAAACCCCCAAATTGAAAAAAATAAAGATCCCAATTACTAAAAGAGAAACTCTAACTCCCAAAGCCACACAGGGTTCTTCCTTGCCTCTTAAGTGCATAAACAACATCCGTAGCAGTTAAAGTTTTTCGGCGAGCATGTTCAGTGTAAGTAACAACATCTGTTATGTCCATTAAACTGAAATGTCTCTAAATGTTTGTGGGCGTTGTATCCCGAACCACTGAAATGAAAACCTGCAAACGGGTTGCCTGTTGAAAGTTGTAATAATATTCATAAAATTTCACAGTAAACTGCCTTTTATTCATATCATATAACACACCACTTGACATGAATGAGAAGTACAGAGGTTTACAAACACATTACATTTTATATGTATCAGAAAAACCAACTTTGTTTCTTTTCTTTTATATTCAAGTTCTCTTAGGGAAAAACTCTAAGTGAGATCGTTTTCGTCTAAAGCCTCTTCTACTTCTTCGTTGGTTGCTCCAGTTTTGTATTTGCTGATATCGCCTGTAGGCAATTTTCTCGCGAGCCTGATAATCTGAAAAACAAAGAATCGGGTACTAAGATAAATATTTGAAAGGATAACAAAGCAAATACAATGACGTCGAACCTGTTAGCTGTTATACCAACAGCTTAACAAGCAAATCAATTAAATAACAAAACTACAGGAGGTGCCAATTCAGCTAGTTGTTTGAGCCAATCAACGCCCGAACTTTGGATATGGGTTCAATCAAGGGCCTTATGGTATTCATTAAAGCCCTACTCCTACCTTCAAGATAACCTCCAAAATGTACATCTACAAAGTATAACCGTGTTTGTCTGTGTAATGATTTGGGGGAGAGCAAATGTTACCATATGATCAAGATTTGAAACAGTGCTAGACTGGGCAACACGTTTAATTTCTTCAACATCACCATCTGCATAAGCAGATAGAAGTTTACTAGCAACTCGGCCCTGATCACTACCCAGGAAAGCTTCGATCCTACAATAAAATGCACATACACCATATTAACCTCGAGGTTTTGCTTATCAACGGAACAGAAGATGGGAAAGATAATTGAATGAACGAGAGAATAGTCAATATAACCAGGTAAACATCTTAATAGCAAACTGCCTTAAACAATAAGTGGAAGTATTAGACTTTGATTAAAATCATAAAAGATATAAAAAAGCTAAAATCTTGACGAATATACTTAAATTGTACGACGTTGTGTGGGGAAGACAGACTTACTGAGAACAATCATTGTAGCATTTCTCTGCTTGCTTGAAGTCGTCTGCATATAGGTAAACTAAGATTGCACTAAGATAAGCCTGAAAAGAGACAATACAGGATATATAAAACAAGAGAAAATAATAAATGAGGTAAATAATGGACCTAGCAACTAAAACAAGAAAATCGAAATATGTATTGTCCAATCCCCATTCGACCTTTTTTTAAAATTACTCTATCCGTTACTTCGTAGTTCGTACTGATACCAAGAAAAGGTATCCATATAAAAAAATTCAAATGTATCAATAAATGGATTAGACACTTGACTACCTTGCACTGACTGTTGATAGCTTTGCACTGATCTGCAGATAAACCCCATCTTAATAAAAAAGTTGCAGCATCAGTATACCTATAAGCAATCAAGACCGAATATTGAAATTCAGAATGGATAAAAGGTAAAAAAAAAGAAAAAATCTACGGATGCCCCAACTCCAAATCACAACCTTTTCATGGATTGATCATATAGAGTCACTCCTAGTGTATGTGATTTAACTTATGAAATATATTTATTTTTTTGAATAATTTGAATTAATATTAGGAGAAAAAAGGGGGAATACAAGGGCAGGACAAAAAACAAAGAACACAAAATCAACACGAAAGAAAAATTAGATCAAAACATCCTCCCACTTAGAGACAAAGTCGAAACAAGACTTATCCCTAGCACAAGCTAATTGCCTGCTCCAATGGAAGAGAGGATAACAAGGATTTCCTCCACCTCTAAACTAGAACCGCCATGAGAATCTTTAAAAGTCTGATCATTTCTGTCCATCCAAATAACCCAAACTATAGCGAAAGGAATAAGTGTCCAAAGGTCCCTCTTGATTCGTTTAGCAAACAACCCGTTCCATTGCTCCATGGTCTGAGCTATAGACTTTGGACTGCACCAGTTACTACCACAAGAAGAAACAAAGAAAGTCCAAAGGGGAGTAGCTTTCGGACAGTGAAGGAGCAAATGATCCACTGTTTCACCCTCCTCTTTGCAAATGATCCACTGTTTCACGCTCCTCTTTGCAACCCGTTATAAATATACTATAAATTTTCCATAAGTTTGAAATGACATGCTAAGCTAAAACACGGAAATTGTGCCTCTCCAAAATGAATCTAAAATTGTGTCACTAAATTTTCTTACCTCTGAAGCTTAATATAGACATTTGTAGCAGCACGATAAAGATCAAATGCCATTTGTTCCTTGCCATCCTCTTCAAGAAGTGCACAAGCATCAGCGTACATCTGAACAGCTTCATCAGGGGAGGCATCTTCAAGTGCACTATAACATGAAACTGGATACCTATTAGTTTTCTAAGACAACAGAAGCAACTTTAATTTCTCTTTTTCAAGTATTTTAATTCTCTGCCTCGTGATAAACCAATTCTCTTTACTTCTTTGAGATGACCAGATCCCATAGCTCAAATATACAACACTATGTTATGGACTATTTTATCGAGCTAAATCCAAATCCTAGTCATTGTTGTTGAGTTCATTGCCAAAGGAGAACTGTCAAGTCTCGAGTCTCGACCTAACTTTACAAGGGAGAACCCAACTTCAAACCCTAGTCATACTGTCATAGTAGTCGAGCTTGTTGTTAAACTAAGGCGTGAAAGGGAATATGTTTTACACTGAGATTATAACATTTCAGGTTTTAGAAGTCAAGCCAAATCAAGGTCCAAGACTAAGAGGGGCGAAGAACAAAACCTAGTACCCTAAAAGCCGTTTCAAACTAATGGTCAAAGGAAAAAAGATAAACATACCGAGCCCCCTTGGCAAGAGCATCTGAAGCAGGTTGTGATCTTCCACACTCGATGTACAACTCAGACGCTCTTTTGTAGAAATCAGAAACTTCGTTCCAGCTGCTTAGCTCCTTTGCCACAGCAGCAGCGGACTCCATATGCTTAGCCGCATCCCAAGGACTATTAAACTAGTGAAGGATTCAGATATAAACTATTTATATACTCCGAACATGCAAACATATGACAGAAATATAAATGCTCCAGAGTAAAAGGCGAAGAGGATACGACGAGAGCATCTCCTGTCCTTTAGAGGCCTTCTCATAAGCTGTTTTTGCGTTCTGATTATCTTTGGTAATCTTGAAACCAGCAGCTACAACATCATCAGCTGTTAAAGAGAAACTCCGCACATATATTTTATGGTTCATATTATACACTAATAGGTGGAAGGACTAACCAGCCTGTTCATATAGGAGAGTGGCGTTTCTCCAATCCGCACTCCACCGAGTAAGGGTCAGTTTGGTTCTGAACAAAAGTGAAAAGAAAAATGGTGACCAACAACTACGCCGAACAATGACCCGAGATAAGTAAATAACCTTAAAAATTGAAATAACTATCATAATTTTAAAAGACGATTCAATCTTTGTTCTGCAACTAGATTCAACAAGTACTCTTGAATTACAGAACCTGAATAAAACCTTAACAAACTTAAATATGAACAATGAAAGACGCAGATTAAAGCAATTCCTGAAGACACAGATTAAAGCAAAATATAAGGTTAACAATTACCAATACGTTGCCATGTACTGTCTAGTTACACGTTTGCAGTTGTTATAACCTATTCTCTGATATAAATACTTAGTGGCTATAAGCTAAAATCTTATGCACTAATTATACATTAACATTCTCCCACGTGTCGTAAGAAGTTGAAAAGTGTGTGGGTAATATTATGTTATGACAAAGTATTACTATCTTTCCCCTTTGCATGAACGATATTTCATCATGGATTGTCTTTTTTGCTACATGAAATGGTACCAGATACATTGAGCGAAAAGGGTATTTGTCATAAGTTCATAACTAAGAAGTAAGAACATAACATCGAGCGTGATCGAGGTCATGTCAACTCATTGTCGATCGGTTTTGAGTTGGATCTGCGCAAACTTAACATAAACAAGATACAAGCTAAGCCATGAGAGCTACCACAAATAGCTACAAACTGCCTTAAGTTTATAACTTGGTAACAGGTTACATGGGTTATTTCCCGAGACTATTCATACAACCCATTCAAGTAAATTAGGTTAATTTCCACTAATCCAACTTAAAAAGAAAAAGTAGAGGCAGAATTAAAGATGGATTAAAATTAGGAAAACCTAATCAAGTAAAATATACCCATCATCACCACTGTCTTTGGTTGTGGCTAATACAAACTAGAAGTGCTTAGGTTCATTATTGACAAATGCTACAGGAAATCAAGGGAATAAAATGAATTCAATGCCGGATCGATTGATTATAGGTATAAACATAAAAATCGAAAACAATAGTCAGTATGAACAATGAAAATCAGGTAAATTCACATTGATGAGACCATAATTTTCTTTATGATCGAATTCGTGCAAAGGTAGAGATAGAGAGAGAGAGAGATCTGACAGTTTATCAGCTTTGGAGATTAATTTATGGGGGTCGGAAGTCGCCATGTCCGATAAGGGTGAAGTCTTTCTGGTTTGACGACAGATGGTCGGTCTTTCTCTTTCCTACTCTGAAGAAGATCAACGCTGGTCCGATTTTCTCTTTGCCTTCAAGTATATGATGATATCACCGGCTAAGGCCTTAGAGGACACCAAGTTGTCTGTTCAGCCCCCATATTTTAACCAATAGATTGTTTAGCCCCTTAACTAACCATCCGTTACAAGTCCACGTGTTATTTTTTCACTTCCACTCCTGTATCCTTCTGGCCTCTCCGTTCCTCTACTTTCTCTATCCTTCTCACTACTGTCGTTTCCATGCATCATTGCATACGGACTACGTTCCTACCCAAAGACTACTTAGGATGACGATGATTGTAGTTTCTCAAGAAAATACAAAGGAGATAAGTTGATCTTGTGGCATCATTTCCATCATTTATTCCTTACTTTAGTGACAAATCGATAGTAACTACTCTATGTGTTCATTTTCTACTTTAATATATATCAATATTATCGAGTAACAAAATATGGGAGAGAAAGGAGGAATAGTTGTGCAAACTGAGAGGGTGAGTCGCCCACTCTCCACAACTCAATGCGTGGGCCGACCCCTGCTAAGTGGTCTCCATCAATAGACCTTACTTGTGAGGCTTACTCAAAATTTTAACACGGTGTGCTAGTCTGTCAATATCTAACTGGTGGGGATGGTAACGAATCGAAATCTGGCTCCTTCATGCTTGAATGCTTAGTTCAAGGGCTCTGGTCATTGTTTCAAGTTATATATGGTCTTAATCCCTTCCATATGAGCATCCATATCATATGATTGTGATATTGATTATGAGGGTTTATGATATAATGATAGTCGGAAGACTAATACTTAAAGAGTAATACACATCAATTAGAGTACTAAATTGTGAAACTTGTGATTAGAGTTAAAGTTGAAGGTAAAAAGATCAAAACCGTAATAATGTTATTGAATTTCTCAAATACTACCACAAACAATAGTTACACAATGATTTCTGCCTTCGTAGTTGGAAAATGAGAATATCCAAATTTACCCATTGTCTCTCCCCTCTTTTTGTTTCAGCATCTGTTTTCAGTTTAAGATATCAAATGGAGGCATTTAATCTGATCTCTTCGGCCGGAGCATCACCTGAGGGAAAATTTAAACATCGATGAATCATTAACGTTCATTGCTGAGCAAAATATAATGTTTTAGTAACATGATTTTCTTTACGTAGTGTTTGTATTTTTATATACATGGGCCTTAATCTGACTTAGATTTATGTTCATTATACGTATTTAACATGAGTTGACGTATGCTTTTGTGTCTTTAATGAAATCATATCTTAAAAGAAACTCTTTTCTCAAATTCAAACGTATTTTATATCTGAAAGCTCGTCCATTTGTAATGGAAGCTTTTTTTTAAGATCTAACTCATAAAACTTAAAAGAATGCAAAAAACTTACAAATTATGTTTCAGGGTTATACTTTCGGCTTTTGGTCTAGTATTAGGTCTGCAGTAGTTTCTAAAGTCTGCAATTTAAGAGATATGAAATATGAAAGTACCTAACTACATCTCAGCTTGGTCCCAGTTGATGTGTCTGTCCTCGAACCCATAATCTGATTGATGGAGCTTAGTTCGACTTAACTTGCTCATCATTGAGAGACCTGAAAAACGGAATACAAACCATCATTTCCACACTATTGAATCACATATACGTAAAATTATCTATTTATGCACATAGGGAAAATGAAACTAGATAATCTATCCCTCAGATTTTCCATTGATCGTACATTAATTTTAAATGTGAACTGCAAAATAAAACAATCCATTACCTCAATGTGAGAATACATAATAGTGGAGATGATTTACGTGTGTTTAGTTTATCACTTTTTCTGAATTTTTACATGGTCACGCACACAAGAACGCAAGTTGAAGGACGCAAGGCTTTAAGGTTCAAATGCTGTGATTCACAATTTTAGAAGCTTTGAATAGGTTATCTAGTGATGTAGGAAACACAAAGAAACATGTTTGGACCATAAAATACGGCTCTAGGTTAATGTCTTATGTGTAGTAAAACAATAGTTGGTCCAAAATATATAAAAAGAAGATGCAAGTAAATTGGACCTAATATAACTAGAAGAACAAAAAAAGCATAGTGAGTGTTTGTCTGTATATGCATATACATTCAAATACATGACTAGGTTTTAGGCTTCGTACACATACCTTCGACCATTTTGTAGAGAGCTGACCACCATCTATCTCTAGGAACCTGGTATTGGTCTAGCTTCTCTTCAATATCTTTATCGTGCTTCCCTTCCAAAACACCTTGAAGAGTGATGACAGCATCCTTTGTCTTCTTGAGGATATTGTTATCATCTTCGATCTCCAATTGTTGCAGATCATTGTGAGAAGAACTGAGGCTAACACCAAGTGCAAACTGAGCAGCAGCAGTCCAGCGAGAAGAGGCCAGCCATCTTCTATGACCATCTAATCTTTTGCTTTCTTCTTTTCTCATCTTCTCCTCCCCACCGACGACTAAGCTTCGCAAGTACTCAGCATTTGCAGCTCCTGTACTTTGAACCATCTTAGAGAAAGCGCTACTTTCATCCGAGAGAAGTACCTCTGGGGATTCAAATTCCAGAACCTGAGGAAATAGGTTAAGAAGTTCAACTCGTAAGTATTATAAATGCACCCTAAACCCTTTCAGCTTCTACATTTGAGATATTGACAATGTTCTTAATCTCAAAAAGAAATTTAAGGTAACCTTATATGGCATTTCCCCAATGGTGAATATATCGAAAAATGTTTCCAAACCAGATGTTTGGGAACATGTAATTTGGAAAATCTTGCCAATAAAATATTTCCAGAGTGAGTTCAAAACTCTGAAGAGGTCGTAACAAGATGGTTTCTTCAGGCTTCACGTTCAAGGCTTGACCTAATTAATAGTCTAAACTCTAAAATCACTAGCTATTGTGGAATGAAGTACTACATACAGTTAAGAGTTTTTGACAATGCATATAGCAATTTTAGATCATTGAGATTTCCAAGAGCAGATGATGGAAGTATGTAAGGTGGCACATCATCTCTGACTCTCTGAGTCAAACTCTGAGTAAGACTCTAAGGGGATTCGGAATTTGGAATTCGTAATATGGAATGAGGACGTAAATGAACAAAGAAGTTATAGCTTCAAAAACATACCTTCCCAGCATCAAGAAGGAGAACACGGTCACAGTCAATGATAGTATTTAGTCGATGAGCAATAATGAGCATGGTACATGATTTAAATTCTTCTCTGATAGTTTTCTGGATAAGAGCATCGGTTCTAACATCCACAGCTGCCGTTGCTTCATCAAGAACAAGAATCTTTGATCGTCGTAGAAGTGCACGGGCAAGACTTAGTAGTTGCCTTTGCCCAACACTGAAATTCTCCCCCGACTCAGAAACCTAGTCAAACCGAGACAAAATCTTCAGAAAGTTTATATTAAGAAGCACTTTTAGCAGGAAAATCCCATTAAGGAGGTTAACATAATGAACTCTAGTGATGTATGTTTTAAGGAAGTCATAGCACTTACCTCAGCATCGAGACCCAAAGAATTCCTTCTGATTACATCCTTTAAGTGCGCTCTCTCCAGAGCCTCCCAAAGGTCAGCATCATTGTGCTCATTAAAAGGATCAAGATTAAATCGTACAGTTCCTAGATAAAATTAAGAAGTGGTGTATAAAAAAAAAAATCAAACTCTGGCAATTGGAAAACCAGAAAGTTTAGCTCAAAAATATCACTCTGAGAACAAAATAAGTAAATCAACAGATCCACACTCAGATGAGTTATGAAGTCACACCATAAGTTCATCCCAAGTAATTCAGATGTCTTTGATTAAATAGAACTCTACTACTGCATACCTGAGAAAAGAACTGGTGATTGGGGAATAATCCCAAGAACTTTACGAAGATCTGTCAGACCGAACTTTGCCACATCACAATCATCAATCAAGATTCTTCCTCTTTCAAGTTCCACTATACGAAATAAAGCATTGAGCATACTAGATTTCCCAGCGCCAGTCCTCCCAACTATGCCAACCTTCTCACTAGGAGAAACTGTGAAGAACAAGCCATGGAGGACAGGAGGAAGTTCAGGCCTGTACCTCAAGACCACATCTTCAAACTTGATTGATCCAGATGAAGGCCATCCAGGTGGGGGACGATTACTTTCAATAACAGCAGGGGCTTCTGAAGGCAAATCTACGTATGTACCAACCCTTTCAACAGCATTTAAACTATTCTCAGCCAGACTTGCAAGTCTCAGAACAGCTGTCAATAGGTTAGTTATATTTAAAGCATAAGTAAGAAGTAGACCCATTGAAGAGGCGAAGGCAATCTGGTCTGCTGCTCTTTCGTTCTGTATGACAGCAAAAGTTGCTGTTATCCAGATCGTTATACCTCCTAGTGTTTCCAAACGGATAGAAAGCCAGCGGTTTGCACTCATGTTGACAAGAGTGAACCTGATATTATTGTCCATGGAATTCCCATTAATTTTAGCCATCCGATCATAGGCTTTGTATGCACGAATAGTCGATAATCCATTTAATGCTTCCCCAAATTGCGCATAAACAGGAGATCTGGTTACCGAATCTAAACGTTTTACTTCACGAGCTGTGTTCTGCAAAACAGATAACGATGTTTTCTCACTAAAATGGATGATAAGAGTGAAACATTAATATTCTTCACAGTCAACTGCTTGAGAACATATTGTGGTAACGTAGCCGCAATTTAGTGAAGGGGTTCCAATCTCTAACAAAGAGGACTTCCTCTTTGCCTGAGTTTCTATGCGTTTGTATGTCTTCTTTTTAGAGGACCTCCATGGACCCCTCTGACAAAGCGGACTTCTCCTTTGCCTGAGTTTCTGTGTTTCTTTTTTGAGAACCTTCACTGATGGAGGTCTTCACTCCTCAGTGGACAGAAGAGGAACGCGAATATAGGAAGAGAAAGAGAAACAAAGAGGAGGGAGGGAGGGAGAGAGCGAAAGGAAGAAAAAAATTAGAAAGAAGATGGAGGGTAATTTGGAAATGAAAAATCAAAGTTGACCCTTTCTTAACAAAATAGTTAACATGGGAAGCCAAATTTGGAGTTGGTCAAATATTGGGGCCCAACAGGGAATTTGGCTACATGCTGGGGACTGAACGGGAAATTAGCCCTCTTCATTGTTAAATCCCTAATATTGAAAACTAACTATTAATAACAAATTAAATGCTGTAAGTTGGTCAATTAGTAACCTGTGAACACAAGATTCAATCATAATCGATTTGAGTAGAAGATATGCGTACCTGGAAATATAGATAAGCTGCATAAAATAAAATTAGAAGCGGCATTATAGCCCACAGCGATATGGTGCTGACGATGCCTATCAGAACAAAAGTTGAAAGGAGTTGTGAAACTTGGTTCAGGAACATATTTACAAAGACAGCAACATTGCGATCTATGTCACCAAGATCCTTTGCAAATCTATTGATTATCCGTCCAATTGGATTGGTGTGGAAAAAAACCATTGGAGCTCTTAACATAGAACCAAGCATCCCATCATGCAATCTTTTGGCAGCACGAAGACTTGAAATGATCAACCAATAGGAGTTCGCCAAGGTTATTAATACCTGAATTCAGCAAATGTATTTTGTACAGTAAGCTTTTCGTAGAAGCAGGCAAGATGCACAAACTCAGTCACGGAAAAGTTAATCTTGAGAAAAACACATTTTAAGGCATAAGATAGTATGGAGCCATTGGTTGTTCTTCCAATACTTTTCTACCAAACATCAACTATTTTTTTTTTGCCACAAATATGATCACTGTGTTTCTTATAAAAAAAAAAAGTGACCCTGACCACTTCCTCTTGTGTGAAGAAAATTATGACCAGAACATCACGACTGGAAAAAAGTTCTTCAAAACCCAAATTAGCAGTTTGATGAAAAGCATTGACGAAACTTTGTTATTTACTAAAGCAACCATTTACCATGCCAAAAGATAGCAACGCATAAACCAGATTGTAATATCCAGGGCCATGCGTCTTTGGAGTGCTTTGATCAGTCCAAACACTTAACCACGTGCTACTTGTAATTCGGAGAACTTCAGTTGAGATATAGCAGATAAAGAGTATCATAACTACCCATAAGCCTCCCAGTGCGTTCTTATACCTGTAGTATCAGTACAAAAAAGCGTCATGGTGTTGTTGAAAAAGATATGGTAACTTGTTACAACTATCCCGACAGATCATACATAGCCTTTTTCACATTACAATTATAGGGTAAGAATGGAAATATACTTTCACTGATATAATATGTAAATGTGATCTGAAGTCTGTCTGAACCAAGAAAAATGAAGAATTTTTGTTTCTGTCTACGCCTGTCAATTCCTTCATTACAACTCTCCCAATATCATTATCATCAGTAAAGAAGACATCTATTTACATTAATAGCGAGTCGTTACCCGAGCTGAGCTGCTGAAGCTAATTAGATTTAAATTAAAAATAAGATCAAGTGCAAATTTGGAGCATAGTTTACTCTGCTCCCACACTCTTTTAGGAGACGCTTACTGAATTTACGAACTCCATATCGATGGTTACAGTTCCTTTAACTAGTTTACTCAACACACCAACCTTAGACACCCACTCTAAGTTCTAAGGTTATAATATAATCTATCTATACTTTTGGCTTAGTGAGCTGCAATCTTCCAGAAGGTTACTGACATTGGAAACGAATGTCATGATTCTCCTTCTCGGAACAAATTAATATGTTGGGAGGTACAAATTTAATACTGCAAGCATGAAATACTGTTGATGGTTGTATTACCTTATCAGAACATTCCAATTAACAACACCAGTTTCCCGTTCTTCCTGCTTGATAAGTATGGTCTTGCCTTTTGCTGCTTTAGTTGTATGATTAGCATCTTTTGGCAACCCATTTACTTCGCCATTTCCAGTGGGTTCTAGGATCTTCTGCTCGGGCTTCTCCTTCTCTTCTTCCTTCTCTTCCACATGTTCCTCCATCTTTCCCGCATTTTCCATTAGTTTTTTAAATAGTTCTCCATTATCCATAAGCTCCTCAAATGTTCCCTCCTCTTTCACCATACCTTCATGAACGAGGAGAATTTTATCCACTTGGGGAAGAAAATGTAGCTGGTTTGTGACAAGCACTCTGGTTCTTCCTTGTAGTTCATTTCTGATACATTTATCAAAAACCTGAAGAAGAGATGATAAGTATATATTTGGACTCCTGGAGGTAGATTCTTTTGGTAATAAAGATAAATATATTGCTTCTAGCCACTAGGAATGAAATTATTGGTAGTAAAAAATTTCATACAACTGTTAACTGATACAGTTGTTTCTTATTTGTCATCAGAAGACTGGAAAAGGATCGTATGACACAGATTAAGAAAGCAATGTTCCCACAACCAGAACATGTCAGCCTCAAATTAACAATGCCAAACTATTCTAATTAAAGATCAACATATTCCAGAGGAGACAAAAGAGGGAACGACAACACAGGATCAAGCAAGATATTTGTGACCCAAAAGGTGACCATGATTAAAAGGATGAAAATACCTGTCGACCAACATGAGCATCTAAAGCACTTAAAGGATCATCAAATATGTACACATCAGAATTAGAATACACGGCCCTAGCCATGGACACTCTTTGCTTTTGTCCACCACTTATATTCACCCCCCTTTCACCAATCTCTGTGAGATCGCCACCCTGAGAAATGAGTGTTGAAGACAATAAGGAAACGTGGACTACAAACTAAAGCAATGGAAATATTACACCGAAGGAAGCCAAAAACGATAATTTCACAAAATTCCTTTGTGATTTTCTTTACTTACAGGAAGTGTATCGAGGTCATGTTGCAAAGCAGTCACATCTATTGCTTTCTCATAGCGTGCTGCTTCATAAGGAGACCCAAATAAAATGTTGTTGCGTACCTGGTAGGATATAATTATGGAGATATCAAGGCATTTCATTGTTAAATATAGGGTTTATTTAACGTGGTTAATAACTGTTTCCAGCTAAAGAGGGTTTTGTTGTTTATGAGCGCATAATGTTACACTTAGGATTGTAGAAGACTAGCATGTTGGAGCCGATATGATCGGCAATTGGTTATCATCTAGCCAGTAGCTACTGAAAATGAATAAATCAATTGAAGATAGAGACTAGAAAAATGTAACTCACTGTTGCGTTGAAAATCCATGAAATTTGCGGAACATAAGCAATAGTTCCTCGAACAACAACTTCTGAATCTGCTATAGGAGGTAGTTCCCCAAGCATAGCCGATATTAGTGAAGTTTTACCTTCCCCAGTACTGCCAACAATTGCAACTAGGCTGCCGACTGGTACATCCAAGTTGACGTTGGATAACGTGGGCTTCTCTTCCTGAAATGATATAAGAAAGCAGAAATAACACATGAATAAGCAACCATTGAAAACTACTGAAGTTTTTAACATTAAGGCAACTTGACTAGATACTGTTGTTTGTAGAATTTTTACTAAACTGACGAGGTTTAACATCATCTATGAGAAGGATCTAATGATGTAGGCAGTGGAGGCTTAAGTATTGATCCATTAAGACTGTGAAATGTAGTAGTGTAGTAAAATGAACTAGGAACCAATTAAAGTAGTAAAGTTATCAACTATGTAAGAACTAGAATCAGGTAAATATTAACTGTGCCACCATGAAACGATCCTCTAATTCTTAACAGGACATGGAAATAATTATGTAAGTATGTAACAGCTGTATTAAATTTTACATTCTAATAAAGACAGCATTTTAGTCTGCTGAATGGTCATATACAGACCTAGAGAGTCTACACTCTACAGATTATCAAATGCATAAACCTTACATTGAACGTAGAACCAAATTTGTAAGGTAAGGCCTCTAACTCCAATAAATTTGCCCGATTTAAAGTGAGCAATAACAAAATAAGAAAACACAAAATACACAGTGATACCGATAGAAAATTAGATCAGAAGTTAATTGATTGACCTTCGGATCCCACGAAAAACAACCATTCTTGATTGATATGGCTGGAAGCCCTGGCTCAAGAGGTGGATTTGGTAGAAGAATTCTCTCTTCGGCCAAAAAAAGTTCCTCTAGACGTTTCAACGATACATTTACATTTACAACCTGTCAGACAAACTAAACATTTTAGATGTGCGTAACTACGTAAGAAGTAAATACTTTGTTATGCTAAATGTGCATATTATTTTAATAATATCAGATATGTATATACAATCAAAAGCCTAATTTTAGCCAATCAACAATGAATTTATTTCTAGACTCCGGACCACTGAATTAAAAATATGTTAGTAAATTAGTAATCAACATGATGTTATTTAGCAGGTCATCCTGATTCTCGTTCTACCAAACTCTCGAAGGACAACTGAAAATGCAGGATAGCTCTTCAATTTCTTGAGGGAAAAAGAAACTGAATTAATAAGAATTACATAAGACTACATTAAAATTTTAAGTAGTATAAGTTAGTGAATCTCTATCAATCAAAAGATTTTCAAAGGGAGCATCATTATTTGGGTATCATATGAATTATCAGCTTCTTTCTAAAACTACCGTTCTGATGTGTGAAGACACAGAAAGATTCACTTCAAAGGAAATCAACCTCTAATAGAGAGTGAGATCAAGAGAAGACCAATAGCTAAAAGACATTTATTTTTCTCTAACAAGAGATAGAAGTGATTTGAAAATACAATATTAGCACTGCCAACGATAGATTATCTTATCGTTGCAGCAGCAATCCCTAAATCAACAGTTATACAATATACAATATGAAAGTTACAGTACCTGAGTAATCAGATTCGGAAGCATGAACAAGGGGAATCTTAACACTGCAAACAGTGAAAGTGATGTAAATGCCCTTGCAGGTGTTAAATCCCCACCAAGAAAAGTGAAAACCCCAAATGATATCACTGTAACCACAACTGGAATGCTGTTCAGGATGAAAGAATTGAACTGAAGACAAGACAAAAAGTTAGGAGCAGACTAGAAAAAAAAAATTTGTAAGCTTCAAGGATAAAGATATTGCAGAACATGCACAATAGTGGATGCACTTCGACATCTCACTTTACTTAGTAATGAATATCATGCCACTTTTTAATGAAAAAATTTATGTGAAATAAAACATCAACCACACATATTATGGGCTTAGACAAGATTTACGTTCTATACCCTACCGCAGCTAGGAGTTGTGCTTTGCGGAACCATGAGAGTTCATCGTCTCGGACACCTTGAACTTTAGACTGAAAACTCCACTCCCAAGCATAGCATCTAACTCCATTTAAGTATAAAGAGTCAGAATGACCTCAACTATCATAATATAAAACAAAAGAAGTGGTTGTTCTTAAAAGGGCTTATACTTCACAGTGTCCATTGCAGCCAAAATTTCATTCATTAAGCCAATCCTCTTGTCTGTTCGTTGTAGACCCTCCTTAGACAGCTTTTGCATTTTGCTTATCACAAAGGTCTATATTCCATGACAAAACGAACAAACAAAATTAGCGAAAGTCAAATAACGTTACCAATTTACCAAAGAAGATTCAACATTTACAGGCCTTAGATTAATAGCCTTGAGTAGGTTCAATCTGTGTCAACTTAAGTATGTTGTAGCACACTTGTTACATCATCATTTTGCAGTCATGAATTCGAGATATTGACACGAACAGGGGATCTAGCTTTTTTTTGAATAATTTGATTTAATTGAAAAGAGAAAGGAGAATTTACAAAGCCAAAGAGGCTAAAAACGAGACACGAAATATCACAAGAGAGAAATAAAAGCCCTCCAAGAGTCAACCATACTAAAGAAAGAAATGGTCTTGGCCCAGTCCAAGTTTCTACTCCAGTGATAAATGAGGCATTTAGCCGAGAAGAAAATCTTATCCGGAGAGATTGAGAAGAAAAAATTTTGTTGAAAATTTAAAAATGATTGATATAACAAAACATAGGAGCTAAGCATAATATGCATTGTAACAGATATAGGATGCCAAAGTTTTGTGGAACGGAAATGAAACAGAGATCAAGATTAAAAAAAGAAAAAGTTTGAAGCAACTATCCGGAAATGAACCATGTTCGTCACAATCTAGGCGTTTGGGTTTAGTACCTGTAAGGGAAACATGAGAACCAGTATCAGAGCGCCTAACAGTGAAGCAACACCTAGTTCACTGTACAGAAGAACCAGGGAAATGATGATCCGAAACGGCGCTGACCATAAACTGTGAAGCTGTTGACATATTTGCTGAAGAGATTCAGCATCTGTGGTCATCAAGTTGGTAATTTTTCCTGAAGGGAACTTTCTACGCTCTTCATGTGTTAATCGTAAAGATTTGCGGAATACAGCAGCAACCTAGAATAAAAAGAGATCAAATAATTTTGAGTTCATGTGGTCAAAACAGCTGAAAATGCACTTCAAGGCTTAAAGTGCACACGGTAGAAAATCAAAGCAAACAATGCAAATATCAGCATAGTGCACAAAACACAGGTAGATTGGAAACAAAAGAAAACTTCAAATAACAAAGAAAAGAGAGAAAGTATATAGACCCCTTAGGAGGAAAGCTCATATCATATCAACATACCAGTGTTGCCCTCAGCCGGTAACCTACACGCATCACATTCTGGAAATATTGTGCTTCACAAAGTACCCCTAAGGCCTGTGCCAAAACAAACCAAATAAACTTAAGTGATTTTACTACACATCGACATTTACTTGGAATTTATACTGAGGGATAAAAAGTCAAATGACTGGTATTCTTCCATACATAGAAAACGTTACTATACAATCTAATCAGGTAAAGGCAAGCTACTGTCGCTTGGACCGGACTTGACCGTGTCCCATATAGTTTGAACTCGGCAATGTCTAAGTTACTTTTTCTATACTTTTTGTAAGTGATACACATTAATTACTTAAGCGCAGAAAATATCAATAGAACAGGAAAGGGAAGATAGGGAATTTGCATATAGAATCATACCACTCCGACAAAAATTGAGAAGGCATAGATGTAACCAATCCAAGCTGGATCTCCTTCTTGCATAGACTGTGGATAATTATAAGAAGCAAATGACAGAAAATTAAGGAAATTGAAAGATAAGCAAATTAGAAGCAACAACTTGCGGCAAGTAGCTAGGGTCTAGGGAGCAATACAAAACAAACATGAGAATTAATTTCATATCCATCAATCAGTATGCATATACCATCATGCCCTAAACTTCTACAAATATAGAATAGAGTTTCTACAATTTCTGCAGATATGGAGAAGCGTTTTGTTAGTTGTAAATTTAGTAACAAGATCCAAGGTATGATCGAAACAAAATTTGGTTACGCCAGCAAACTTCTACAAATATGAACTAAGAGTCGGAAACACACCAAAACAGAAGAATCAATTTTGTATTCAAGGTATATCTACAACCTCTTACACATTCCTACAACGATTAGTACGTAAAATTGTTGCTTTAAGCCGATGGTTGCGATGTAACTGTACTTGTATGGATAAGAAGAAAGAAAACATATTATCATTAAATTGAACTAGAAAGGCATGCTTTATGACTACCTTGACCACTTCGATTTAGTATCAAACATTGCATGAGAATTGCCATTGATACAAATGAGAGGCACTGCAACATGAGGTTCGTACAGAAAAGTAAATTACTGACAAAGCATTTGAAAGAAAAAACCTAACCTTTAAGAGTTGATTCAGAATGAGTGGGCCTACAAACTGAGAAAGATCGTTCCCAATCTAGAAACAGGAAGAACAAATCAATACAGCTAAAAGGAGAGTTGATTGTGCAACAAAGAAGTAATTACATCCAAGTGCCTTCAGGCTACAAGCAGCCACACTGCATAGATGTAGCATACAAAATTCATCCAACGACATAAGAAGGATGTATTCATTACCTTGAAGAAACCTCCCAACCAAAACCTACAAAAGAAAAGTAATAAGTAAACATCTTGACGAGGAAAGGCACATATATTTACATTGAGAACAATTTCACATAATAGGCAATAGGGTAAAAAGAATCGAATCTTCGTCAAGAAGGGAAGTCTCTTCAAGGGACATTTAAATTTGGCCATGATAAGCAGGTCTTTTTATAACAAAGAAAAAGAATGATTATATAGAAAGATGGAACACATAAGTATAAGAACAGAAGACCAAGATACCACATATCCAAAGAGTAGGAAAAAAGAATATTGCAAACATGGGCTCCCAATCATGAGTGAAGTCACTAAATGACATCGATAATGGCCAATTGTTACTATTAGCCCAAAAAAAATTAGTGTAAGTGTCATGTTCATGTTGTCACAGTAAGCAGTGTTCGTACCTTCCACCAAGACTACCATTTAATGCTCTTAACAGCCATGGTTTAGGCTTTTGAGATTCTTCACGCCAGCAGCTCTGGAACCTTTCAATGAAATCATTGCAAATGTGATAAGCCAAAATACATCTAAATTCATGAAGAAGCAAAACGGACTGAACATGATGAGTACTTGTTGTTCAACGTCTCAGTCTGATCCCAAGTATCTAATTTCCAGACATCCTTTTCAGTGATGGGTCTTTTATATCCTAGCTTCATGAGAGGAGTCATCCATCCGAAAACAATATCTGCCAGAGGGGAACTGCAGTTAGTAAAGGGGACCAAACTTGAATTTACGGAAAAATAGTGGGAAAATATGAATAAACCCTAACATTTAATAACAAGTCTCTACTTTCCCTTTGTATAATCAATAAAACCATTCTTGTTCTTGTTAAGAATATAGCGAGTCTGTACTTGCTTACATTACCTATTGGAGAACATTTTTTATGGCTTGAAGTAACTTGATTAGGAAAATAAGAGTTGTCAAAATTGTAGAATACTTTAGGTGTGCAGTATAAACATCGCAATACAACAAAATTATAAATTTCACTTCTAATCAGACTTCGGATTTTGGAGCATCCTCCTGTATATTGATTTTTGTAGTCTCCTCATTGTGAAGAAAACACGACTAAACCTTAAATCATATACAAGGTTTATATGATCTGATTATGATTGATATATCCACTTTTTTTTAATAATACACAACTTTATTTGAGAATCCAACTATCACTTACTGGAAAATATGTTTACATGCCTCTCTGGACAAATCTGCTCCTCTCCAGGAAGTTCTTCGTACTCTGCATTGTCAACGATCTCTTCCCTTATTGGAGTGTAGCCAGGATAAGGATCCAAATTAGGAACGTAAAGTATAGATAAAATCCCAAACAACACCTGCATATAAATGTTTTGCATTGAATCAGGATGTTCCTCGTATAGGCCATAACAAAAAGTAAAAAAAGAAGGTGTACTCGTAACTGGGGTAGACCATAAGAGCAATGGATATCAACTTTTCAGCTCTTAGCCAACTCTCACATAAAGGTTAAAGCATTTAAGCAAAGTCACATCCCTTGCCTCTCTCAGGACTTCTAGAGTCAAGCTCCAAGACAGAGCTCAATCCAAGGAAAGACAAAACTGCCACATGATATCTATACTATATAATAGGCAGAAAACGAGAGAGTAATTGCAAAAGTAAGAAAGCAAACCTGGCAGGCAACTTTGCTGATGTAGATATACAACACATACCTGCATTGACAAAATCGAAGTTTCAGTACATAATGCCCTTTCTCATTCATTCGTTATGATGAGGCAAAGTGACAAAAAGTTCCAAGTTTCCAACTCCGTGACTCTTAAAATATATCTATGCGAAGGAGTAAAAAATAACAATGTCATATTATTTTACATAGTTTCAAGCAAAGGCAGTTCTGAGCCACCAAATATTGGACCAATATATTATTTTTTAAGTGAAGAACCAGAATCTTTATATCAATTTAATGGGGAGCAGTAAACTTTTTATGAAGTAATAGATCTCGTGAAGCATGCACCTTTAAGATTGACGAATTGATGACTTATAAGAGAACTTACTGATTGAAGTATTCTTTCACAGAGAGAACAAGATTTAGCATAACAGCATCCCCTACAAGCACATAAATGACTCCAAACTTGATGTACCAACGGAATTCACGGATGTAGATTTTAGTTTCTAGACCAATCATAACCAGCATGAATAACCAAGTGAGGGCCTCAATGAGGAGAGAAATCATCTGTTACATGGAAAATAAAAAGATAAAAAATCACTTCAGCTT
Source organism: Eschscholzia californica subsp. californica (assembly GCA_002897215.1). Lineage (NCBI taxonomy): Eukaryota > Viridiplantae > Streptophyta > Magnoliopsida > Ranunculales > Papaveraceae > Eschscholzia > Eschscholzia californica. The sequence goes on along the minus strand of BEHA01050467.1, from coordinate 838,381 downwards.
CCAAATAACATTAAGCCTTCAACATTGTTAGCTTTTGAACTTCTCTATCTTGGATCTTAATGACTTCAGAAGATTCAGTGTCGCCCTTGAACACTTAAAGATAAACTTCTCAAATTTGTTTGCTAGGCAGGAATATGATTTTATAACTAGCTAAACATAATCACAGTTTCATGTAGAACTAAGCCTAAATCAGTTGAAATAAAGAACCTTCTTCAGCAACAAAAACGAAATCTCAAAATTTTCTGGAATGCTTGTTAGTTTTAACAGAAAACACACGAGGTGACTAATACTGCAGCTCCATGAGCAAATCAAACAAAGCCAGAACAAGAAATTTCACCTCATACGGAGCGAGCACGATCTGCCCATCGAGATTCAAAACTGAGATGCCCATGATCAGCCTGGTCAATGGCTCTGCAGTGCAACAAGCAGCTAACAAACCCAATAGATAATTATAGATGTTCGACCTCAAACAAAACCTCTGGATTCTATAATCTTTCATCGTCTTCCATATTCGATAAACACAAAGAGCCAGAAGAACCAAATGGGTGATTGAAATGACCAAAGTATCCACACCACAAGGCGTATAAGCACCAAAAGCATTCTGAACTAGCGTTGTCCATGCACCATTCTCTACTGGTTTACAATACCAAAGCAAAGGCTTGAAACCCATCTTCCACCAGTTCTCAGCAACTGTAATGTTTGTTTCTTTTTTCCACTAACACTGCATCTCTACCCGTTTCTTACTTGAACTAGAACTACTTATAAACGATCTAAACTTTAACGGGTTATTCACTTCCCAAGTTACTCCTGCATCATGTAACAAAAATATATCAAAGCCAGTATTGTAGACTTTAAGATCCTTATTTCCCAAGCAAGAAAAAATATATCAAACTAATAATCAGAGTGAAAATACTAGTTTCTACAAAAAAAAAAAAGAGTATTTGAATTATAGATTGGTAGAACTTGTTAAATTCATAAAAATCTTCTTTTACTTAAAGTGGGATTTCTTTACAAAAGAAAACTTTAACTTTCACAAACGAATCATTCTCAAAGTGAGACTATTACACATTATGTTAAAATTCCTCTTTCCTGAGCTAAAAATAAAACAAAAAAACTGACAAACAGAGAGTAAAACAAACTTCTTCCTAAATTGTTGAATCAAAGTTTGGGTATTTCTTTGCATCCCTAAAAAGATTTTTTCTTTTTGGCAGAAGTGATACTAATGAATACTAGAACATAGTAATTCAAACCTAATTAATACCAACAAGAATCCCATACAATTCTCCAACCTCATGAACCAAATAATAAGTAGTATAAAAGAAATCAGATAAGTTTAATTATAACAATCAAACAAAGCTATATTTCTATCAAGACAGATAGAGAGAGAGATCTAATTCATTCTAATTGGAAAGGTGTCCAGAAAATGAAAAAAAGACAGTACTAATTAATAATATGATGCCATGAAAAGCTGAGGTTAATTTAGGTTTTAGAAGAAAACAGAGATTGAATCAATCAAGAATTTATAAGAAGAGCTAAGAGACAAACAAATAAATAAAGAAGAATCGAGAAGAAGAAGAAGATAGTAAAAGAGAGTAGTAGTAGTAGTAAGGATAATTAGTTGTTACCCTAGCTTGAATGAGATTGAATGGTGAGAGAGAGAAGTTGGATCTGATCTTTTTTCTGACTGACTCTCTCTTTTATATACACTGTGTTCACTTTCTTTCTCCGATCCTCGTGGAGCCAAAGGTAAGAAAAAATAAAATAAAAGATTCCGGGAGGGGGCCCAAAATGAAAGCTCGCGCCATCGTCACAGCTTACGGCCTTACCCTGTATTTATATGCGCCTCACATAATTATTAAATGGCGCCCCTATGCAAGCAAATTTGGTGAAACATTAATGTGGAAATGAAGGGCCTATAGTAGTAATGTGATGCGCCTATAGAACTCACTCCCTTTACTTTTTTCAAAATATTCTCCAATACATTAGAAATGAATTTATTTCTTTGCTTTTTTGTTTGAGAAGCCAAGTCTTCCTATCTTTTTTTGTTAAAGGTCAAGTCTTCCTATCTTAGTAGGATACTACTACTATTATTCAAGGTCAAGTTTTTAGAGTCAATTCATTGTAGAACCATGTTATCATTCTACTTTTTTTTTTTGAAGGATGTTATCATTTTTTTTTTTTTTTTTTTTTTTT
>BEHA01050467.1:810259-836150 GCA_002897215.1 Eschscholzia californica subsp. californica | reverse complement strand
TTTTTTTTTTTTTTTTTTTTGAAGGATGTTATCATTCTACTTTTTTTTTGAAGGATGTTATCATTCTGTTTTTTTTTTGTTGTTGAAAAAACAAGACAAAGAACTAGGCAACAAAAATGAAGGAAATGTTGCCATTCTACTTAGTATTAGATACAATGTTGTGGAAATTTATTGATATGTGAGATAAAATGATTTGAAAGTGACTATAAAAATATAATCGATCAAAAATAATTGTCACTTTACGAGTAAAATTATAATATAAGAAACACATAGTACTAAATATAAATAAAATAACACAGTTCTACTTTGATTTGGTCTACGTCTTTGGTTTGCTCACACAGAAAGTTATGGATTGTGTTAAGAGCAAAACTACTTTTACTACGCGGAACATAGATAATACATGGGCTAGTACCGAAAAAATCTTAAAAGGCAAGGGACCACAAAGACTATAATAAACTTCATTTACTAGTATGTACGAATTACTAGGTATTGAAACCACTTTTTCTTACAAGACTTGCTTATGAGAAAGAAAAAGTTGCAATCATCAGACAGAAAGTATTCAATTTTTCCTATAAGTCATGCATCTCTGCGCTGATGAATACTATCGAAATTCAGTATACTAAGTCACTAAGCGTAGTTATAATTTCTTTTCTAGAAGAATGCTATATTTATTCTTACTTGTTCCTGCTCATGCATGTTTCTACTTGAAACTTTTTCTATTTGGAAGTTACAAAACTAGTTTAAAGTTCAAACTCCCCTTATCAGTCTACTGATCTAAGCAAAAACTAAACTTTTTTACAAAGCTAGTGTGTTTTCTTGTGTTAAATATAATAGGGAAAGCTACAACTATCATACTGTAGTTCTCTTTTTTGAAACTACAACTATTATAGCTTGTTTATCATAACTATTCCTAGAAAATGGACAAAATGGGTCATAATGGTACATAACTTCTTTTGTTTTGAAATTATAATGACTATTTAATAAAAGAAAACTACACTTTTATTTCTACAAAGTGCCCTCAATGAGCGCCTATAACAGAAATAACAGCTTGGAAATTCACTCTCTCAATAAAGGAATTTTATATACACTCACCACTTTTAACTGCCACACTTACATTTGGATTGACTCTGTAATTTGTTTTGACTAAGTCAAATCTTCCACTACTTCCAAAATTGAGGAAAGTGGATAAATTTCACATTCTTATTGTTATCCATATAAAACAATAAAGACTAAAAAATCACTCTCTTTTTTTTGTTGAAAGGGACTAAAAAATCACTCACTAAAAAATCACTCACTAAAAAAAATACAAGAATGTCTGTAGACGGTGAGAAGTCTACGGGTCGGAAGTCAGAAGGTCGGTAGCGGAAACGTCTTCTGGAATTTCAAACGTCGAGTTCTTGATTGATGGGCACCAGCAACGTGTGAAAGAAACCTGCAAAAGAAGGTGAACAGACACAAACAAACCCGTGAAGGCTTGGGGGGACACCGGGATGGTGCCTGCCAAGGGCCCTCCGACGGTCAAGTCAGCAAAGTATTACAATGAATAATAAATGAAAAGCCGAGGGTATAACCGTTGATGTATAATCGGAGAGTGGCTAGGCTCGTAGAATGACCGGAGTTCGAATCTACGGGAGTGAAATGATCAGAAGTATGAGAGTAGATGTTACCAGTAGCGTCGAGCAAGAAGAAAGTTGTGATCTCCTCGAAGACGCCTGGAAGCGTCGAGCAGGAGGCGTCGAGCCGGAAGCGTCGAACAGGAAGCATCGAGCAAGAAGCGTCGAGCAGGAAGCGTCGAACAGGAAGCGTCGAGCAAAGATAAGCTTTAACACCCTTGAGGCATCTAGTAGTGTCCACGACAAGAACCAGGTGAACTTGTATGCAAAATGTCTCAAGGATAGTCGAAGAACAGAGAGCGAGTGGAGAAAGAAGAAGTAGTATGGGTTGCTTTGCTCTGCATTCGATGATTGAGAAATGAAAGTGCTCCTCTTTATATAGGCTTGAGGAGTGATCCGTTGGGGGGAGTAAAGGCTTGACCGTTACAGAGTAAATGCATGGCAAGATACCTGAGATGTGTTGACGTGTGCACGAGTTGTACATGCACAACGGTTGTGCATGTTCTCTGGTAATGACTCTCAGTGTGCATGTACATGATCTCATTATTTATGTGAGACGTTACCATGTTATGCCTTTCATTAATGGGGGAATATTCGTTGCTGGAGTTACGTTGACCAAGTCTGAGATCTTTGTCATTATGGATATATTTGACATGTAGAGGATCTCTTCATTAAATAATCTCTTACACGCGGTACGTGGAGATATAGACGTGTCGAGCGCCAGACGTGTGGAGATTCGGGCGTGTGGAGCTTTGTGCACGTGGAAACTCTTTGCACATGATTGGGCCTTGACACGAGTTTTAGGGTCTAGTTGACGAGTGCCCATTAAGAGACTTCTGGGCTGGGCCCAAACAAGGACAAGCGAGCCGAGTTGGGCTTGACGTCTCGATGGACATTTTATCGTCGAGGGCCCAGGTGTAGTTTTTGGTCAACACAATGTCTCATGAAGCTTTTTCCCTCAAAAAAAAATAAAGTATTTCTTTCAATGAAAGTCGTGTTATTATTGAAAAGCAAAAAAAATTCATGGAGGTAACCTATCGGAGGTACCATTACGATAAATTGCATTACAGGATCAACGTGATGCTACCACTGCCTTATATGACACAACGGATTCATCTTTTCGACAATTTAAGTACAATATCACTTTCATCTTACCGACGAAAAACTTATCAATATTATTTTCAAATACTGTTATTTGTTATCACTCGGTTAGACTCCAATACTCCATCAATGTCTTGGGTTACCCATCAGTTTCACATTTTCGGCAACTTGAGTACAACATCGGTTTTATCTTTCCGACGAAAAATTTATTTAACATTCTCTCAAATTTTGCTCATGAGAAGAAAGAGAAATTAGAATGGTGAACTTGAGAACAAGAGGGAAGACATCAAAAACAAGAAGAAAAGATTGGGTAGAAGAGGCTTAAGAGGGAGAAGAAGAGAGAAGAGAACAAAGGAAGAAGAAATTGGTCAAGAATTTTGACCAACATGTGTGTATCCAAGAAATGTGAAAAACTTGAGTGTATTAGCCTACTAGGTAACTGTTGGAATCGGAGTCGATTTTGGATCGGTTCAAGTCGTCAAACTCAGAAACGAAGCACACCATTGTGTTTGTCTCGTCGAGCTCTTAAGTTTAGAGTCAAGAATCACTCAAATCCGATTCCGGATGAATGAGATATTTAAGTCTGAAGTTCGATCGATGTTTGGTTGATTTAGGGACTAAGTCGCAATAACGAAAAGTTGGTTTGGGGACCATTTACGCAAAACGAACACGACCAGATCTGATGGCAGACGTTCACTCCGCGCAAATGTGCAAGATCCAACGGATCTGGTTAAATCCTTGTCGGGCACGAAGTGGGATATCTCCCGAACCTCAATCCAACAGCTTATCTCCTTTAGATTGTGGGCTAGTTTCGGTCTCTAGATCTAACGGAGGGCGTTCCTCCCGAGATTTTGAGCGCGATCTGACGACTCTAATCCGAGCCGACATGTTTATTGCTAATAAGTGACCCGTCACGTTTCTTTCCAATAGATGCGTCCCTAAAAACCAACAGACATGTCCCTAATGAATGTGCCTATTTAAAACCTATTTATAGGACCCAAATCAACTCCAAATTTCAATCGGGTTTTTCCAGAGCATCAAGCATTGTTAGAAGATCATATTAGAGAGTTTAAGATAAATATTTAGCAAAGTTTTCAAGGAGTTTCATAAGCAAGAAGTTTGGTCCATTTGCATTCAGTCAGAGGTTAGTATACTTTCAAGTTCGACTGCTTTCTAATTCGAAGTACCATTGAATTGAAAGGTAATCGTTGTATCCTGGGAGACAAACGCCGGTAACTGTTTGGTACTATACAGGGTGTCAATTGTCTTAAGGAAAGAGGAATACCTCGCCTCGATTAAAAAAAAAAAAATCTTCTTCTTCTAATCCTCTGATTTTTCTTTTTCTTTTTAGTCTATCTGATTTCTTAATCAAAGACATTCTGATTTTTTAAAATCAGAAGTGTGTTGATTTTTAAGTAATAAATCAGTAAACACAGAAGGAATACAATTCCTCTTTCCAATCTTAAATCGATAGTGAGATTCGACTACGAATCATCTGTTTTGGATAACAGACATTATCGGTTAGAAATACGAAAGATATTGAGTTGTTCTATTCCTTAGTTTTTCTTCATTAATTTGGAAAGAAAATGATTTTGATTGAGTTACAAATAAAATCAAAGTAGTAATCAATTTCACTAGTGATTCGGTTATAGACTCGCTGAGTCAACTCGTTGAATCGGTACACCGAAACCAAAAGTAACAATGGTAAGCTTTCAACAAAAGAAAAGGTAACAATGGTAAGTGTATATAACTATTGCCCACATTGGCTGTCAAATGAAGACAGTTTAAAATGTTTTTCTTATTTCCTTGCCCATCAGAGACCCTAACTAAAATTACCACTTTCCCATCTCACATTCAAACCCCCATTACCCATATATGAAGAAAACAACATAAATTCAACAAATCAAAATAAACCCACTTTTCTTGTCTTCTCCACTTTTCCTTCTATCTCTTCTTTGAAGAAGTTATTTTCCTTTTCTTTTCCTCAAACTTGTTCTTTAAAAGTTGCTAAAAAAGAGAAAGAAAAATGCAGCCCAACTTGATCCAGAATTGCAGCTATGGCCTTCCTCTATGTGTGATAGGGATCAGACACCCATTTGCTCTTTCTACTGAGTATGTTCTCTCTCTCTCTCTAACTCAGTAAAGATCAAGATCATTATCCATCTCAAATCTTAATCACTTTCTTTCCCTCTCAATGTCACTTTTCTTTGTGCAGGATATTAGATCATGAAGTGAGAAAAGAAGCTCTAAAGAAGATGAAACAGAGATCTGAATGGAGAGAAGATGATCTGATTGCAGATCTAGAAATGGGTAATGATGGGATCATAACAATGAGTAGTTTAGATATAGATAAAGATGGAGATCTGGTTGAAGATCTGAATGACTTCGATTCATCATGTATTAGTCATACAGCAAAAGCTGCTTAATCATCTTTCAATTACTTATCTTTTATATATTTATAAATTGATCAGTTGTGTTGTTATCTATTACCTCTTCCATTTTTAGGTTCTGTCTCATTGATTTCTTGATCCTGTTTTTTTCCCTATTCTCCTCTAGTTATGTGAAAATTTATGATTGTGTATAACTCAAGTGGGACTTCTAGTGGCACTAGTACCACAAGGTCACTAGTTCAATTTGTACCCCTACTACCCCTTTTAAGTTTCAAGATAGGTGTACTAGTAATGGGACTTTTTTTTTTTTGTTGAAATAGTAATGGGACTTCTTAAAATTAAATTACACTTTAGGGTCAATATATTAGTCAATGGACTAGTTTAAATATCAGAATTGACAAATTATCCGTCAACAAATTTCATAATCCGTAGATTAGTCAAAGTTGTGCGACTTGATTGTCTCGGTGGTAATTGACTAGGGCTATGTTATGCCATGATTAGAAAAATAAATAAACTTAAATATTAATGACTTGCTAATCAAGGAACCCCAAAACATAAAAGGAACTTAATTCTTGGAAGAACACCAAAGAAAAGAATACCAAAGCAAAATACTTAAACCTAGGTATAAGCAAATGTTAAAGTTTATTCTTTCTCCTTTTAGGTACTTTAAGAATTCACCTCTACAACTCAATCTCCAACTTGTACCTTCTAGTTCTAGCTAATTAACCTTGTTTTCTAAGGGCACATGATAAGAATTCTCAATTTCATTTAAGGCCTAGTTGTGCCCAAAAATCAGAAACAAGTGAGGCCAAAAATGGCCAACTCTTTTGTAGCTTTAGCTTCTTAAAAACAAAAGTAACATAATAGTCCCTACAAGTTCCCACCAGATAAAACCCATTTTAGGAGGAGGACGAGGAGGGGGTGATGAAGAACCAACCGGCCTGAAACAATGAAGCACAAATAAAAAATGTAAAAAAAAGATACACCAAAAGAAAAGTTTTTTTTTTTGTTGAACTAAAAAGAAAAGGTTAATACCATAACCCAAAATCAATGTGAAATGGTTTTGCTTTAAGGGTAAGTGTACCTAGACATATCATGTGAGGAGTTAGGAATTGGATAAATTATGTAAGAGTATTCGTCACATAGATAAAGGAATGTCTTACGAGCAAGCAAATTATATATGGCTTTAGAGTCATATCACCTACAACTTAATATGGTTTCAAACTAAGCCGTGAAAGAACTAGACATACAAACATTTCATGTCATGAATAAAAACACGTGATAAATCACACTGAACGTGACAAGATGTATTAGAATTCTGGTGACGTAGTAAATAATATCCTGGGCAAGATAATAATAATAATATGTATATAACCTAACAAATAATATTTTGAGGGTACTCTATTAATTTGATTGTATATTACATAGTACCACAAGGACGAGATATGTAATTAAAAAAGGGATATAGATGGACTTACCCTGAGGCATCGTAACTACATTTTCCGTAACCTACAATTAAAGAATAAACACAAAGATTTGATTAGCACCAGACATGATGATCTTTTTAATTTAACTAATCAAAGAAAGTGAAATACCCGAATCCTCTGTTTTTTGGTGCTTTACTTGGATGTCAAGGTTTAAGGTCCCCTATCTGTGACCGAATTCAAGGACCTAAGTAAACATACTCTCTCATGCTTAGGGACCTAAACCTATGAATTCAAGGACCACATTGAACACATTCTCATGCTTAAGGACCACAATATGGTGTCATTTCCGTTTGACCGGAAAACTTTGGGGTATCCTACCTCTATAAATCACAAAATCTAGGATACAAGATATATCTCAAACTTTGCACCCTTAGCGCCAATTCTGACCCAATATCTGTTAAAATCTAGAATACAAGGAGATAGACCTGAAACTTTGCCACCCATAGGTCGATTCAGGCGCAAAGTAACCAAAAATTGCTTTGTACTCCAATGTCATTAGAGGCCCGAAATCTAGGTCTTATAGACTAGTCTGAACTAAATTTTTTAAGATTATTTTTGGATAAGATACGAGTAGAATTTAAGTTGCAGCTTAACGTTCAAGAGTTTGTATATAACCTTTACATCCTCATTAAAACACCATCGTTTGTTATCTGTATTTCTCACTGTGGTATCAATTATGACACAGATTTGAGCCCCTCAAACACTTGGGCCGGCTATGGTGTTGTGTAATCCGTAATCAAATTCACTGACTCATAACTCAACACGAAAAAGAAAAAAAAAACTTGTAACATATTTAAAACAAAAAATTAAAATTTACCTGGATTAAGTTTTGTTAAGGTAGCAGTTCCTCCAAAGTTACAAGCAATATCAGAATTACCATTTTGTTGATAATAACTATTGAAAGCATAAGAGGCATGAGAAAGAAGAGTATCAGGTTGAAAGCAAGGTCCACCATATCGAATCGGACTACAATCCGTCAAGCCTTTCGGTCCACAAGCCCAATCCAAAGCTTGTTGTAAATCAACCTGTGAGACACCAGGTTTAGCTATACACCAAGTTGTTCCACCTAAAAATGTAGTATTTCCTTCTGGTGGTGAAAAGGTTGGGATTGGAACAATTGATTCTGCTTTCTCTTCTACTCTTCCTTCTGTTGTTATACAACTTAGAAGTAAGATTTTCATCACTATCATCATCAAATAATGGGTTTTCTTTAAAACCCATACTCCATTTTCCATAGTGGTTTGATACAAAAACCACTAATCTGTCTCTCTCTCTCTATCTCTCTAGTCTCTAGAACTTGGAAGTGAGCAAAGAACAAGAAAGAAGAGCATATAAAGAGCCCACTGCCCACCTACTTGGCAAAAGCAACTGAGTAGTATTAGTACTATAAAGTGAGAAAATAGTACTACAAGATATTAATAATATTGTTGTGATGAATGAAATGAAAATGAAATATTTCAAACTTTAAAGGAAGGAAGAGTCAGAATCCTGATAAACTGTCTATGCAGTTTTGAGGGAGAAGCTAGAAAACTAGCTTTCGGTCTAGTTCTTGCTTTTTTGCTAGTATCTTTTTTAAGCTTTGAGTTCAAATGAGGGTAGGGTATTAATTTTGCTTGGGATGTTCCTTTATTACTTCTCAGTTCCGACTGACCTTCAATTTGACTTAGACCCCACCAACTATTTTGTTGGACCCACAACTTTTGTCATATTGTACTATATAAGGTTGGGAAAAATTCTAATTGTATGTCCAGCCACTATTCCAGGCAGATCCCGACCCAGGGAGGTGGTCAGACAAAATGTTAATGCTTCCTTCTTTTTATTGAATTTTGTCTGACCACGTATTCTGACTAGAATTCAGCAGAGAGAGGCGTTTGGGACGGAAATTAAACCCCAGAACGCAACTCTTGGCTTTGTACGAGCCGATGAGTGGCAAACGAGCTGTAGTCTATAACTGGTAGGTGGGCTTGGGTTTCATGCACGTATAACCCGAGTATTGGGGCCACTATTACTACTATGTCTTGGGTTTTCAGTGTCAAAAGACAGGAAAAGTGAAGTTGGTTCTCCATGCGAAGTTGGTTCTCGACCGAAATTTTTGTACCCATTTTTTTTCATTTCCCCCAAACACAGTAGCCTCACGGCTATAACTCCATGAGATGAACATTTATATTTTTAAGATGCCTCTAATTTTTGTTCTCCCACTTGTTTTACGTATTCTTTCGAGATTGAGAATATATTCATGAATGAAACCTTTGACATATTCAGGTTCATCATGTGATCTAAAAAAATTTGATCTTTTTACCGAACTCATTAAACATAATCTAAAATCTCAAAAACAAAATGATACCTTAATTTCTTCTTTTACTTCAAAAACAAAACCACTAAAATAGAAAAAAAACATTACAGGGAACTCTACGGGGGGCCTAATGACTCCTAGTGTATCTGCATCAACGATCTCTCTTGTATCTCCTCCCCAATCGGTTTAACCTTCGACAAGTAATCTGCGGCTTGATTCAATTCTCTATACACGAAAGTTAATGTTCCATATCCAAACTCACATATTCTAGTTGCAAGAATGCCTATATTCACCAATCACCATGTAAATCATCTTCTCCAGAAATTGTTGAGCTCCAACCCTGACTTGTTGGGTGGAAACCAAAAACTTCGAGCATAAAACTCATGGCTGTCAGAAGAATCACTCGGAAGTCTCAAATGTCGAACTCCATATACACATCTCTCTAGTAGATCGCCTTCCAAATTGAGATTGAAGCATTGTCGCAAGTCAAGAGATTCAAGGTGTGGGCAGCTGTCAAGAATGACACTTAGACCATAATTTGTCAACTTATTTCCGACAAGATTGAGTTTGCGAAGTTGAGGCATGCTTTTCGCAATGGCTAGTGCCTTGTCATTGCACTTTAAGCGTGAATACCAGTAGGCTCGGTAGTTTAGACGGAAGGATTTCAACAGAGGGCATAAACGGCCAACAGCTTCAAGAACTTCTGCTGTGAATGAACAATGGAACAGTTCAAGTTCTTCCAGTAAGGGTAGTTTTTTTGCCGTTTCGATCAATCCAGCTGGGGAAACATCATTGCAAGATACAAGTCGAAGACATCTCAACGAACTGCAGCTAGAATACATAAAGAGTACAGTTTTATTGTAATGCAGAAGAAGTAATCACATGTACATTCTTTTGAGTCAGTCATGAACTTCATTCAATAAAACATAAAAATACTAGTTCCATGTTAACTTTCTTAGTCTTCCTCAATAGGGTTCCCTCGAAAATGCAGAGAGTAAAGCTTGAGATCTCATGGAGACGACCTTAATGTTCGAGGTGGTTGACTTCCAACAATAAAATCTAACTCTCTCTCTATTGTTTCAACACCCAAAGACAAAAAGCCCTTAGAAGTAACCACACATCTCTTTAAGAAATGAATTCCCATAATAAGTGTCTGAAACAGCTTATTACAATCGGCATGTTACTTCATACCATACCCACCTAACGAGTGCATTACAGATGAAACAAGAGAGACGACAAACCGAACAAAGAATAGAGTTCTCATGGTTTCATCTACACCATTTCATGCTCAAACAAAGAGATGGATGCTACTCGGCTTTCTCCTAATAGATTTTCTTTCCCTTTCTCTTTATAGATCGAATCGTTTATGGCACTATTGTGTGGCTGCACTTTCCTTTTGCCGAAGTGGTCGTGGGCCTGTCACGCCAAAACCTAGCTCAAAAGCTAAGGCTTTTCCTCACATATAAAGTGACCAGCAAGACACCAACCCCCTCCCACAGGCCAAAACCAATGTGAGGCTAACTCCAACACACCGGTCACGCTTCATAGGCTCAATTTTTTTAATTTTGGTCTTAAAAGTAAGAGACAGAGTGGTGTAATATATGAGCCATAAACCTATACACAAAAGTTTGTCTATAATTTTATAATCGAAGTCCTTCATCGGTTTACCCCTGCAATTTTATTCATTTGAGTTTTTCTTTTCTGTGTTAAGTTACACAATCACAAAAGGAGAATACCCACAAACAAAATATTAAAACCCTTTTAACAAAAGAACTCATATTCAAGATGGGTTATAAAGAACAACACAAAATTGAATATTAATTGGCTCTATTTTGGGTTTCACAATCTAGGTTTTAAGGTTTATACTGTAAAGGCTATATATAATTGAAAAGATCAAAATGAATAATCAAAAGAGATAAAGTTCCTTACTTTATGGTTATATATTGCAAGAGCTCATCAGTAGCAAATTCTTCCACAGAAAACTCAATTAATTGACCTTGGCTTCTATCAACTGCTTCCCTTGCCATTTTATCTTTACTCAAAATATCTTCAAACCCTAGAAATGAATCCGAGGGTGTCCTCATATCAATTGAATGCCAGAATTGGGGGTTTTTGGAGAGTTTTAGCCAATCAGAACAGACAAATTGAGCTTTGTATAGTATGGGTATTGCCCCAAGTTTGAGAAATATCAGAGACATAACATCTGGTGGCAAGCTTAGCCAATTCCTTTTCATTTCTTCCATTGAATCTGGTTCAGTTTGATCAAGATGAATAATGTATAAAAATTTAACCTAAAGTAACATCAAGTGAAAGCTTAAATTAGTTCAACAAAAAAAAAAGTGAAAGCTTAAACCCAAAATAGGATGTTTTAAAGTGCCACCAGTAACAATTTTTGGTGCCTAGCGCCTCTGGTTTGACTCGGTAAATCTAGTTCTGACTGTTATTGGTGTTCCTAACTGGTTGGTTCAAGATGCATTCAACGCCAATGTTCTAAAATTGGAGATTGTAGTTGAATTCGATAGACTTGAGTAGAATTCTGTAATAAAATTCGCCAGTCAAGAATTTGAGTTGTATTCAGCAGTTTTCAACTTTTTTGGGATTGATGAACTTGAGTCGATTTGTAACTAAATTTGCTCAAGTCCACCGATTTTAAGTTGAAAAAAGTATGTAGGAGTGTCTATTTTGAGCTTGACACTTTTAGACATTTTCTCTAACATAGGAGGGGCCAATAACAGAGAGAGATCCAACAACATTTACTTGAGGCGCCTTTCAAACTTCCCATGATTTCAAAGGTTTAATTTGGGGACACAAAAAATATATTTCGAGTACTAACTGGTCATTCCATTTTCAATTTTGTTATTCCTACTTGAATCCCTTCGAATAAAAATAAATAATATACTTTATTTTTTAACGCAACTAACTTATAAGAAATTTACGCGGTAGCAAATGGGCTTACATGACACAATACAACATAAAACTTTACGATTTCCCGTTACTATAATTTTTGTAAGTACTCGGAATTTGCATATATTCGAACTCAATATTTGGTTCCAAGAGTCAAAATTGTACTATTTTGTTTAAGATATGAAGTATACATAGTTGATAAGGCCCAACACAAAGAACAAAATTTTCCTAGTAAGAATCAAATTCTTAGCTATAAAAATCATATTCATAGTCGTCGGCAGAGTCTCATGGAAGCTTTAAACTTGTAATTCCAGCATTTGCAATTCTCTTTACAAGATCTCCTTGTAGTTTGAGGCTAATGCATCCACGAAGGTCAAGAGATTCAAGCTGTGGGCACCCATCAAGAATGACACTCAAACCATAATCACTTATTGAGCATCCAAAAAGATGGAGGTGGAGAGGCATGCTATTTGCAATGGCTAATGCATCATAGTCGCCCCACAACCTTATGTTTTGGTAGCCTCTATCTTTCCACCGAAATGACTTCAACTGATGTTGAGTTGTTCTTTGATTGGATGAAAATGCCTCCAACTATGAACTAATATTAATTTAATTTGAGATAGCTACCTAATTACTATATCAAAGTTAATATTTCATATCCAAACTCACATATTTTAGTTGTGAGGATGTCTATATTCACCATGTAAATCATTTTCTCCAGAAATTGCTGAGCTCCAACCCTGACTTGTTGGGTGGAAACCAAAAACTTCGAGCATAAAACTCATGGTTGTCAGAAGAATCATTCGGAAGTCTTAAATGTCGAACTCCATGTACACATCTATGTAGTAGATCACCTTCCGAATTGAGATTGAAGCATTGTTGCAAGTCAAGAGATTCAAGGTGTGGGCAGCTGTCGAGAATGACACTTAGACCATAATTTGTCAACTTATTTCCGACAAGATTGAGTTTGCGAAGTTGAGGCATATATGCTTTTCGCAATGGCTAGTGCCTTGTCATTTACTTGAGGGCTGAGGCGCCCTTCAAACTTCCCATGATTTCAAAGGTTTTATTTGGGGACACCGAAAATATGTTTTGAGTACTAACTGTTCATTCCGTTTTTAATTTTGTTATTTCTTAGCGAAACCCTTCGAATAAAAGTGAATAATATACTTTATTTTTATTATAAAGCAACTAACTTATAAGAAATTTATGCAGTAGCACATGGGCCTACATGAAACAATCCAACATAAAATTTTACAATTTCCTGTCACTAAAATTTTTGAAGTACTCGAAATTTGCATATATTCGAACTCAATATTTGGTTCCAAGAATCAAAATTCTACTGTTTTGTTTAAGATTTCAAGTATACATAGTTGATAAGGTCAAACACAAAGAATCGTAAGAATCGAATTCTTAGTCATAAAAATCATATTCATAGTCGTCGGTAGAGTCCCATGGAAGCTTTAAACTTGTAATTCCAGCATCTGCAATTCTCTCTAGAAGATCTCCTTGTAGTCTGAGGCGAAAGCATCGACGAAGGTCAAGAGATTCAAGATGTGGGCACCCATCAAGAATGATACTCAAACCATAATCACTTATTGAGCATCCGAAAAGATGGAGGTGGAGAAGTTGAGGCATGCTATTTGCAATAACTAATGCATGATCATCGCCCCACAACCTTTTGTTTTGGTAGCCTCTGTCGTTTAGTCGAAATGACTTCATCTGATTCAATAAATTACCAACATTTTCGATTTCTTTTGATCTAAAATTGCCATCACATAGTTCAAGTTTTTCTAGTAAGGGATTTTTCTTGGCAATTTTAGTCAAGCCAACACCGGACACTCCGTTGCAAGATATTAGTCGTAGACACCTCAGTGTGTTGCATCTGAGAGTATATAATGGAATGAGGAGTTAAGATGATATCTTGTAAAGTAATATTGAGCTACACAAAGTCACAAGTCTGAGTTTGAACCAAAGTGAGAAAGGGGCCGGCCTTTCTGAAGATACTAGTGCCTAAGATGGTCAAGTGCAAAAGCCCAAGTAAATATTGATCCTATTTTCGATCAAGTGTTATTACTAAGAATCACATTATGAGATTGTAAATTTCTGAAGTGTATATTTCCTATATACAAGGGTGATGGGCTCTACCCTCCTTTAAATGGAGAGCATTTCTAGCTATAGTGAGATCGAATCAACTTCGATAAATAGAAACAATTTTTGCCAGCAATATTTTCCATTACAATTTGGTTAGGATGACATCGTCTGCGCATATGCAGTCGAAGAAATTGCAACAAAAAAGAAAACACCACAAAAATGAAGAAATATAAATTGTAAAAGATAAGAGTAAAAGAAATCTTTACCTTTCAGCCACATAAAGTAAAAGTTGATCAGTACCCAAACCTTCAAGAATCAATTCATCCAATTCACCAGAGCTTCTATCAACAGCTTCTCTAATCATATTTTGTAAATAATCATATCTAACACACAAATCAGATCGCCTCCTAATATTTATTGATCTCCAGAAACAAGATTGTTTTGAGACATTTCTCCATATTGAACATACAGATTGTGCACTATATAATAGATCAATTACTCCTAGATTTTTAAATATCAATGAAACAACATCTGATGGAAATTCTACCCACTTCTTCTTCAATTCCTCTTCTTCTTTCACTTCCCCTTTTCTTGATTCAATTTTACTCTTTTTTCTAATCTGTAATTGTTTATCTTCTTCATCTGATGTTGATGAATATGAATATGGAGGTGAATTAATCCAGTCTTCCATCAGATCATCTATTGAATTTGACCTTTTGTGTGAGTACATGACCCAAAAAAAAAACCTAAAGATCATATATTTAGGGTATCAAATTTTCTTGTTTAAAACAGGGATTCTCCACCCATCTAGATTTTATACTCTGTTTTGGTTGTTAGGTATTTGTTAAATCAATTGGATTTGGCTTAATTGAGTTGAAATCTTGATTTGGGTTATTTAGATTTTGGGAGTATAAAATTTGATAATCTTGGATAATAGAATTGCAGGAGAAATTTAATGGAAAATTCTTGTTTTTATTAAGAATTTAATGGAAGATTTGGTTGGGTGTTGCGTGGGATTATTAGTAGGTTTGAAGAAGTTGACTATTATGGGTTCTTATTTATGGAATCAATTTATGGGCAAGCTTAGGTCACTGTGTAAGTGATCAAATTCTAGTGGTTACAGTCTGTGTGATTCGAATTTTGGTTTACTGATTGGTATGGCCGGCCCTAAGTAGTAGGTAGGCCTAAAGCGAGATAAAAGAAGGGGCCTTTATGTATCAACATATAAACTATCATGAAGTTTTGTTATCTTTTTTTTTCGTCGAAATAAAATAGGTTAAAAAACTAAAGAGTCTGTACAATATCTATGTCTAATAATAGAGGGAACAAACTCCCAATTACTCGTACAATTGTTCTTCCTAACCTATTTAGCCAGAGATTCAGCTAGATCACTGCTTTTACGAGGAATATGCGTGAAAATCGTGGCTTGAAATGAGGCAACAAGTGCTTGATTGATGAGACATGAGCCCTGGTTTGCCATTGTAACTGGTCTCTTGAGTTGTTGAGATGATTAATTATTGTCTGATTATCACTCTCAAAATGAAGGTACTCGATTTAATGAATGATTGCCTATTCGGCTATTCCTTCAAAAGTAAGCCTTAATTTGATTTCTCCTTCTTCTGTTGTTCGTGTGTTAAAAATGAAAGTGTGAGCATATAAGAATTTCTGCTGTCTTTATGAAAGATGGTGCTAATTACCTACTGATTCTTTAGTGTCAACTCAAGAAGCATCAGTGTTTAGTTTTACAAACGGGGGTTGGTGTGGGATGTCTGATACGTGTAAGAATGACCATAGGTATTGCGATCTATTAATTAGGAGTAAACCAAATTTATATAGGTCTAGGGTTTCCTAAGCTTAGTCCCTCTTTATCTTAGTCCTCTTTATAAAATGAAATACTTATAAATATTTATTAATATTTATAAAATAAGATTTTATATAAAATTTATAATATTATATATTTTTTATAAAAAATATTATATAAGATAATCTTTTTATAAAATAAAGACTGTTTAAAATTTTTATAAAATAAAAGATTTTATAAGAAATAGATAAAATAATATTCTATAAAACATTTTAACATATTATTTTATAAAATAAAGACTTGACAAAATAAGATCCTGACAAATCTTTAAGTATAAACATAAAACATCAAAAAAAATCTCACCAGTTCCCTATGTCGTGATTGTCTTCTTCATGATGAAATGGTTCTTTATCTTAATTGAAATATTCTAGTTTAATGGTATTGACTTCAAATTCATAGAAGTGATCGGTATAATCAACAAACTCAATAGAGGGTTTGAAGTCATCCTTGCCATCAGACAACTCAATATCTGGGTTGAAGTAAATTTGCGAGTAAAACAATCTTTGGTTATCACAATTTATAAAATAAAGACTATTTAAAAAAGTTTATAAAATAATAGATTTTATAAGAAATAGATAAAATAAGATTTTATTAAACATTTATAACATATTATTTTATAAAATAAAGACTTAAAAGATGACAATAGCAAAGTTTTATATGACACAGAAAAGAACTACAATTTCCAAGCTAGGTGAAGCTAAAAATTATTTAGTGTCGTGTGTCAGTAGTTTAATTTTACTGAATTCTAAAATTTACTTGAAGCAAAAATCAAGAGATAATTCCATTTAGATTCTTTCTAGTGTCTGAATTATTTATTTGAACTTTAGTTATTTATATGAATACATGAAGCTTCTTCAAAATCTTAATGTCTCTTTATAATATAAGCTATGAATTTGGTCAGCGGTCTTTTATTAATCTTTTGTTTGTACAAGTAAGCTTTGAAGAACTAACCTTTCCGACTGAGGTTTATCCCGTATCCTAAATGTGTATTAAGTAGCCGAGTGAGTTCAGTAATACCCAAGTCAGAGTTCTGATATTGCTCACTATCACAAACACTACTTAAGGAATTGAGGGTCGGCCTTATTCTTGACTATAGGATAAACAAGTTGTCTATGTTAGGTTAATATATTGTGTGGTACTATTAGCAATTTAGCAATGGCCCTTGAAGAAAGTAAAAGATTAGGTTTATAAGTTGTACCTGTCTCTGAGTGAAAAAGTGTAAACAGTTTCAGACTTGTCTGCTTTAGTCTCCCAATCTGAAATGTCAGTGGCTTCGGCTCCATAAGGTAGTTTCAGACATACTAAAAGCTTTTTTGTTTCTTATTATTTTTTACTGGTTTATCAATGCTTTGTTCACTCTCATATAGTGGAACTCCAAACTCCACTTTTACGCATAGTTGACTAACTATTGTATAACAAGGCAGACCTCAACCCTCAACCCTCAAATCATACTATCATAGTCACATTGTCATAGTTGTCGAACTTGTTGTTGAAATAGGGTGTGAAAGCGAATACATTTTACAGTGAGATTATAAAATTTTAGTTTTTAAAATGTCAAGCATTTGAAGCAGGTTGTGATCTTCCACACTCAATGTACAACTCCGATGCTCTTTTGTAGAAATCAGAAACTTCGTTCCAGCTGCTTAGCTCCTTTGCCACAACATCAACGGACTCCATATGCGAACTTGTGAAGGATTCAGATATGAACTATTTATACTCCGAACATGCAAACATATCATAGAAACGTAAAGTATATATAAAATCCCAAACAAGACCTGCATATAATTTTTGTTTCATTGAATCAAGATGTTATTCGGATAGGCCTTAACAAAAAAATAAAAAATGAACGGGAACTAGTAAATTGGATAAGACCATAAGAGCAATAGATATCAGCTTTTCAGTTGTTAGCCAACTCTCACATAAAGGTTAAAGCATTTAAGCAAAGTCACATCCCTTGCCTTCTCTCGGGACTTTTAAAGTCAAGCTCCCGGACAGAGCCCAATCCAAGGAAAGACAAAGCTGCCACATGATATTTATACTATAAAATAGGGCAAAAAATGAGAGAATAATCGCAAGACAGAGCTCAATACAAAACATACTGCGTTGACAAAATCCAAGTTCCAGTACTTATTGCCCATTCTCATTCATAGGTTATAAAGAGGCAAAGTGACAAAAAGTTCCAAGTTTCCAACTCCTCCACTCTTATAATATATATATGAGAAGGAGTAACAGATAACAATGTCATATTATTTTACATAGTTTCAAGCAAAGGAGTATCTCTCACAAAACCATAACTTCAGCAATAGATATCGGCTTTTCAGTTGTTAGCCAACAAAAATTGCACATCACCCTTAGGTTTCCATAACTTAAGCAAGGTATCTCTCACAAAACCAAAATCAAGACGTCTACCAACAAAAGTACCAATAACAAGTCGCTCACAAAATTTAATATGTGAATCTATAGAAGGATGAATCGAAGCACATACCTTACCATCATTGCCAGAAGGAGGTATAAACTTAAGCTTTTCTCGACCCGGGACCTCTTTTTTAGCAAAAAGGCTAGCCCGATTAGGTTTTCCTTGCATATCAGCCCTTGAAGTATCTCCCAATGTAATTTAGGGTTTATGTCCTATAAACTATCATAGAAAAATATCCAAAAAATCAAAATTCCAACCCTAACTGTCTTCACACGAACTCGTTGGGTAGATTTCAATGTAATTTAGGGTTTATAAACTATCATAGGAAAATAAACCAAAATTCCAACCCAGATTAGAAAGAGATACCTGTGTGTAAGAAGATCGAAATGGAAACTGAACAAACAAACATTTTGTAAGGAGACGAAATGGAAACTGAAAAAAACCCTAATAATATCAGGGGAACAGTTTTATTCATTGGAATTCAGTATTGATTTGTAAAAAACAAAAAAGAAAAACATGAAAAGACAATATAACCCTCCCTCTAACAGATGACGCCACTCACCAAGACCCATTCAGCACCATCCAATCTTCAACATTACCGGCGCCACCCCTTCCCTCCCCCCAATTCAGTAAAAAAACAAAAGAAGATGAAGAAGAAAAAGACTAAAAATTTGGGAGAATTAGTGAAACCCCCCAACTTTGATAATGCCTTTACTGAAATCCCCCACTTTAATTAGTAATTACTGAAACCCCCCAACTTCGTTAGATTTAACTTTGATATTTTAAAACGTTTTACCCCATTTCTGAAATCCCAATTTTATTAGTAATTACTGAAACCTCCCAACTATTTGAAATGAATAGAGAAGATGTAAATGGAGGGCCAAGATGACTCAAAATTCATATGAGATGACAATTTCAGTCATACTAGACCCTATCAAATTGCAACCATGCACAACCACCCAAACCCTATCACATGTATATGCAACCATTGGTCATATTTTGTATGATGGGATTCTCTGAACTACTAGTGATCAATTTCAGTCATACTACCCTATCAATTTCAGTCATACTAGGGTTTTGGTGGTTCAGAGAATCCAACAACACACATATTCATCAAAGTCCAATACCTCATTCATGCATTCAATTCAATTGACACCTATACCTCATTTAACTGAAACATGGCAGCCATGTCCCTTTGTCATTCTCACTATATAAATCTCATCATCACTCAATTCCTTCTTCATATTCATAATTCAATCCTACTTAATTAACAACAAGTTTGATTAGCAAATCAAAGCTTTCTTAATCAACAATGGCGTCAGGAGGAGACCAACAATTCCCACCACAAAGCCAGAAGACACAACCAAGGAAAGAACATATCATGAATCCTACCCCTCAAGCTTCTCACCCTCATTATTCCCCTTCTAACAAACTCAATGACCATCATCAAAGTCCAATATCTCTCAAATTTAATAAGTTAATAACCTTCAGTCTATCTCTAAGGTAAAAACCACCATGATCACATGATCACCAATTGGTAAGAAAATATCACTTTCTAATATAGACTCACTTCAATCATATGAAGCCATTGATGAAATTAAAAAGGCGAGAAAAATTTCCCAAATGCTATTTCTTGTGTTGATATTGTAATCATGGCTTCTAGAGATGTTGTCTTTTTGGTAAGAACATTAAACCTAGATTGGAGATGTGCGATTTTTGTTGAAAAACTTTCAATCCTTTTCATGGAGGTAAAAGGGTTGGAGATGTGCGATTGTGCGATTTTTGTTGAGGCAGTGAGGGAGAAGAGAACTACTGATATATGCGCCCCTTATTTAGCATCCGGCGCCCCATTTTCATGTATTTTTTCTGGTCGGGTTTTAGTAAATGGTTTTGTAGTCATTTCACTCTCTCTAACGGCACAAAACCGTTTAATTTAACGAAGTTGGGGGTTTTAGTAATTACTAATTAAAGTGGGGGTTTCAGTAAAGGCATTATCAAAGTTGGGGGGTTTCAGTAATTCTCCCTGAAAATTTTGCAGTAGCAATTGCCCTTATACCCTAATTAGCTATTGCCCTTAGTGCCACCCCCAAAACCCGGCTCCAATATCATGGTTAAAGATATCCCAGATTTCTGTGTTGTTATTAATTGGTCCAAAATCACCATTCTTAAATGATTCACCACCCTCATCAAGATTATATGGGGCTTCTTCACCTCAGCAAAGTCGATTGGATCATCAAATTTAATAGTATATGGTTCTTGATTCTTAAACGATTCACCACCCTCAGCAAGATTATATGGTTTTTGATTCTTAAAAGATTCACCACCCTCATCAAGATTATATGTAAATGATTCACCACCCTCAGCAAAGTCGATTGGATCATCAAACTTAATAGTATATGGTTCTTGATTCTTAAACGATTCACCACCCTCATCAAGATTATATGTAAATGATTCACCACCCTCAGCAAGATTATATGGTTTTTGATTCTTAAAAGATTCACCACCCTCATCAAGATTATATGTAAATGATTCACCATCGGCAAAGTCAATTGGATCATCAAACTTAATAGTATATGGTTCTTGATTCTTAAATGATTCACCACCCTCATCAAAATTATATGTAAATGATTCACCACCCTCATCAAGATTATATGGTTTTTGATTCTTAAAAGATTCACCACCCTCATCAAGATTATATGTAAATGATTCACCACCGTCAGCAAAGTCGATTGGATCATCAAACTTAATAGTATATGGTTCTTGATTCTTAAATGATTCACCACCTCATCAAGATTATATGTAAATGATTCACCACCCTCATTAAGATTATATGGTTTTTGATTCTTAAAAGATTCACCACCCTCATCAAGATTTATGTAAATGATTCACCACCCTTAGCAAGATTATATGGTTTTTGATTCTTAAAAGATTGACCACCCTCATCAAGATTATATGTAAATGATTCACCACCCTCAGAAAGATTATATGATTTTTGATTCTTAAAAGATTCACCACCCTCATCAAGATTATATGTAAATGATTCACCACCCTCAGCAAAGTAGATTGGATCATCAAACTTAATAGTATATGGTTCTTGATTCTTAAACGAGTCACCACCCTCATCAAGATTATATGTAAATGATTCACCACCCTCAACAAAGTCGATTGGATCATCAAACTTAATAGTATCTGGTTTGCATTCAAGGTTTTTAACACTATCAGTTTTATCATTTGGGAAATAATTCTCTGGATCAGCAAATTCATTGAAGTCATGGTTATAATCAGCAAATTCTTCTTCTTCTTGGTTAACTTCCACCGCTTGTTTTGACATTTTTGGTACTGATGAACAGAGATAACAGAGACGGATTTTAGAGATAGATGGAATTTAGAGAGGGAGAGAGAGGGCTTAGAGAGAGAGAATGAAAATGGTTGTGATTAAAGGAGAGTATAGAGAGAGAGAGAAAACGAGTTCCTGGACTGAAAATGGTTGTGATTGGAGAGTTTAGAGAGAGAGAGAGAGTGAGTTGGACTGAAAATGGATGTGATTAAAAGATGAGTTTTTAATTACTATTTATAGGCTAAACTGAATGTTTATAACAGAAAGAACAAAATGTGTTTCAACTTGTGGTCTTTTAATCAACGGGATAGATTGTCTGATCCCCGTGATCGAAAGTTATAACTCGTCAGATGACTGCGCGTGTATTCAAAACGGGATAATAATCAGAAACTTCGTTCCAGCTCTTAGCTCCTTTGCCACAACATCAACGGACTCCATATGCTTAGCCGCATCACAAGGACTATCGAACTTGTGAAGGATTTAGATATGAACTATTTATACTCCGAACATGCAAACATATCATAGAAACGTAAAGTATATATAAAATCCCAAACAAGACTTGCATATAATTTTTGTTTCATTGAATCAAGATGTTATTCGGATAGGCCTTAACAAAAAAATAAAAAATGAACGGGAACTAATAAATTGGATAAGACCATAAGAGCAATAGATATCAGCTTTTCAGTTGTTAGCCAACTCTCACATAAAGGTTAAAGCATTTAAGCAAAGTCACATCCCTTGCCTTCTCTCGGGACTTTTAAAGTCAAGCTCCCGGACAGAGCCCAATCCAGGGAAAGACAAAGCTGGCACATGATATTTATACTATAAAATAGGGCAGAAAATGAGAGAATAATCGCAAGTCAGAGCTCAATACAAAACATACTGCGTTGACAAAATCCAAGTTCCAGTACTTATTGCCCATTCTCATTCATAGGTTATAAAGAGGCAAAGTGACAAAAAGTTCCAAGTTTCCAACTCCACCACTCTTATAATATATCTAAGCGAAGGAGTAACAGATAACAATGTCATATTATTTTACATAGTTTCAAGCAAAGGAGTATCTCTCACAAAACCATAACTTAAGTAATAGATATCGGCTTTTCAGTTGTTAGCCAATAAAAATTGCACATCACCCTTAGGTTTCCATAACTTAAGCTAGGTATCTCTCACAAAACCAAAATCAAGACGTCTACCAACAAAAGTACCAATAACAAATCGCTCACAAAATTTAATATGTGAGTCTTTAGAAGGAGGAATCGAAGCACATACCTTACCATCATTGCGGGAAGGAGGTATAAACTTAAGCTTTTCTCGACCCGTGACCTCTTTTTTAGCAAAAAGGCTAGCCCAATTAGTTTTTCCTTGCATATCAGCCCTTGAAGTATCTCCCAACGTATTGGCAGATTGAACATTAGCCCCTGAAGTAACTCCAGAACCTGTTCCAGATTGACTTTTAACCCCTGAAGTAACTCCAGAACCAAAACCACATTTCAAATTAGCCCCTGGACTAAATGTAGCAAAATTCCCATTCCGAACATTAGTTTTTGAGCTAACTCTAGTACTTTCGGCTAAACGAGAATTGGTTCCTAATAAGAAATTGGACATGTTTGATCCCTGATAAGTTAACATTACTTTGCAGTAGAAATAGACTTCGCAATATGACTTGGAAGCACATGCCCCTTCCGGTCGAAATGTGACGCCCCGTGTCTAAAAAAAGACACGACCACGCCCCGGCAATTCACGACGAGACAAAAATCCGGCAGAGTCTCCTCTATAAATCGAATCGGTCGTACTTGTAAAACCTGTCATGCAAACCATACATTCGCATATACAAGAAATAAACTATCGAGTGGAAGCTAAAAAAACTCAACTCAGTTTCGGGTCGAAACCTGAACCACCAAAAAAAGCTACAAAAGCCGCATAAACATCTATACAACTCATAAACGACTTTAAGTGTTATATATATACATAATCCAGTTTGGTTCTGCAATAACAACATAACTTTAAAATAACGAAAAACCAAAGAAAACGGCGTAACACTGCTAGCCTTGTCAAACACTATCACCGGCTGGAACACACACTCCGCCTCGAGGCTACGATCAAACACCTGCAAACTAACAACTGGTAGGGGGTTAGTACTCACCGACACGAGTTATTCTGGTAGAAGACCAATCCAAAACCCGTCACGTTTTCAAAAGTTCATTTAATAAGTTATAAACATCGTGACAGCAAAACGACTTATCAAACCAGTTACAATATATACTATTTACAAAACTATTTTTCTCAATCTAGCAAGAGCCATGACTACCTGATACCAAGTTAAGAGGATTATCATCATGTTTGAAAGAATACCCAAGAGACAATTTAATATCATCAGCACCATCTTTATGTTCTTCTTTTTCAAGAGCCATGACTACCTAATACCAAGTTATGAGGTTTATCATCATGTTTGAAAGAACACCCAAGAGACAATTTAATATCATCAACACCATCTTTATGTTCTTCTTTTTCAAGAACCATAAGATGACTACTGATACCAAGTTATGAAGATTATCATCATGTTTGAAAGAATACCCAAGAGATAATTTAATATCATCAGCACCATCTTTATGTTCTTCTTTTACAAGAGCCATAAGATAACTACCTGATACCAAGTTATGATGATTATCATTATGTTTTAAAGAATACCCAAGAGGCAATTTAATATCATCAGCACCATCTTTATGTACTTCTTTTTCAAGATCCATAAGATGACTACCTGATACCAAGTTATGAGGATTATCATCATGTTTGAAAGAATATCCAAGAGACAATTTAATATCATAAGCACCATCTTTATGTTCTTCTTTTTCAAGAGCCATAAGATGACTACCTGATACCAAGTTATGAGGATTATCATCATGTTTTAAAGAATACTTAAGAGACAATTTAGTATTATCAACACCATCTTTATGTTCTTCTTTTTTAAGAGCCATAAGATGACTACCTGATATCAAGTTAAGGGGATTATCATCATGTTTGAAAGAATACCCAAGAGACAATTTAATATCATCAGCATCGTCATGAAGGGGTTAAGTCTCCACTCTTAAATCACCAATATTTTCTGAAATCGCTCTGAAATCACCAATATCAACCACAGGTTTTTTTGACATTTTTGATATTGAATAGAGAGAACAGAGATGGAATTTAGAGAGTGATGGAATTTAGAGAGTGATTGGGCTTTCAGATTTTAAAGAGAGAGAATGAGTTGTTGGACTGAAAGTGGTTGTGATTGAAGGAGGCGTTCTTTATATTTATAGGCTAAACTGAATATTTGTAACAGTACCAACTTGTGCTTTTTTAATCTAAACAATCAACGGTGTATATCGTCGATCCGGGTGATCTAAAATTATAACTCGTCAGATGCCCACGCTTGGCATATTTCTCTCTCCACGAAAACCACTTTTGATGATTAAAGTCCCACTTAATTACGTCATCCTCACAAGTTAGTACTCCCACTATTACACGTGTCACTTCTCTCTCATGATTCACCTCTCTACTTTCTCTCTCACCATCTTTATGTTCTTCTTTTTCAAGAGCCATGACTACCTGATACCAAGTTATGAGGTTTATCATCATGTTTGAAAGAACACCCAAGAGACAATTTAATATCATCAACACCATCTTTATGTTCTTCTTTTTCAAGAACCATAAGTGACTACTGATACCAAGTTATGAGGATTATCATCATGTTTGAAAGAATACCCAAGAGACAATTTAATATCATCAGCACCATCTTTATGTTCTTCTTTTACAAGAGTCATAAGATGACTACCTGATACCAAGTTATGATGATTATCATTATGTTTGAAAGAATATCCAAGAGACAATTTAATATCATCAGCACCATCTTTATGCACTTCTTTTTCAAGAGCCATAAGATGACTACCTGATACCAAGTTATGAGGATTATCATCATGTTTGAAAGAATACCCAAGAGACAATTTAATATCATCAGCACCATCTTTATGTTTTTGTTTTTCAAGAGCCATAAGATGACTAACTGATACCAAGTTACGAGGATTATCATCATGTTTTAAAGAATACCCAAGAGACAATTTAATATCATCAGCACCATCTTTATGTTCTTCTTTTTCAAGAACCATAAGTGACTACCTGATATAAAGTTAAGGGGATTATTATCATGTTTGAAAGAATACTGAAGAGACAATTTAATATCATTAGCTTCATTAGCAAAATTACTCATCTATATATATATATATATATATATATATATATATATATATAGATGCTAATGATATATATATATATATATATATATAAGTAATTTTGCTGCAATTTTGAGTATAGATGAATAATGCAAAGGGATTGGCCTTTAACATTTGCTATATATAT
>BEHA01050467.1:750656-809949 GCA_002897215.1 Eschscholzia californica subsp. californica | reverse complement strand
ATTTTTGGCTATATATATATATATATATATATATATATATATAGATGAGTAATTTTGCTGCAATTTTGAGTATAGATGAATAATGCAAAGGGATTGGCCTTTAACATTTGCTATATATATATATATATATCTTTTGCTTGATCTTCGTATTTGAGTTTCAGTGGAGAACTTTATTTAATCTTTTTCATAAATACACCATCTAAATGGACATAATATATGGTGTTCTTCTTAGTGAAGGAGGAGGAAGGAGAGGAGATAGTATCAGTTTTGTTTTGGAAGAACAAGATGGAAGAAGCAAATGAAGGTGAACGTCACCCACATTAAAACCGATGCTTAGAGAGAATTCGGGTCAATTGTCATTGACCCGAATCAATAAAATTTTCGGATGCTAACATCCTTTTGACCCGGTGCCTTTAGAAGCACCCTTTTGCTAATTCACTTCTCTCCTTTCTCTATCATCACTTCTCTCCTTTCTCTCTTTCTCTTAAACTATACTAGACATCTAAACCATATGATTTGACCATAATAACCCTAAAATAAAATAGACCGTTAGGGGTCTCTAATTTGCAATAAAAATTTAGAAGAAAATTTTAATCATTTGACCCAACAACTCTAAAACAGTTAGAGTTAGATTAGGAGCCTGAACTTAAATGACTAGTAAGTTAGAGGGTTATTCTGAGTTAACACAAGAGTTACTTGTAATGAAGTAAAAATGGTCCCCTTATATTCTAAGCTTCCACCAAAATCCACTCCCCCCTCCTCGCTTTGTCTCCCTCTCTTTCTCTCTCGATTTTCTTTTAAATTCTTCAACAAAACTTTAAAATCGATTATTGAAGATAGAAGAAGGTATGATAAACAAATTTCGATCTTCAGTTCTCATTATATAGAAAGATTGAGTATTTAATCTCAACAATCAGACACGATAACATGAGAATCTTATCTTTCTAGCTTTTCTTCTCAATAATTTCTCTTTTTTTTTGTTTCAATTTCGAAGAATCCAACAAATTTTGAAACCTTCTAAATCCAAAAAATTGATTTCGAAAATGTATGTACAATTTCATTTCCCTCATTTGAATTAGAGTCGACATTTCATTTTTTGGACCTAGACATTATATTTCTAGTTACTAGATTATCGTTCTCCTCTTTTAACAAACAAAAAAAAAAAAGATTATCGTTCTCCATTTCAACAAAAAAAAAATAGTTTATTGTTCTACACTGTGAGGCCTATGTACTGATGCAGTTACCGACTGACAAAACAACTAAATTGAAACAGATTAAAATACCAATCATTTTATAACGAGTTCTGAAAAAAACATCTTATAAAGAGTTGTAAAAAAAACATTTTATAAGGAATCCACATAAACTTTATGCTTCTAAATTATAATTTCATTACCCTCCCAACTTAGGTTATTAAAATACCAAACATTTTATAAGGAATTACACAAACTTTATGCTTATAAATTAGAGTTATTTCCATTTTGGCCCCTACTTTGTGACCAACTTCTTGTCTGTCCCTTACTTTTCATAAATCCAAATTTGACCTTCTATTTTAATGTAAATGTCATAAATATTCTTCCTATAATTATTTTTTCAAAATAAAATTATTAAAAAATATCTCATAAAAAATTATTTTATAGGAAGGGTATTTGTGCCATTTATAGAAAGTGAGGTGGAGAGAGAGAGAGAGAGGCCAAAAAGGGTAATTTAAAAAAATTAGTAGGGTAGTTTAATTTTGCAAAAATATTTATAGGAGGGGTATTTATAACATTTACATTAAAACAGGGGCTAAATTTGAATTTATGAAAATTAGGGAGCTAAAAAGAAAGATGGTCACAAAGTAAGGGGCCAAAATGGAAATAACTCTATAAATTATAATTTCATTATCCTCCTAACTTAGGTTATTAACCCTTTCAACCGATAAAAAAAGTTAGGTTATTAACTTAGAATTGAAATCTTCAGTGGATCAGACTAAAAAAAGATAGCAATCTTGAGTGGGTATACCAGGGTGACCTTTTCGATTTGACTATAATTTTACAATTTTTATTTGTTGATTGTCGAGGTTGGAAGTTGAGTTAAATGTGGGGGTGTATCTAAAGGCGACTCCCAAATTGCTGTAAGCGCCTCCCAAAGGGTTTGACCCACGGTCAAATCCCGACAGCTGAAGGCGCCTCCCGTTCCGGGTGATCAGTCCGAGACCCAAAGGGTGGTCTCGGACTAGCCCAGTCCGAATAAACTCGGACTGTCCAACCCGAGTGAGTTCGAACAGTTCAGTCTGAGTCCGGAACCAGGGTTTTCATTTTTTTTTTGGTTTCAATGGGATTTTTAGGGTTTCTGATCTTTGAAGAGGTTTCAAGATGATTTTAGAGTTTTAATGCTTTCAAACTTTTGAAGATGATTCAAGGGTTTTAAATGCTTTCAAAGTTTTGAAGATGATTTTCTAGGGGTTTTTATGGTTTCAGAGTTTTGAAGAAGATTTTTAGGGTTTATTTATTGTTTTAAAGCTTTGAAGAAGAATTCTATGGTAGACGTTTAAGATTTCTAAGAGAAGATTTCTATGGTAGATGTTTAAGATTTCAAGGGTGGATATCATATTTCTTGTTCGTTTCATTCCCTTGAGTTTAGTTATTGCGGAACATTTTATTGAAGAAGAACAAAGAAGAAAGTAGAGAGAGAAAGTAAATTGAGAAAGAAGAAGAAAGAAGAACGACAGGTTGGTGGGGGGTGCTCGCTCGAGGCGCTCAAGCAAATTTGATAGGCGCCTACAGAGAAGAGGCGCCTACAGTAGTTTTAGTAAGCCCCTATAGACGCGCCCTAAATGTGGGACCACCTTAAAAAGACATATAAATGATGGGTAGGTGAAGACATGAGGGCCAACGAAAACGTCACGTGCATTCATCAAGTGAGGGCACAGACACTTGTATCAATCAATTGTTACGAAATTTATTATTATATTTTATTGAGAGAGAGATTTTTATTAGTTATTATTTTTTGTATCATTTTTTTTGTTTCTTTTCTCTTAAATTAATTATTATTTTATTGAGAGAGGGAGATTTTAATTTCTTTTTGTAACCCTTAATTTATTTTGTTTCTTTTTTCTTAAATTAGTTATTTTATTTCTAAGAAAGAAACGATTATTGTTTTTAAATAGGTAACTTTATTTCTACGAAAGACTATATTTTAATTTTTGAGAAGGGCTTCTAGACAATATCTTTTATTAAAAAAGGATGTTTGTTTCCGTTACTCCTCCGAAAATAATAACTAATTATTGAATCATTTGTTTTAATAAATCTAGGCCTTGCTGCAAGCGCTTGTATCAGAGTCATCCATTGTGTTCCAGTGTTCCTTGACCGATCTGGAAGTCTATTATATGAACCCTGTGCTCGTTCTTGAATGCGTCTGCTGTTGCACCATTTGCTGCCATATATCCAAATTTCATATATGGGCATAGTTCGTATAAGATCCGCATATATGATAGCAACTCACTGCTTCCGGGTACTCGTCAATCAATACCTGATATATAATCGTACCGACCCGTTCTTTCTTGCCACTAGACCTTCTACCATATAAGCCCCTAAACATTGGATTGGTTTCCCCTGATTGATACAACAGATCTGCATATTCAACTTGTTTATCAAAATCAAATATCCTGTTTTCAGATAGAGCTCTTGCTCAATCAATCAACAACTTCTTCAAGTTTCCTTTAGGGTTCTCTTAGTATGACATTGGCTCCTTTGTCACTCAGATGACGTTTTTCTGCCTTAAACCCATGGCTAGATCTCTGTTGCTGACTAACCCGTTGCTCTTTATGAGGTTGACTTGATATAGGGTCGGGCCGTCTGTTCCCATGATCTACACCACCACCCAGAGTTGTTCCTTCATCGTCTTCGTTTATATCAGGACTCATTAGAACAGTTTCAATTTCTCGAAGAACATGTCTAACAAAGACTGAATCCAAATGGGACCTTGGTTCTTCTTCCCGTTGTTCTTGATTGTTTGAGAAACGGGGTTGGGTAATATCCGTGTCGAAGGAAGAATTATCAATAGGACTAATACCCGATAAATTATCGGGCGAGCTAGATTGCTCTTGGCTATTACTTGGTGAAGTAAAATGAGACGAATTACCTAACTCGAAGTCGAGTTTTGTAACCCATTCAGGGATTAATGAAGTAGAGTCAAGAGACAAATCGGAGTCGAAATTCGAGTAACTTTCACCCACCATGGAAATTTGGTGCATATGAGCATATCCATCTATTGAGTTCCCCTTAGTTGCTTGTTTGAACTCTTTCACTTCATTGTTTCTTCACTCTCTTCGAATGGGCTCGAAATCGAAGTCAATAATTTCACAAGATGATCCGAAATTGATAGATTTGTGAATCAAGAAATGAATCTCAATCCTCAAAGATCTTCTTCTTCTTGGTTTGGAGATTTTGGGGTTGGGAAGATTGAAGGAGAAATGAAAATGGAGGTTAAATTTATAGTAATAGTCTAGTAGGTCAAAAGGAGGAAAAGAAAACGAGTAAAACAACGGAAATAACGATTAGTCGTTAACGATCAAATTTCCGCGTTGTTTTTGAATGGCGTCCCTTTTAACCTAAGTACCGACCACTAACCTAAACTTCCGTTCCTTTCTCTTTCTCATTTTGCTTTGGCCTCCCAAATGTGACTAACTAACCATTTTATCCCCAAGATTGCCTATTAGACCATATTTGAGTATAGGGCTTTTAGGGTATATCCCGTGCCCCAGGGCACAAACATACATGTGACGAAATTCTAACCTTAATTTCACCCGACTTTCCATATTTAATGTTGCTATATTCGAAAGACCCTAATCTTTTGGTATTATTTTCTTTTGTTTCCTTTTCTTAGATTAGTTATTATTTTATTGAGAAAGATTTTAATTTCTTTTTTTGACCCTTAAAAGACCTTTTGTTTTTTTTTTTTTAAATTAGTTATTTTTTTTCTAAGGACACCGATTTTTTTTTTTCAACTTGGTTATTTTATTTCTAAGAAGGACTGTGTTTTAAATTTTGAGAAGGGTTTCCGGACAATATCTTTTATTAAAAAGAATGTTTGTCTCAGTCATCGTTTTTCCTTCTGTATCTTTTAATTTCAATTCTGCTAACCTTTTTTTTGAGTTAATTCCTATTTAGCCCCCTACTTTGTGACCAGTTTCCTATATGGCCCCTAAATTTCTGTAAATTCAACTATGGCCTCCTTTTTTGATGTAAATGTCCTAACTACCCTTCCTTTAAAATACTTTTTCAAAATAAAATTAAAAATAAAATCTTAATTCCACCTCACATCTCTCTCCACCACACATCTCTTTCCATGTCACCTCTCTCCACCTCAGACCTCACCTCTCTTCCCAACTCACCTCTTTCTCTCTCTCTCTCCAACTGACCCATGCTCTCTCCAACTCACATTACCTTCTCCGACGAAGGAAATGAGGTGGAATTAAAGATTTATTTTTAATTTTATTTTGAAAATATATTAATGAGAGGGGTAGTTATGTCATTTACATGAAAAATAGGGGGTCATTTGAATTTACAGAAATTTGGGAGCCATAAAGAAAGCTGGTCACAAAATAGGGGCCAAATAGAAATTAACTTTTTTTTTTTGAATCTAGGGTTTACTTTTCAACTACAATTACGAGGAGATTGGACAACCCTATCCCCTACTATGCATGGACTGCTGCTACTTGAGGGAGATATCACCTACCAATTGTTGAAAACACAAGATTTTTTTTTTGTTGAAAGGAAATACATTAACATCAAGAGTCTATTATAGTATCTAAAGTACAAACACAAAATTACAATACATAAAGTAGTAAACCAAAATAACAAAGCTGAAGAAGTGCAGAAAATAACTTCGCTTTGTATAGCACTCTTCATTCTGTGAGTTTGAAGGCTGGCTTCTCTTCTTAAGCATGAAGAAAACTTTGATCATGAGAGTCCGTCTGGTTGTATTAAAGATAAAACTCTTACCTAACTTCTGGTAACACTTAACATGGATTAAACACACCCATAGTTTCAAGAAGAAACAAAGGTGTCTGCAAGATGGAACCATAGAATGATTCCGGGGTATCCCACCAGTATTCTCCATATTCAGAGACCGTATCTGATCGACTTCCTACAAAGTAGACAAAGGTCAGACACCTGGAAATTGGGATCGCCGTTATAGCCCAAGTATAAATACTTC
Organism: Eschscholzia californica subsp. californica; assembly: GCA_002897215.1. Taxonomy (NCBI): domain Eukaryota; kingdom Viridiplantae; phylum Streptophyta; class Magnoliopsida; order Ranunculales; family Papaveraceae; genus Eschscholzia; species Eschscholzia californica. The sequence goes on along the minus strand of BEHA01050467.1, from coordinate 803,751 downwards.
GCTAATCCGACAAATGCACGCAATAAAATTGCGAAAAGGGGTGGAAGTGAACATGTTACAGAAATAGTCAACAGAGTTACATCTATAAGGTCACCATAGCCCAATGCTATCATCAAAAGGTAAGAGTATAAGCAAGAGAAACTTCATGATGAGGATAGAGATTTATATTCGAAGTCTTGTGTCGGCCTGGGTCAAACGGAAAGTTAAGATGAATGAAATTTATTTCAGACCTGGTTGAAAGGCATAAGGGTTCAGCAAGAGGATGATTAGTGATCCTAACCTTATGCCAGATAATCAAGATGAACACAAGCTTAACTCTGCTCATGGAACTAAGATCGTACAGCAACAAAAGAAAAACGATAATAAAGAATAAAACTGGATCTGTGATTAAGGATAACAGTGGAGAAATTATAAGCTACTTGAAAAGTATACGATTAAATCGATATTGTGTTGTAGAACCCTAAAGTACAACTGCCTAGTAACTATTAAAAGGTGAAAAGGGGGAAATACTGCCCTGATTCAGATCCGAGTCAACTCCAGCCACCAATTTTCGCGACACACTGATGTTGTTGGCTCTTAGTTCATGTCCCTGTTGATGAAAGTGAGATATTTGTTGCTAATTTTTGTTTATGAGGCTTTGATTTGATCTTTTTTGGAGTAATTTGGTAATCTGGGTTAGAATAGCTAGTTGCATGTGAGTATTGTGGTTAGATTGATAGGATTTGAAAGGAGATAATTGAGATTTAGGGTTTTCGTTTTGGGTGAAAAGGGGGTGAAAAACGGGACTTTCTCTCTCCTCGTTCACTTCTATTTTCATCCAAAACACAAGATAATAATTATCTTTTAATTTCTATATGCTCCAACTAATGCTCCATCAACATTCTAAATGGTTGATATTGATGTAGGCATTAACTTTTGCTTTTTTGGGGCATCAAGGTTTTTGAGTTTGAGGGAGACTCCAAACAATATCATACCAGCAAGATTATATCACTTAGAGCAAGTTTAACGTAGAGGTTCCTAGTGTCAATCCTGGGCGTCTTTAAATTTGGGACTCTCTGATCTCTTTCAATTTCAACGTCAGAATTCCAACAGAGATTATCGAATTCGACTTTTGAATTGTTGTAACTAAAAATTAATTAAAATTCATTAAAATATATTAAATTTCATATATAATTAAAATAACTAAAATAAAATTCTAAAAAATAAATTAAAACCAATCTAAATCTCATTCTTCCAGTCTTCCATCAATTTCTTATGAATAACAAGTTGTTCGAAACACATGTTTGAAGTATCTATCTTTGTTCATCAATTTCTACTCCAATTTGCATCTGCAGTTTTTTTTTCTTTTTGGTGTTGAATGACTATATTTTCTCTCTGCACGTCTATATTTTTGTTTTCTACGTTTATGGACTCTTGTAGAAGTTTATAGACTCATGATTCGCAGTCAGTAAAAAGGGCCAAATTCTCTACCAGAGGGAAACGAGTTGTACGACATCTAGGCTGATGAGTGGCAAACGGGTTGTCCCAAACATGTGGTAAATAGATGTTGCACAACTGACTTACCAACGAAACATGTTTCTAAGATGGGTCTAATGTTCGTTCTCCCACTTGTTTTAAGTATTCTTTCATGATTGAGAAGATATCAAGATATTCACGAACGAAACGACATTTCATTTTCACTGTGGGATCTAAAACATTTAATCCTTTCATCAAATTCATTACCCATAATCTAAAGCGTCAAAAACAAATCGATACATCAATCCCTTTTTATACTTCAATAAACAAATCGAAAGTAGAATGATAATATTAATCAATACTTAGAGTATCTTATCAATGAAGTGAATCAGTTACAAAAACTACACAAACGAAAATGATGTTGAGTTGTTCTTTGATTAGATGAAAATGCCTCCAACTATAAACTATTAACTAATATGAATTCAATTTGACATAGCTACTAATTACTATATGGAAGTTAATATTTCATATCCAAACTCACATATTTTAGTTGGGAGGATGTCTATATTCTCATGGTTGTAAGAAGAATCACTCGGAAGTCTCAAATGTCGAATTCCATATACACATCTCTCTAGTAGATCACCTTCCAAATTGAGATTGAAGCATTGTCGCAAGTCAAGAGATTCAAGGTGTGAGCAGCTGTCGAGAGTGACACTTAGGCCATAATTTGTCAACTTATTTCCGACAAGATTGAGTTTGCAAAGTTGAGGCATGCTTTTCGCAATGGCTAGGGCCTTGTCATTGCACTGTAAGCGTAAATACCAGTAGGCTCAGTAGTTTGGACAGAAGGATTTCATTAGAGGACATAAACGACCAACAACCTCAAGAACTTCTGCCGTGAATGAACAATGGAACAGTTCAAGTTCTTCCAGTAAGTTTTTTTGCCGATCAATCCAGCTGGAGAAACATCATTGCAAGATACAAGGTCGACGAAAATTTTAGTAGGCCGACGACCTTCGCAAGAGAAGATGATAAGGTGGCGACAAAGATGAAGCGAATGTGAGAGGTGATGAAATGGAAGAGAGAGAGGGAGATATAAGGCGTTGGTACTTTTAATTGTGTTTTGGAATTAATTTCATTTTGACCCACAAGGATAATTTCGGAACAAGTTGAACTTTTTTTAGCCTTCAGAAGCCAAATCAAACTGCGAAACACAGATGGAAGCCAAAACAGTGCTGATCACAAATTGGGCCAAGATGTAATTAACCCAATTAATTAATATACCACCAACCTTAGGTCACACTTTCTTTAAACAAGATGATCAAGGGATGAATGTCCTCTTCTTTCTTCTCCAACAAAAAGCAACCAGCCTGCCAACAACTGATAGTCCAGTTAGTTAGTGCATTACTTTGCAATGTAAAAGTTCGGGTTCGAACCACCAGACGTGTTAATCTGGGAAATATTGAACTTAAGTTATTATTTCTACAATTAATGTATAAACTCGTCGGGCTTCAGACCTCTTTCATCCTGTCGGGCATAAGGCCTCTATCATGATTTAACTTCGGCGGTTATCGTGCTTATCATCTTCGTGAGTTTAATGCTTTGTAACTACTAACGTAATCAATTTCTCAATAAAAAAAAAAACAAGTACCCAGCCTAGAATCTCCTGCATGGAAAAAAATGTCTTGAAGGGGTGAAATTTTACAAATGATTAGAGTCAAAGCTCTATCTTAAGTGATAAAAGATTAAAAGCAGTAAAATCTCTCAATTATTGGGGCTTCACTTAAGGAACAAAACTATACTATATTACTTCAGACACCAATTTTTTTACCTTCTGAACTGGAAATACGAAACACATTATCAAGGTTAGAAGAATATAAATAAAAGCAACAACCAGACTATTCCTCTTCTTCAGAATAGTGTTCTAGTTCAGAATAATCTTCATCTAGAAAGTCGACAAACATCCCACCATCATCTTCATCAACAAAAGATCCATCCTCTGGTACTTCAAAATCATCATCTTCAAATTTAATTTCATCAACATAATTTGGAACCCCTAATGTTTTAAGTCCGGCATCTACACATCTTTTACGTAGATCTTTATCATCCATAAGAAGATCATTTTTTTGAGAAAAGTCAAGAGATTCAAGGTGAGGACAACCATCAAGAATGGCCTTCACGTCATCCTTTGATAATTGATTTAGGAAAAGACGGAGGTGGCGTATATGAGGCATGGTCTCTGCAATGGCTAGTGCATACTCATCCACTCCCATACATTTTTCCGGGCAATCTAGTCTGAAAGACTTCAACTGAGGGCATTGTTTACCAAAAGCTTCAACAACTTCTGGTGAAAATGAACAAAACCGCAGTTCAACTTCCTCCAAAAGCGGGAGTCTTTTAGCCATATCAATCAACCCATCGTCTGAAACCTCGTAACAATATGCTAACCCAAGCCGTCTCAAGTTCTTGCTTCTACAATAAAAAAAAAGAATGGAGATTTCTTGCGCTATGTTGTAAAGCTATATTGGTAAGATAAAGTGATATGTACCCATCTATCCATTATATACATTATAAAAAGTAAAAAACAGACTTTTCATGTCATGCCCGCATTCTTGGAGTGAATACTAATAATCTCTTAGAAGCGGTGAGATTCAAACTGCTCTCGGCATGAAAGAGATATACATCTTCTTGAAACTTATGTAACATGGAAAATGGTAAGGGTACCATTACTCTTGGAAGACCTGCACTACTACGACGTGCCAAGGATGGGACATGTTAAACCTAAACCCAGGCTGGTCGTCCCTCGCTCCGCCCTTGATTGTGGAAGCCCAAACGGGTGATTATATGTACAAAAGAAGTGTATCCTTGCTACATAGAACAAAAGAAATGGCGGTATTCTGAACAGGCTAAAACTAAGGAATTCCGATGTCCGAATGAGTTCATAATTTGCGGATCATATCATCGACCAACCGTTAGATCCATAACATATAACTAGTACTAGAGAAGGAAGTTATTAGTCCAACATTCATAACAGGAAATGAAAGATGAAACTCCTAAACATGTTGATTGAGATATTGAGAATTTGAGATACTGACCTAGAAATCACATACTGTAAAAGTTCATCAGTTGCAGAATCTTCGATAAACAACTCTTCCAATTGTCCATGACTCCTATCTGCAGCTTCTCTTGCAACTTTCGGCATTCGTAACTTATCCCAATGCCTAGGCAAATGTATCGAACGCCATAGATGAGGTTGGAAGGTAATCTTTTTCCATTCAGAACAAACCCATTGAGCATTCATTAGCGTTTCAAAAAACCCTAGTTTTAAAAATATGATTATCATAATTTCTGGTGGCAATTTAGTCCAGTCCCTCATCTCTTCTGATGAACCTAAATTGAATTAACAAGATTTCATCAACACACACACACACATATAAATTTGATTACTACTTAGAATAAAACAAGTGATTCAAATTAATCTTTCAAGTGATAAAGTTCTAGGGTTTCAAATTGGGGAAAAATTATGAACTTTTTGTAAATACAGGAATCATAGAAAAAGAAATAATTGTAAGGTTTTACGGACCAGATGCCATTTCTTTGGAGATGCGGGGATGGCAGTTTCTGCTACATTCTGCTGCCATTTCTTCACTCAATCGACGTCTTCTAGGGTTTAACAGAGAACCTTAGATTTTCTCAACCGTAAAAGAAGAGCAATAAATTATGCCCATTGGTATATCATTTTTAGGTTTCTACTCCAAAAATCTACAACTAAACCCACATTTAGTCCCACCCTAATATTATTATAGGATTTTAAGTCACTATAATAATTATAATGAATATTTAGTCCAAATTAGTTACATCAAATTGGGTCCGATTTTTTTGTCAAAAAGACAAGTTATTTTTTTGTCCTTTTAGGCCCCATATATAGCTTGAAAATAGTCTTACAGAAAAATTCTAAAAGCACTCCCATTTCTAATGCCGAAATTGCCCTTAGAATCTTAGCTTGAGAAGTTTTGCAAACTGGTTTGCACTGCTTTGCAACCTGGTTTACAGAGCTTTGCAAAATGGTTTGCACTGCTTTGCAGTCTGGTTTACAGAACTTTGCAAACTGGTTTGCACTGCTTTACAATCTGGTTTGCAGAGCTTTGCAATCCAGTTTGCATTGCTTTGCAATCTGGTTTGCCTTGCAATGACTCTGCACACAATTTGCAATCTGTTTGCAGAGTTTTGCAAACTAGTTTGCACTACTTTGCGATTTGATTTGTCTTGCAGAGCTTTGCAAACTGGTTTGCACTCTCGTTTGCAATAAGGTCAGTTTCGTCTTTTCCCTATATCAATATATTTACAAAAATGTCATAGGGAGCTGAAGCCTATAAAAAGTTGATAAATCATTTTTAACCAAAACTCAATTTTTTTATGGAGTTTTGGCCAAATTTCTCAATTAGTTAAAGTATGTCTAGATGTCAAAGTTACAATGTTTTTATGTTTATTGATTTTTGTTTTGTTTCATAACTTACCTGTTATTTATTGTTAAAATTTCATACTTTATTTTATCTTTTATATGTGTCATACATAACACATTATGTATCACGTGGGCTGACTTCCCGTGTCGAACATACATCTACACGGGAAGTCAGACCATTTGATCTGTCTCGACAACGTTAGCCAAGAGGTATCTAGCGCGCTCGTAGGGCGGGGTGGGAACCTGGTGTTTCTTTCAAAACGGAAAAGGACTAAAAACCCATTTTCTAGGAAGATGGGATACTAAACCCTTTTTGAACTTTATTTTGGACTTAAAACTCATGGACCCCAAGAAGTATAGGGAGAGCTCTGCCACTTCAAATCGGTATTTTTTTACTTTTTAAGTGAAAGAGATAATTCTCGAAATAACCCAAACATGTTAATAAGTTATATTTAAGGGTCTCATTAACGATGGAGTTAACTAAGGCCCTCAACTTAAACCAAAGCAAGATTGGGGTACCGATCACATTTTCGTTGATTATAACAAAGTATGCGAACCCCTCTTTCTCTCTCTCTGATGCAGGGAGATTTTCAGAAGATTTTCTGAAAATCTTATATATCATCAAATAGGTTATTTTAGTAGTTTCTTATTTTTTTAGTAGAGAATTGTTAATTTTAGTAATTTTATATTTTTAGGAAACCTTCTTGGTTTTAGATTCTAGTATTTTATTTATTTAGAAGTTGTTATTAGAATTTGATTAGGTTTAGGAAAGTAGTATTTTATTTATTAGAAATTGTTATTTGAGTTTGATTAGGTTAAGGAAACCATAAGTCTATATAAAGGGGGATCTAAGAGTTGTTTTATTCATTCAAGTTGATCAATAATATTCAGTATTTTAGTTTATTCTTATTAATTTCGGTTCTATAGTCTTTAGACGGAGTTCTAAGACTTTTATCAGTTTTTCCGCTGCGTCACTCTCTCTCTGAAAGAGGTCATGAAATTTTTCTTTTCTAATTTTTTTTTATCGAGTTAAGAACTCGGTTCAATCATGTATAAAAGAATTGAGTATAATTAAGAACTCAGTTTAAAATTGTTGTCATTCGTGCTTCCAATGATCCTAACTACGAGTCACGAAAAACCATATAGGAATTCTGTCGATTATATCTTGTTTTTTTTTTGTTATCAAGCATCACTCTATTCCTATACACATAGGGGTGAGATTTTGGCCCGGAAACCCGGAACCCGCCCACGACCGTCCGAGTCCGAAGGGTCCGTGATCGTCCGATGCCCGAATCGGTCCGTACGCGCCCGCCCGAAAGATCTTAAGCGAACGGACGCGGGCATAGGTCCTTTACCCGGTGATCCGACCAAGTCCGCCCGCTTATATCGTCCGCCCGACCGAATCCGTCCACACCCGTCCGTTTATCCTACCTGTCATACCCGCCCGCCTATATGATTGATTTTAAGCCTTTAAATTTGTAGAGTTAGCTACAACCATTAGATTTCAAGAGTAAAAATAAATAACCCTAGAAATCACTTAATTTTGTCTTCGTCGTTCTACTTTTTTAGTCTCTATCTCCTCCAAAATCTCAGTATCTCATCAATAACCCGAGAATCCACAATAAACCGGTCGTAATCCATGAGAAGAAGCATAGAAACCGAGCATAATCCATGAGAAATCTCAATGCTTATCTTCCGATTTTGAATTCATTTACGTTTTAGAATTGTAAAGCGGGAATTTTAGAAAGTTGTATTTAGCGACTAAACATTTTAAGTTTCGAATAAAATTTTCTTTATTTTTTCTTTAATGACCGGTGTCCGCCCGACCGATACCTGGTTTGCCCGACTATCAAAACGGTCACGGACGGGCACTTTGTTGGAGAAAAATCTGAAATGTCCGCCCGTTTTGTCCGGATGTCCGAGTGGACACTTAGGACTCGTGTCCGTTCCGCCCGGACCGGTTGAGTTAGTGTCCGTTTCCCGCCCGTCCGGACCGATTCCCACCCCTACATACACATAATTTCATCAATAACCAAAGTTCTTTTTTTATTTTTGGGCAAAGAGGGAAATGTTTCTATTGGTCTAGAACAAACCTATGTGTTAGGGTGTCAACAAAATTTGAACCATTGAAATACAAAGTCAACCACTCAGCAAGTGTTTAGGGAAACAATTCATTTGAAACCAATCTCCCAAAATAAGACATAACAAACCAAGGAAAAAAATAGAAGTGATAGGAATAGATAAGAAAACTGTAAACAAGAAAAATTAACTGGATTAGGTAGGCAACTTGAAAAAAACATAAAGAAAATCAAGAAAAGAAGAAGGAAGAAAGAAAGAAGAAACATTAGACAGAAAGAGAGGGTAGATTCAATTTCTCTCTCTCTTTCTTTCAACTTTCTCTCTCTCTCTCTCTCTTCTCTCTGGTGTTTTGCCTGCCTATGCCTACCAGTTTAATAATAATACTATCTCTCAGTTAAAAGAAACAAATTAAGAGATTTTCTACCCTCATTTTGATGATTAAATAAATAAAGAATGAGTAATTTCGATCGAGCTACGTATTCATCTCCAGAATTATCACCAGTTTCATCCCCTGTTTCTTCACCCACTAATCTTGATGGTGCAGATCCTTCATTGATTTTACAAGGTGACCCATTTTTCTATATGTTCATGTTTTGATTTTCGATATTTATTACACAAGAGTATGAATTGACTCATGTTAGATTTCGTGATGTTTGTTTTTGTCTAACTAGTGATATCCTACTCGTTTGAATGATTCATTTGGCCTGATTTGGGCCTACTAATTTAATGAGTAGATTTCGTTTATGACTGATTATGTTTGTTACATTAATAGGTTTGGCATCGAATGTTAAGCTATTACTGAAACTAATAGAAGATCATAAAGCGTGCACAAAAGACTACGATGGCCGTAAAACTCAAAGAGTGGCAAGTATGATCTCCATTATTGATGAAGTTAAATCAAGGCTTCAAAAATCACAAACTTTTGGTAGGAGAAGAGAGGCTGCTTTAAGAAGGTGCAACACAGAACTAAGGGCTCACCAAAATCACAATGTAACACATAGAGATCAAAGGAAGTTACCTCATGAAACGGGAACTTCGAGTAGTACCGACGAAAAAGAAGTGCTAAGAAAGGAGCTAAACGCGAGTTTGGCTGCACGAAAGAGCCTAGAGAGGATGTTCTCAAGCTTGGGTAAGGAAAAAGAGATAATGGCAGCTGAACTAGCCCGAAAAGCCCATGAATTAGAAGGAATGGAAGAGCATCTCAATGATCTTAAAGCCCAAAATGCTATGTTATCGGCTAAGGTACAAGCTTGTGCTATCGAGCACCAAGGGGGAGACGATATTCGTCCTAAAGACGATAATGTAACCCTAGAAGAACATCTCCTCAAGTCGTTAGACGGCTATAAATCAATAAAGCGGAGGTTAAAGGAAGCGAAAGAAGAAAATAGAGGTGCTCTTGAAAAGATGGTGGAGATGGATGAACAAGCTAAAATTGGGCTTAAGCGGATTGCTTTTCTCAGGAAAAGGATGAATGAGGAAGAACCCTTCGATGTCGAAGAAGAACTATCTTCATTGGAAGATGTATTTAGAAGCTTGGAGGAAATAACACTTTCAAAGTATAAACCAAATAGATGTGAAGATTACTCAAACTCTCATAATGAGAACTAATTCATTACTAATAGATTGTAAACTCATCGCTATCGGCCAATTAAAGCCTTCGATCGTATTACATTTTTTCGGAGAAATAGATATGGATAGGTTTGATCTTGATTTGTATCTAATGAAACAACTTCTTTGTTGGGAGAGTAAAAAAGCATAATCATCTTGTTGATTTGTTTTGAGGTAATATATATTGTATTCTTTTAATAAAACATAAAGCACTATTTGCTATCCAATATTATTTGTGTGTGTCCAACTTTTCCTTGTAAGACCAAGTTATTTGGTTAAATGATAGAAGATTCATTTAATATAGTTGGCACACCTCTTCTTATATAGTTTTTATACTTACACTATAGAGAAACATAATACATAGTATTCCTCCTTCAAACCAACCTCTCATAATTGAAACCTACTTTTATTTCATTTATAACTCATAGTTGACATGATGGATATTAGATATGTGCTCCCACCTATTCCCCTTGCTTCATATTTTCTTCCTTTGGATTTAAGGGATCCTGCATTCACAAAATAAATCAATAGACGGATTTGTTTGGAAGAGAGTGGGGGATGAGGGGGATTTTTATTTATAATCCTTCTGCTTTGATGCATATTCGATGTGAGAACAGTACCACGTAGACAGAAAAAATCATGACCAAGAATATAATATCTAGTGTCTCTTTACTTCTTCCTAATTGGCTCTAAAACGGAAATAGAAAAACTTAATATCCAAGTAGGAGGACTTACGAGTTGCAATCGAAGGTCTTGGAGATAGGGAAAGGAAGTTGAGCGCCACATTTTCCAGGAAGAGCAGATACAGCATCATCCTTCAAATTTGGGTATCTAGACGCGGCTTCTTTAATACAATTACAAGCAGCGCGTCTGTCAGGAGTAGTGGTCGCCATTCCTCGAAGGTTACTCACCCCAGTACAACATTCTTTTGCTGGCTCAGGGGTCGCCCCAGTCACATACGGAGTACATTGTACTAAGTTTCGAGCTACATCGGCACAGTTAATGGCAACACTTGGTTCAAGCATCAATTGAACCATGGCAACAACCATGACATACACCAACACTCCTTTCTTCATCATCATCTTCTTCTAACTAGTCCTCCAATTAAGTATATATTTATGGGTATTTTGTATGTGAGCTTAAGGGGTATACATATATATAGTAAACTTGAAGTGTTTTAGTACCCATTACAAGACAAGATTTGAGTTATTTAGGGCTTTTAGAGGTCTAGAAAGTGGCAGTTTCTTATCTATAGATTTTGTGAGGAATGAAATAATCGTGAGTACCTAGTCTGTGAAGAGAAACTGATCAAGAAAGAAGTTTTTTTCTTGTGTATTTCACAAATGGGACAAATCTGTAACGGTTGATGAGTTTTTTAACCAAGATGCCTCATGTGTGCCAGTGATACTTTTTCGACACACATTGTCATATCGGAAAAGAAAATAAGATTGTCATATCGGAAAAGAAAATAAGAATAAAACACTTATATCGAACAGACTAGGCCATACCCGTCTCTATAGGTAGCACAAGCTGGCCCTGCCAAGCCGGTGGGCCTACTTTAAATGAGTCGGGATTAGACCGGCTATGATAGTCCCACATCGTTCGCGAGAGTTTTCGGAGTCTGGGATTAGGTGTACGCTCAAACTTAGTAAATGCTGAGGCCTTTTGGGGGGTTTGCGGAGCCTTCTCTAAGAACACAACTCCGTACATGTGTGAGGTGGTAAAAGCGGAGACAATATTAGCAACTGTTAAGACTTGGATTTCACAAGTGATATCAGAGTTGAGGGCTCGTGGAACCTTGGCCAACAACAAAACCCCTTGCCCCCTTTGACACCACTATTATATCAAGATAACTCAAACCCAGTTAAAACTTAATTAACAACAATTTACTTATTCATCAAACCTAATAACAGTAACCATGATAAAATAATTAGTACAAATGACTTGCTAATCTAGGTTTAGCAATAGCAATTAGTGGTTGAGCTTTGGGCATTGTCAACCCATAAACCTCAGTTGTATCAATATCTTGAGGTTTCAACCCTGGTGGTGGAAACCAATCAAAACAATGAAACAATCTAGCCAAACCCATTAGCACAAAAAACAACCCAATTGGTGCACCAGGACACCTCCTTTTGCCCGACCCGAATGGTAAAATCTTGAAATCCGACCCATGACTGATCTCAACCCGACTTCCATCTTGTAACAAATGTCTTTCAGGTAAGAACTCATCGATGTTGTCCCAAATACGAGGGTTCCGCCCAAGTGCGTGAGTGTTGATGAAAATACGGGTTTTTGCCGGAATATAATAGCCGTTGATTTGAGTGGGTTTTATCGATTCATGCGGTATTAGAAATGAACCTGCTGGATGCATTCTGAAAGTTTCTCGAACGATGCAACGTAAGTAATTGAGATTAGTCAGATCTGACTCGTTTACCATTCGATCTTTGCCTACAACTGAGTCGAGTTCTTCTTGAATCTTTTTAAGTACTCGCGGATGCTTTATCACTTCTGCCATCGCCCATTCATTCGTCACCGATGACGTGTCTGTTGCTGCTGCTATCATGTCCTATACAAATTCATCAACATTTAGATTGTTAAGATGCTTAACTATGACGGTGGTTGTCCACACTTTTTAGTGTAGTGGTTGGACGCCCACTTTTTAGTTGGATTTTAGGCCTCCTAGGTTTACTCGTAGTATGGCTCAATGTAAGGGTGGAAAAAGAGCCTCAAAAATGAAAAAATAAAATAAAATGATCCCTTTATGTGCATTTTATTGTATGAATTTAGGTATACCTGAATTAGAGCTTTGATTTCAACATCATCCAATTGACTTTTTCCATCTTCATGACCAGGCAATCCCAATAAAATATCCACAAAATCCATCTCATCTACTTCCTTTTTTCTTCCTTGTTTTCTATGTTCTTCAAGTATTCTTGAATGAAACTCATCCACCCTCTTCTCTACTTGTCTCATTTCTTTCTCAGACCCAATAAAGTTATCTACCCATCTCCAAACAGGCAAATAATCACCTAAATATATCACCCCCAACAACCTAAATAAATCATGTGTTATGTCCATGAACTCCATAGCTTCTTCCGGCCCGGCCGATTCCACTCCAAAATATTGTTTCCCTAGTATCATTCTTGTGACATTATTCATCGAAAACGCGCCTAACACTTGCCTCAAATTTACAAGCTCCCCATTTTTCGACCGATTGAATACGTCTTGAACCAAGTGTTTAGCCTCGTCAACTCGGTGGTTAGCAAACGATTCGATTCGTTTAGTAGTTAACAAATTTTCCATACATATTCTTCTCATTCTCTTCCATTTTGGTCCTAATGGAGCTAATGCTACATCTCCACAGTTATACGCCAAATGTATTCCAGCTAGAGTTCGTGGTCGAGAAGCGAATATTTCATCTTGACGGACGAGGATTTCTCGTATGATATCAGGATCGTTTGTTGTTATTGCATCGACAGATCCTAACCGGAAATATACTAGTGGACCATACTTGTTACAAAAGTTTGCGAAGTCCTTGTGCGGTTCAGAACCTAGTTGTAATAGATTTCCAACTATAGGCCATCGTCGAGGACCAGGTGGAAGTCTACAACTGACCTCTACCGACTTTCGGCTACCATGCCAAGAGTACAGAATGGTGAAAATAAATGCGAAAATAAGACTTATCGCTAAGGCAAGAATATCCATATAATTAATAAAGGAACATACAAATTTTGAAATGAATTTCCTCGTTAGATGTATATATACATAAAAATATTGTTAATAAGGCGAGACTTTCGAGAATATTTCTATGATTTTTTTCCTTATTTATAAATATTGAGCTGTTGATATATCTTCATGGTTTTTGTATGTGGGTTTTAGTTTTAGTATCTTTTTTCTACAGGCTATCTTTACATGTTAGTGGCAGTTAAGAAACGAAAATAACATGTCGCTTCTATACCCAATTTCTACTTTGCTTGAATGTCTCGTCTGCAGAGCAAGGGTGTATCTTCTTTCTCTTCTTGTCTATGAATGTCGTATTTGATACAAAACTTAGTTCAAATGTTATTATGTTAGATTTCGACCGTAAAATTTTAGACTCATATCAATTTTCTATTATCTTCCAAAAATCAAACAAATATTGTACTTGTACTAATATTTAGGTTAGGTGTGACTATGCTCCTCAATTTTTTTTTTTTGATGAAGTACTATGCTCCTCAATTTGAATGTTCAAACAAAATGGCTAGCAAAAGTAAGTCTATCAAGGTTGTTAGATATGTCAAAACAAAACAAGTAAGGTTGGATTATGTATTAAAAGCTCCCATTTGATAATATTTCTAGGTAGAGGAGCATTCATATAGAGTTCTTCATGACATCACCATGATCAGATGACAAGATTTAGCACAAACTTCAGAGACCCATAGAAATCAAACTTTTGTCCAACAAGTTAGAAAATGAAAAGAGAATATGTCAGGTAGCTTCTTCTGGTAAACAAGCCTGGGAAGAAACAAATGAAAATGTACATGACCAATCAATCATCATGGGCCCTAGGTTTCCCATGACATTATTGCTAAGTGTCTAAGGTCTGACAAGATCTATAAAACACCTATACACAAATCTCTATAACTTTATATATCTGGATCTAACTAAGCCACCTAATGTTGTATGATTAAGTTTGTATATGTAGAATTTCGTGTCTATAAACTGATACCAGCAATCTATACTTCAAAAAAGTATTTGAAAGATAATTTTTTCTTAGAAACAAGTATAAAATGCTTAGATTTTGTCTAACCAAATCAAACTCAAGTTTGTCAACTTCGATTACCATATCAGATTTAGATAGTGGGCTGGCTACCTATCGACCGAGGCCATCGAACGTCAAAATTTTAAAGTTCAAGCAAAGGGGACCCATCACTAATACTCTAGTATTAGTAGGACTTAACAGCAAAATTGTTCATCAAAAGATAGAATGGTCAAAGAATCACCAACCCTGGTCTTTGTCTACCTCACTTTCACTTGTCGGTTACCAGTAAGTAACATACACACTCACACTCACTCATCCCCCACCACTAACTAGACTTCAACAGTTCTGAGTTCAGAGAGAGAGAGAGATTTTCTTCAAACTCATAACCCCACCTACCTTTCTTCTCTCTCTATCTCTACTACCTTTTCTCTTCCTCTCTCTATCAAACCCAGAAATTTTTAGAGAAAGAAACAAACCAATGGAGTATGAGAGGATTAACAAAGTTCAGGTATGTTTTTCTCTTCTCTTCAAATTTCTCTCATTTAGAACCAACAAAATTAAAGACAACCCATCTTTTACTATTGAGTATATTTGAAGCTCCTCATAAACATTTCAGATTTGGGTTTATGGTTTGTGCATCATTAATGTATGTATCCCTAGCTTATGTTTGTTGTGATTTTTGTTGGATTTGTGTATGTGGGTCTTGAATGATTTTGATGAATAATGTCAAAATGATTAGATATATTGTTCTTGAATCATTGTATTTAAGGATTCTATTTGTTAAACCCTATTTTTATAATTTTTGTATTTGCATGTTTGATTCTAAACTTTTATTGGAAGATTTTGATTTTTGTATTTGGGGATTTTGAAATGCAGAGTGGGATAATTTCTCCAAGTAAATTGAGGTTGAAACTTATTGGAAGTCCTAATAAAAGAAAAGATGGATCAAAGAGTAACTCTGCTAGAACATCTCCAAACAGATTTAATGATGTTGAATTCGTTACGAATGGCCTCCTAGATCACGAAAATGGAGGAGTTTTCATCGGAGAAGGTAATGAGGAATCAAACCCTTAATCCTCACAAGTTTGATTTCATGATGAACTTAGATTGATGAAGTATCTGAAATTTTCATCTCTTTAGTTTAGGGGTTTAGTAAATATTTATCTACTTTGACTTTAATTCTCTTGTAGGTAGTTCAAAAGCTTCTACCCTTAATCGTACATCGTCAAACTCTGAAGCTTCATCATTGAAATTATCGAATTCATGCAAAAGCAACGATAGCTACTCCATGCAAAACAATACATTGCCGAAGGAGTTTGAAGATTCAAGTCATGGGAAAATTCAACAATCTTCGAGGGGCGGCCACACTATAGAAGAAGATAATCTTGATTATGATAGCAATGCTAGTTCATCCAGTTTCGAGTTTCATAATAACGGACAGCAAAGATCCAACCAAAATCACACTTCTCGGACCGTCTCTCGACCAATTTCATTTAAGTGGAACGATGCTGAAAAATGGATAATGAATAAGCAGAATGGACAATATAGGCCTTCTAAGAAAAACGTCTCACAGAGTCAAGTAAGTCGGCATCCAGTCGCACATTCTGTCAGAACCGCTCCTCCATCTAGTTGCTATAACCCAAACTCACAAGTAGTGTTCGAGAAGTTTCCGTATGCTCCCCCTGTGGTTGCTCCAACTTCTAACACATCAAGCAATAAAAATGATTCGATTGATCTGCATTCACTCAATAAGGATTTGAAGGAAGTAGACCAGACCTGTAATCAGAGACACACTACCATTCCTCCATGTAAGTTTTTTTTGTGCTATCGAAGTTAAATCATGTCGAGCACTTACATATGTGAAGAATTATGTTTTTCCTTTACGAATACTTAAATACTTGTGTTAAACTCTCTCAGTCACTTATTTTATATTTTCATTCTTGTGTGTTCTTGAACACAATCGTGTTAGAAACATGAGATGCCGCTCTAGGTTAACTTCTTTTGCATATAATGTAATAGTGGACCAAATGACTAAGACATGAAATATTCGGTTGTGTCCTTGTTTCTTAGCTTTTTCAGTTCACGTTTACGATGTCTGTACTGGAGTCGGATACTGATACGCGTACGTTAAGCATGTATTTACAATATTGCATCGTCTTTTCTTCCTCAGTTAGGTCTTCTCAATGCTCCTACGTGTACCAATAAACCATATATAAATTTGTTTCGTATGTGTGAAATTCGTCGATGATGAATTCAATGCTTAATTCATCTAGGTCCATTCATAAGATCAGTGTCAATGAGAGATATGGGGACTGAAATGACACCTATAGCTAGCCAAGAGCCTTCAAGAACTGCAACTCCTGTTGGAGCCACAACTCCAATTCGAAGCCCGAACTCTTCAATTCCATCAAGCCCTAGACAAGCTGCACGAGCATCGACCCGTTCGAATGCCACCACCGAGGATGAAACTGGCCAAAGAAAACAAAGTAATCAAAATAAATTATCTGATCAAGACTTGCATCTTAAGACGAGGAAGGAGATTGTTGCTCTTGGTGTCCAACTTGGCAAAATGAATATTGCAGCTTGGGCAAGTAAAGAAGAGAAAGAAAACAGTGCATTTCCAAAAGAAACCATTGAAGCTGAGAAACGTGAAAGGATCGAGTTTGATAATCGTGCAGCTGCGTGGGAAGAAGCTGAAAAATCTAAATATGCAGCCAGGTTACTATCTTACCTCTATCTCTCTGTGTTTGTAAGTTTCTGTTTCTTTACCGATCGGCAACATTTTAGGCCGTTTTTTTCTTTCCTGAGAGAAGGGTTTATGCATTCCAGATATAAGCGTGAAGAGATCAAAATTCAAGCATGGGAGAGTCGACGGATAGCAAAATTAGAAGCCAAGTTAAGGAGAATAGAGGTATTTCTTTCTCGTCATTTATAGTAGTGTTGTTTGTTGTCTTTGGCAGAAGATATAAGTTCATGAGCAATGTTATCCATTAGGCATTACCTTCAACCATATTAAAGATGGAAGATTTACCATTTTCAGGCCCGGGCTGAAAAAATAAAGGCTAATGCTCAAGAGAAAATGATAAAGAGAACAGCAATTACTAAACATCGATCAGAAGAGAAACGTGCCGTTGCAGAGGCACATAAGAATCGAGAAGCTGCAAAAGCGTCAACAGAAGTAGAATATATTCGTAAAACTGGGCAGATTCCCCCAACCCATTTCTGTAAGTGTAGTTGGTTATCATAACTAGGAAACAAAATCGAAACCACTTTCTCTTTAAACTGATATATGTTTTTGTTTTGAACAAGAGAAAGAATTAGTATATCGATCTACAAACATCTTCCATTTATTATACAGTATTCTGTTCGTTCTTTTGTTTGATTTGCCTTTTATTTCGATCTCGTAACTTAACTAACAACAAACTGACATATCATAAAGAGGGCTAACTATTTCAATTGATTTTTTCCTCGTACAAATACATAAATGTATCACTAATATGTTACTTGTTTAGTGAATGTGTAGATATGTGTAGGAATAGGTTTGTTTTATACGGAATAAAAATCAAATTGCGTGAAGTTAAATCTTAAAATGTATAGAGTTAATTACGTTTTGTTTAATGCAAGATAATGATGTCATGCAAAAATGATTTGTTTAGCGAAAATTAAAATTTGTATTATTTTTGGACTTTTCGCCTATTTTATGTTAATATTGGACTTAATGTGTTATTAAGGCCCACATTTTGAACCTTTCACCAAACAATCTCTTCATTTGCATTGTTCGTCTTTACTTCGTTCTTGTAATAACTATCTGGGTGAGATCGATAAGAGCTTGCCTTGATCTTCTCACATTCACATCGTCACTCTCAGGAAGCGAATTGATTGCTTTAACGGCAAGGTTTGCATGCTCAGATGCCAATTCTTTCGTCCTTTGAATTCCACGGCTTTTCCAGAGGTATTCTATTGCCTATAGTTTCAGGATACAGATCAGTGACTAAATGATGCAAGCAAATATTTCACACTGCATAAAAGTGTACACAAACTTAGGATGAACAATGTGAATGAGAGGATATTGGAGCTTACAAGATCAACATCGGCAGGGTTTTTGAAGCCCCGGTCCACAACTTCTCGTAATTCAGGAAACGCTTCCATGGCAAACAATATTGGAGCCGTTACTATACCCTACACATAATGACAGAATCAGAAAGTAAAATTTATATCTGATTTGAGGACCCTATGGTTTCGTACAAAATAAGTCATACTGGAAGCACATAAGAACGAAGAATCACATTACATGGCGAATGTCAGATAAGGAACCCTTTCCAAGGGAAGCTGATGTCCCCGTAAAATCAAGTACATCATCAATCAACTGGAACGCTAGTCCCTGTAAAATATGACGAATTTACTTAGCAACCACACGGTTAAAGCAAGAAATAAACTATATGTCTACTGCAATCATCTTTCCTTCAATTTTCTGTTTTGTTTTTCGCAGTTCTTTCGGATGGAGGTCTCGATATAATTCTTTTCCCAAAGTAGAAATATTCACTAGCCAGACAGCCAGTAGCCACACAAAGCAAGTTGCTCATAAAGTTGTGTTCCTGCTTAAAATTTTCAGTAAGAAAATGACGAATTAGGAAAGCAGAAACTGACCAGGTTTCTTCCATAGTCGTAAGCTAACATTGAGACTTCTGCAGTTTGGCCCGTGAGGACAGAAACTGATTTGCAGCTGTTCGATATTAAAGATGCTGTCTTGTTATATGTCTTCTCCATATAGTATTCCATGCTACAAAAATCGAGTAAGTACACGTAAAGAACAACATAACACAACAACACACATGAGTACAGATATTCCGGTTTTGGACTTTAACTTATAACCGATATAGTTAACCAAGAGGTATGACCTCTTCCCATATATGAAAACAAATTGAAGGCAAATGAGGTGCAGCATACAAGTACAGAGGAAGATACGCATTTCGATCATAACTTTTCGGTTCTTCCAAAACTTTTACTATGTTGTTTTTGTTCCCTCTGAACTCTATGCTATCACATGAATTGTCCAAATGCAAACATCAAGAAATATGTGGAGGCAAATGAACAAAGACACCAACTTGTATCATCCAATTGCACCATCTCAAGTTTTCTTTGCCATTATATGCTATACATTCTTTCCAAAACCGACCAACAAAGTCTAGACGTACCCTGAATCCACGTGCAAATGATGAGGATAAACCAGCTCAATATAATGATGTTGATATTAAGGCCATTTTCATCCGTTTTTATTTTTCACGAAGAGAATCATTGTAGATTCGAATATTTCCTCCAATAGCTTATGCCTAACTAGCAGTGCGCAATTGATCTGAAGCACGAAATTTTCTTAACTTCTTCAAGCCAAAGGTTCTTTAGAGGCAGTGAACAACAATTTGAAAAGCATGAGAGTGCTGACATAACAGAGTAGCTCACCTACATCGTTGCTTAGATGCCGTTGTCATTTGCATGGTTTCTCCTGTCACAAGATGCTGCACAGCTTTTGTAATTAAACTTACGACCTACACGTACATATTAATGATTAGGGAGTCGGAAATTTACTCGATAAAATTGACCGCACCCTCATGCTCACTCTATTGGTGCATCGGCCCAGTTAACTGGATTTGATCAAATTCTTGAAAGAAGATACTACCTCATTGTTTCGCAATGAAGCAAGAGCTACAAAAGCTCGAGAAAGTAGAAAATTCCCAGCTAATACAGCCATCTGCATCATTAGAAAGAATGGGTTCGGCATACAACTCACAACCTCAATACAGAACAAGAAAAAAACATAGAAGCGACCTGATGAAACTGAAAAAAAAAAACATCAGTCTTGGTATGTGTATTATGCGAAGTATTCATCCATCAAGTCGCCACTACCACATGAATTACCTCTTCCATAAAAGTAAAACAGTCCCCTCGGTTCATGATAGTGAATCATAGACATTTCACGAGAGATTTTGATCATCCTCGACCCTACGATGTACATTCTGTACATACCAGAGCACGATAAGGTCCGAAATCTCTGAAAAAAATGTATACAATCTTAATACTTGCAACCAGGACCCAGATTCGTAAAGGTACAAATTTGAAGGTGTCTGAGTAAAGGGTACGTCAGCTGGAGCCAGAGTCGTCCCAGTATGACATAAGAAGACTGAAAGTTCAAGCAGCAACGAGAGGTCGAGTCACCAACTAACCGATATAATGTCTACTACACCTATTGATCATCCAAAGATGCTAAGGACCAGAAGCGTACAATTTTTATCAGAGCGCTCTACCACCTGTGACCCATCAAACAATGGGCCGTCATAATTCTGTGAGGCATGAATTTCTCGATACAGGTAGCAAGGCCATGATCCACCATCTGCTTGAGAACAGGAGTTTCTCTTACGAACAGGAGAACCACGCAATTATATGTACTTTTTTCTAACTAAGAATATATAGAAAATACCTTAGGTCCCATGGAACAGTTCAATGAACCAATACCACGCCTCGTCTCAGCATCATCTAGAACATCATCGTGAAGAAGGCTTGCTACCTACCTTGAGAAAGAAATGAACCAATTAAACAGCATACATCAGACACATGTAAAACCATCAAGCATGTATCGAAGAACTCACATGGACCATCTCAGTAATAATGGCAATATACTGCTGTCTAGAGCGTAGTTCCTCAGAAGATACCGTAATCATAGCATCCGGGTTTGAGTTTGGAATATTTAAAGCCGATCCCATCAACAATAGAACCTAGTCTCACAAGACGTATATGATTGTTCTGTCAGTCATACTTACGTTAAGAAAATTATGTTATTGATTCCACACAATTAAAGCTTTAAAATATTACTTCAAAAACCAGGTTATAAGAATCTCTTTTCGAAAATAGTAAAGACGGTAAGAAATAAGCAGCATAATTAGTTTCCTACCGTGGGACGAAATCTCTTCCCTTCTACCCCCTCCTTGAAGAAATACTCGGCAGCGGAGGCAAGCTTAGGGTTCTGTAGAGGGATAAGTCATATTATGTAGTATCATAGAATTTTCACCAACTCACCGAAACACAAAGTAATGTTCTTGAATTTTACTATGAACCGCGTATATCTTAAGTTTGATTATAATAGAGATGATACTAACATGTATGTTACTACACCTCAGAAACCACCATACTCCTTAGTCTATTAGCAACAATTGATAGCTCATCAGCCACAAGAGAAAATGGATCCAACTGTTTCTGTAAAAACATCACCTTAACTGCATTAATAGATCTATAATAGTTCTCACCCCTCATCCATAGACAAGACAGTCCATATTGGACATTAGATATTATATCTATGAGTATTTGATAAAGCTTGCGGAGTAGCAAGGTGAACGAAAATGTAACCTGGCATTGCAATTATGTACGAAAAATTAGTAATGTTTTAGAATTATGTCGTGTTGATAGTGTGGTATGTGCTATTTGCTATCATGCTCTAAGGGGAACAAATGTATCTAAAAATGAAATATAGTAGAAAACAGGACTCGTATGGTATCTGAGAAGCTTCACCTCAACCAAGGAGCTCTTGTTATCATGAATTTGATCCTTGGGATCGTGGAAGGCTCGCAAACCCCCTGAATAAGTTTCTTGGCATCCCAAGATCTAGTAATAACAAAAACAAAGAAGTTAGTACATGATGGGAGTTGTTATGACACCATCAAGATTATATTCATTAAGATAGAAGCTCAAGAAACTCTGAAATGAGGAAAAAAAAATGTTTCAAATATCTAATGACAGATCTACCCAAACATGAATAAGTTTCCTGACAATCCAAACTCCATGATACAACGTAATCAGTTTCTCCCTCGTAATTCTTCATTGTTTGTTTTTTATGTTTTTTGTTTTTTATGAATAAGTTTCCTGACAATCCAAACTCCATGAACTTACTAAATTAATATGAAATGCTAACAATATTTGAATATTTTAAAGTCAAAATAGACAATTTCTCATTTTTATGACACTTAGAATCAATATAAAAACAAAACTCACGCACTTAGAATTGATAGAAAACAAACAGACATAATACATATAAATTGATATCACGCAAGTAGTAGCAACCAGATGTGCTAAAAAATCAAACACCCTCTGAGTTAATGACCTTATAATGAAAAGTAAGAAGAACCATACCTTAGTTGGAAAAATGAATGCCTGTGTGTAAAGCTCCATTGGGTTTGTACTGATATAAGAAGAAGAAGATGTCAAAAGAGACCTTCTCTTGAAACTCAGATTTTTCAAAATCCATCTTGTTGACATAATGATGTCTGTAATCAATATATATATATATATAGAGAGAGAGAGAGAGAGAGAGAGAGAGAGAGAGAGAGAGAGAGATAGGTAGGTAATCTAGCCAAAGAGAGGGATGTGGCCCTTTATTGGTTGTGTTGATTGACTTGGACAGTTGAAGAAAGTAGTATTTGCAACAAAAAAAAAAAAAGATGAAGTAGTTAAGAAAGTATAGTAGTTGGTAAGACACGCCTCAAGTCCATCCCTTATAAAGAAATGAAAATTATGTGATGATTTTGTACCAATCACCAAAGTTTTAGGCTGTTTTCTCTTTTGTGAGAAAAGGGTTTTTACATTTTACATATAAGCTTGAAGAGTTCAAAACTTAAGCATGGGAGAGTCAAGTGATCTGCATCACAGAGGAGATTCATGTCGGAATTCTATCTCGTCTATGAATTGTCAAGGCGTGTTCGTGTCTATTTTGGGACACAATGCGTCATATTTATAAACATTTAAGCCTGATTTTCTCTTTCCTGAGAGAAGGGTTTTCACATCTCATAACTTAACCAACAACAAACTAACATATATCATAAAGAGGAAGAATTATTTCAATTGATTTTATACCATTACCATCAATCTTTTCTATCCAAAAAGCTTTCTCAAATAATTGTTGAGAAACAATAAGAACTAAAACAAGAATTACAACACCAAGGATAATTTAGAAGGACAGTTACAAAAACCAAAACTAGGGTATCGTAGATTACGGGCAAGCCTCAGCCTCGTGTATTTTTTCGTGTTTCAGCAGTTGATTTGCTTGCGAGAAAATCAACCGATAGATTCCATATATCTCTTCATTTAAAAGATGTAACATTGTTCATCTTCACTTTGTTCTTGTAATGACTATCTGAGTGAGATCGATAAGAGCTTGCCTTGATCTTCTCACATTCACATCGTCACTCTCAGGAAGCAAATTGATTGCTTTAACGGCTAGGTTTGCATGCTCAGATGCCAATTCTTTCGTCCTTTGAATTCCACGGCTTCTCCAGAGATATTCTATTGCCTATAGTTTCAGGATACAGATCAGTGAGTAAAAAATATTCACGCTTCATAAAAGTATATATAAATACACACATGTATATCTAGACAGAAAATGTATAAACACAACTAAAGATGAACTCTGTGAATGATAAGGATATTGGAGCTTACAAGATCAACATCAGCAGGGTTTTTGAAGCCCCGATCCACAACTTTTCGTAATTCAGGGAACTCTTCCATGGCAAACAATATTGGAGCCGTTACTATACCCTACACATAATGAATAGAATCAGAAAGTAACATTTAAATATGAGTTGAGGAGCCCATCATGTCGTACAAATAGGTCATACTGAAAGCACATAAGAACGAACAAACATATTACATGGCGAATGTCAGATAAGGAACCCTTTCCAAGGGAAGCTGATGTCCCCGTAAAATCAAGTACATCATCAATCAACTGGAACGCTAGTCCCTGTAAAATATGACGAATCTAATTAGCAACGACACGGTTAAAGCAAGAAACAAACTGTATGTCTATTGCAATCATCTTTCCTTCAATTTTTCTGTTTCTGCTTTGGTTTTTGCAATTCTTTTCCCAAAGTAGAATTTTACACTAGCCAGTAGCCACGCAAAGCGAGTGGTTCATAAAGTTGTTTTCCTGCTTAAAATTTTCACTAAGAAAATGAGGAATAGGGAAAGCAAAAACTAACCAGATTTTTTCCATAATCGTAAGCTAACATTGAGACTTCTGCAGTTTGGCCCGTGAGTACAGACACTGACTTGCAGCTGTTCGATATCAAAGATGCTGTTTTGTTATATGTCTTCTCCATATAGTATTCCATGCTGCAAAAAACAGGTAAGAACACGTAAAAAACAATAGAACACACATGAGTACAGATACCCCGATTTTGGACTTTAACTTATAACCGATATAGTTGACCAAGAGGTATGACCTCTCCACATATATGAAAACACATTGAAGGCATATGAGGTGCAGCATACAAATACAGAGGAAGATAACCACTTCGATCTTAACTTTTTCGGTTCTTCCAAAACTTTTACTATGTTGTTCTTGTTCCCTCTGTAGTCTATGCTATCACTTGAACTATCCAAATGTAAACATGAAGAAACATAACTGGAGGGGAAATGAACAATGACACCAACATTCCGGTGCCATAATATGCTATATCAACAGCGGACCGCATAAAATACATTCTCATCAAGATCGACCCACAAAATCTAGACGTACCCTCAATCCACGTGCAACAGAAGCAGACAAGTGATGGTGATAAACCAGCTCAATACATCGATGGTGATGATAAGGCCATTTGCATGCATATTTATTTTTCCAGAAGAAAATCATTGTAGATAAGAATATTTCTTCTGACAGTGTATGGCTAACCAGCGGTGCGCAATTGATCTCAAGCAAGGCATTTCTTAACTCTCTAAGCCAACGGATCTTTAGAGGCAGAGAACTATGGTTTGAATTTTGTGAAGCATGTGAGAGTGCGGGAAGAAAGAACAAGTGAAGGGAAATATATTTGTAAATCCAATTTAACAGATCACAAGATAACCCTAACTTTTGGGGTTTAGGCAAGAAGTAAATGAGAAATAACAGAGTAGCGCACCTACATCGTTGCTTAGACGCCGTTGTCATTTGCATGGTTTCGCCTGTCACGAGATGCTGCACAGCTTTTGCAATTAAACTAACGACCTACAGGTCCACGGTAATGATTAGTGAGTTGGAAATTTGACTTGACAAACTTGAACAAAGTTGAATAAATAAAAAGCTGCACCGTCATGCTCACTGTATTAGTGAATCAGCCCTTTTAGCTGGACCTTCTAAGGAAGATTTATTTCTTCAGAGTTAGATGGGTCATTCATGTTATGAATTCTAAAAAGTTAGACAAGAGAGAAATCCATTTCATGGATTTGACAACATTCTTCAAAGAAGATGAACAATGTGATTAATATCTAGTAAACTACCTCGTCATTTTTCAATGAAGCAAGAGCTACACAAGCTCGAGAAAGTAGAAAATCTCCAGCTAATACAGCCATCTGCATATAGAGAGAATGGG
Organism: Eschscholzia californica subsp. californica; assembly: GCA_002897215.1. Classification (NCBI taxonomy): domain Eukaryota; kingdom Viridiplantae; phylum Streptophyta; class Magnoliopsida; order Ranunculales; family Papaveraceae; genus Eschscholzia; species Eschscholzia californica. The sequence goes on along the minus strand of BEHA01050467.1, from coordinate 778,022 downwards.
TTCAGCATACAACTCACAAGATCAATACAAAACAAGAAAAAAATATGTAAAGAAAAAACATTAGAAAAAGGCAAAAACAAAAATTTCAGTAAAATATCTGCAGAAAGATTACATAACAAATCCTTCTAAAAAAAGATAGAAGTGTAAAAAACATTGAAGCGATGACTGATGAAACTGAAATAGGTCGGACATTGTTCCACTTTCATGGTTATTGACATCACTCTTGGTATGTGTATCACTGTATTGTGCGAACTATTCATCCATCAAGTCGCCGCTACCTCATGAATTACCTCTTCCACAAAAATTAAACAGTCCCCTCGGTTCATAATAGTGAAACATAGACATTTCACGAGAGATTTGATCATCCTCAACCCTGTGATGTACATATAAGAGCATGATCATAGAATATCTGAATATGTACAATCTTAAAACTTGCAACCAGGACCCGGATCCGTAAAGATACAAATCCGAAGATGTCTGATCAAGGCAACGACAGCTGGAGCCATTGCCGTGTCCCTATGACTTAAGAAGACTGAAAGTTCAAGCAACAATGAGACCTTGACCAGGATTTACCCCATTTTTTCAGGTTTAGTCACTCAGCCATACCCAATTAATTTTTTGAAAAGTTCGGCCATATCCAGATTCAGAAGCCACGTTAAATTGGCTTCTTATGAAACTCTGTCTACAGTGGTCATAGAATCTTGACCAACTAACCGAGATAATGTCAACTACACCTATTGGTCATCCAAAGACACTAAGGACCAGAAGCATACAATTATCTTACTGGATTAATTTTTAGCAGAGCGCTCTACCAGCTGTGACACATCAAACAATGGGTTGCCATCATCCCGTGGGGCATGAATATCTGATACAGGCAGGCCATGATCCACCATCTGCTTGAGAACAGGAGTTTCTCTTGCGAACAGGAGAATCACGCAATCGTATGTACTTTTTCCTACTAAGGTACATAGAAAATACCTTATTTCCCATGGAACAGTTCAATGAACCAATACCACGCCTTGTTTCAGCATCATCTAGAACATCATCGTGAAGAAGGCTTGCTACCTTGAGAAAGAAACGAATCAGTTAAACATTTGCCATGGAAAAGAAAATTTTTATTGTCTATGATATAAAATCAAAATTCATTAGTTGGTCCAGCACCATAGAAGCTCATCCCATGAGTACAATCCAAGCTCAAAGTTTTGAATACTTAAACATGGAACCTTTCTCCACTTTACTTTCCGCACTGATAACATTCCAGCTCAAATAGTATCCGTGATGTTCATTCATTTCAAGGAATGCTTCAAAATGTATCAAGCTTAGCGCTTATAGTTAACTATTCTTCACAATGTCAGTAAAACCTCCGCTATATTCACTAATTTAGGTTATGTGCATAACAGTTAAAACAACATACATCAGACGCTTGTAAAACCATCAAGCATGTATCGAAAAAAACTCACATGGACCATCTCAGTAATCATGGCAATGTCCTGTTGTCTAGTGCGTAGCTCCTCAGAAGATACCGTAATCACAGCATCAGGGCTCGAGTTTGGAATATTTAAAGCTGATCCCATCAACAATAGAACCTGGTCTCACAAGAGTATATGATTGTTCTGTCAGTCATACTTAAATTAAGAAAGTTCTGCACTAATTCCACACAAATAAAGCTATAACAGATTACTTCGAAAACACGGTTATAAGAATCTCTTTTTGAATATAGCCTGAGAAAAAAGCAGCATAATTTCTTACCGTGGGACGAAATCTCTTCCCTTCTACCCCCTTCTTGAAGAAATACTCGGCAGCGGAGGCAAGCTTAGGGTTCTGTAGAGGGATAAGTCATATTATGTAATCATAGAATTCTCACTAACTCAACGAAACACAAAGTAATAATCTTGAATTTTACTATGAACCTCGTAAATCTTAATTTTGATTAACATAACTTAGAAAATGCTAATAAGTGATAAACATAACTTAGAAAATGGAAATGAAGTTACTACACCTCAGAAACCACCATACTCCTTAGTTTATTAGCAACAATTGATAGCTCATCAGCCACAAGAGAAAAGGGATCCAACTCTTCCTGTAAAACATCACCTTAACTGCATTAATAGATACGGTAGTGATCATCGCCTCATGCATAGACAAGATGGTCCTATAGGACATCAGATATCATATGTATATATTTTTGTTTGCAACATTCTATGTATCACTTGAAAAGAAAAGCTATCAAATCTTTAATAACTTAGAGTTCCATACCAAATTTTTACGGAGTAAAATCTTAAAACGTCAGAGTTGAAGCACTTCATATATGGTCTTTTCATTTCATTTTCCCCTAAACTACACATTGTAAACAACCACTAGCTTTTTGCAACTTTTTTTTTTGAGAATTTGCTCTACAAGCAAAATCTTACAAAAGGATAAACCAAATGTTTACAATTGTATTACACTCAATGTTGGCAAATTCATGTGGGAAAACTATGAATTGGTTCGTCAAGTAACACATAAATGCACACCTCCAAGGCATAAACCAGGTTATGAGTATCTGATAAAGTTCACAGAGTACCGAGCGAAATCTAGCAATTATTAAGAATCAAGAACCATGTCGTGAAAGAAAATTGTAACCCAATATAGCAATTATGTGCCGAGAATTAGTGACGTTTTAGAATCATGTCTTGTTGATAGTGACATCTTAACTGCTATCATGCTTCTAAGGGGCAAGTGTATATAAGTATAACAATAATTTAATTAAATGAATATAGTTGTAGTAGAAAAGGGCAAGCAAAAGATTAATGACAATAAAACATGAAATTGAACAATGATATGTTATGTCTGAGAAGCTTCACCTCAACCAAGGAGCTCTTGTGATCATGAATTTGATATTTGAGACTGTGTAAGGCTTGAAAACCCCATGAATAAGTATTTTCTTGGCAACCCAAAATCTACTAATACCAAAAAACCTAAAAGTTAGTACATAATTGGTAGTTGTTATGACACCATCAATCTTCTTATATTCATTAAGATAGATACTCAAGAAACTCTGAAATTAGAAAAAAAAAAAATGTTTCAGATGTCTAATGACAGATCTACCCAATTACCCAAAAATGAATTTTTGACTTAGTTAATGATCTTATAATGAAATCAAATGTATAAAAAGCTCTAATACCCAATACCCACTTTCTGAAAATGCCCATTTTCATAACCATTATTGCAGGAAAAAGCAAACAGTTTTTAAATCTATAAACAAGACAGAATCAGATAAAAAGAATCAAACCTTAGTTGCAAAAAGGAATGGGGGTGGGTAGAGCTCGATTGGGTTTGTACTGATATAAGAAGAAGATGTGAGAAGAACCCTTCTCTTGGAACTCAGATTTTTCAAAATCCATCTTGTTGACATGATGATGTCTGTAATCAATCAAATATAGAGATAGAGAGAGAGAGAGATGGGTAATCAAATCTAGTATAGAGATAGAGAGAGAGGAGAGATTGAGATTGTTGAGCACGTACTGTTCAAGGCCGCCAAGGTCAACAATAACCCAAAGAAATTCCCGCTTGAGATATTATTTAGTTTTTTTTTTTTTTTTTTTTTTTTGTTGAAAGAGATATTATTTAGTTAGGGTGGTCGTATAATACATTCCCACCTCATGCTTGTGAATGAGTCATGTTCACGTTAAGAAAAAAAAAAGGATGGGACTAATTTTAGCGGTAATTTTTAGAAAGATCACAATAATATTGAAAATAAGTAGAAAAGCACGAAACATTTGAAAATTATTATTTAGGTCAAAAAGTGTGCAAATATTAAAGTACCCTTTTATGTCATTTTTTGTCGTTTTGTGTAACTAAATTCTTTTATTTTTCTTTAAACTTTAAATCGATATAACTTTTGTTTGAGATGTCGGATTTCTATAAAAATTATATATTTAGAAATGATTTTTCATTAGCTTTCTAATAAGATCCACTTTTCAATATTTTTTTTCAAAAAAAAAAACCGGAAAAAAACGGTGTTTTTTTCCTTTACGTTTTTCTGCAAACGTAACGTGTTTGCAACAATCTGTTATGCAAACGTAACGTGTTTGCAACAATCTGTTATGCAAACGTGTTTGCAACAATCTGTTCTGCAAACGTGTTTGCAACAATCTGATCTGCAAACATGTGTTTGCATAATGTAAACATCAAACATGTGTTTGCATAATGAGAGAAAGTAAGTTTTAGTGGAGAGAGTGGAACCCTTGATGTTATATAAGAATTGAGAGATTCAATGAGGAAATAAGAAGTTCTATAGATCTTTGATATAACTTAAGATTACATAACATTAGAGATTACATGATAATCTTCGTGGTACCTTACCAAAAAAATCATATAGAGTTCGCTATAACCGAAAAACTTCCATCTCGAAAGAAAAACAATTACCCATCCAAAAGCGAAAAACCTTACTTAACCACTGCCTTTGCTTCTAAACTATATCGTTGTGTTTTGGCGGCTTCTCTTGTCATGTCCAATCTTCAAGCTCAAAGCCAGTGGCATTGTGAAATGGAATTAGGCTTCAAGTACCACCAAAGATCAAGCTAGCATGAAGTCTCCGAAAACAAACCCACGATTTTTCTATTCCATAAATGCTTATTTCTGCAGTCAATTTCAGGTTAATTAGGAGTATTAACTTTGTAAGCATTCATCTCAAATCTAGTTGGTAAGGAGCATAAAAGATATATTAACTGAAGATGTATCTTTGTAGAAGGTCAGCTATACTATAAAGCAATTAGAGAGAAAAAGAAATTCTATTAAACTAAATGGGTATAGAGTGACTTGGCCTATAGCCACTGAGTAGCTCAATTGTTCAAAACAAACAAGGTAAATTCAAAAGAAATTGGTAACTTAAATGTAACACATGATATGGTTACGGGCAGGAATTTGATTTATTTGCATTATTAGACATAAATATATGAAAAGATTTAGCAGCGACACCTATGAGTCACTGCAACATGTTGTAGCTGACATGATCACAATGAGATGCATGTACAAAACAATTAAACATCTCTAATGACATAATCGAAGAACGAGTTATAAATTAAGAGGCTAAAAAGTGGAACATATTCAATAAGCAATATCTAGAAGTACAAAGTATCAAGAAGGTAGAGGTATCGACCAAGTACCTGCAACTGGCCTTCTCCAGCACACGAAATAAAGAGAAGCTCTAAACAACCCAATACTATTTCCAAAAGATTCATCTCTTTTACTAGACGTGGTGTTAGACTTGGTACAGTGAAGAGTTGCACAGAAAAAGGATGGGTCCGTAGTGTAAGCAATCTCTTCTGGTAGAGGTTGGATCTTCTCAGCACCTTTATGCTTCGAACAGAAGCCCTCACGCTTCCAAGCAGTTTCAACTACACAATCACAACACCCACCACCCGTGTACATAAGAGAATAGTTGTGGTCTTTGTGGGTTTCATTCTGAAAACAAAATCAAGATAATCAGCAAAACCAGCACATAAGAATGAAACTTATCGAAGTGATAAATTATCTCTTTACCGACACCGATACCCTCAGATGTTACATAATGCTTAATTGCTTGTTTCTCGAAAATCAAATTTTTGTAGTCATTATAATCCCAAATACCAACTAACTTAAAATCAGAAAACAAATTGAATGCATACAAAAGCTTTAAACCCATAACAATGAAGCGAACGAAATTAGAATTTCACTTAACCAAGTTCTGGATGACCTTAAAATGGGAAAGGAGGAGATTAGTCTTTCCTAAATGTCATTTCTTCATAGGCCTAGACACCAAGAACCCAACCTCACTACCTACCTGAACCATTCTTTCCTGCCTTTGAATTCAAGCATTTTCCTACAATTTTTGTTTTTTTAAATAGCTTCAATTTATGTTCTTCTTCATCAGCAACAGAATCCACCCAATTCAATTAATTCGATCCTCAAATGACAGCACAACAAAATGCATTTAACCATCACTAGAGAACAAAAAACCTAATTACCCATTTCCACAATTAGGAAAGAATTAAACCCCACAAAAATAAAGCAAAATCACTATCTATTATCAATTTGAAGAAACCCCCATAAATGTCAATGAAGAAATCTAAATACCTGCAACAGTAACAGGTGAATCGTCGTTTTTTTATCTAACCTGATCATTAGTCTTAGAAACCAAGTTTTCTTGTACCCTTTGACAGAGTAAACAAGCCATCTGAACAACTCTAACAGCAACATCTAATTGTTTAGAGTATTTATCGGATTCTAATGGTTTAAAAGTTCCGATACTCTCGTCCTCCATTACCGACGAACAAGGTTTTCATACAAAGATAACGATGTCGGAAGAAATCTAAGAAGAAGAAGAAACTATAACGAACTGAACTTCTTAGAGAGAGAGAAATGAATCAGAACACATGAAAAAGCAGAGAAGATTTCGAAGAAGAAGAAGATTTGGAGAAGAAGCATGGAAGAAGAAGAACCTTAAAAAATTTCTGGTTTTTTGAGAGATAAAATGAGTTTTGATAAACAAGGGTGTTTCGGGAATTAAAATATCCAAAAAAGACCTGAATAGTAATTATTAATATTATTTTAAACCTAACCTCTAATTAGCCCTAATATTTTGATAGAAAATGACTAATAGTAATAGATTGAGACTTTTTTAGCTATTTAAAAATTTTTTACTACCCAAATAGTCATTTTCTCTCAATTTTATACACCCAAAGGAATAAGAAAATGGGCAAGATTTTGGTTGTTTGAGCTTCTCATAATTTGTATCTTCTTCTGCTTTAACCCCTGTAAGTCGCATCTTATTTCTGCCTAAAACTTTTTATTTTTGTAGAATTATTTTGGAGATTTTGTTAATAGCACAAAGTTACACGTACACATTAAACAATTACTTAAAAATGACACTGCTAACAAATTCGTACTCTACCAAGAAATCTACCTCTCTCTCTTTTGAAGTAGTGGTGGTGGATTAGGAAAAAAATAGGTATATATACCTTGTCGTTACCTGTCGAAGAAATGTTGCAGGTGGTTTACCGTTAGCATTTTCCCAACGATGGTGTGTATTAGTAATTTGTGCGAGTTTAGAAAAATATGAATTTGGGCCGTGTGCCTCTATCCTCATGGAGTTTGTAGAAACATTGAACCCTATAGTCAATCCTTGGTGCATATACAATTTCACTATGGGTAATTTTAAAAGGCGCCCGGCCTAAGTGTTACCTCAAAGCAAATTTTAGAAGGAGAGTGTGATGAAAAGAGTCCACGCCGACACTTTGAAAGGCGCCTTTAAAATTACAATTTCCATATGAACTTAGTATGTAGGTTAGTGCAGATTTATGTGGACTGTCTAATACCAATCTCCCTTTTAAGGGCATCAACTAACACTTTTGACACTTCAATTGGGCCAAACTCTCTATACAGAAGTGGCTTGAATATTGGTCGATCCATTCAAGGCAGTGTTACATTGATTTCTGATTTGTTATACGTATGAAGAAAATGACGTTGAAAATATATTACGGATTCAAATAATGGAAATGTTAAATGCACTCGCCATTTTTGTCATATGGTGATTGAATATAAAATTTTCTTCGAGATATTCATAAAACAAACTGAATTTACATAACCACATGGGGGATAATTAAGTTAGCTAAATTCTTGGGTACAAGACTTGGGAAAGACTCCCTCATATCCAATAGCGTTCCGTTAGATAGGAACAGATTTGGTAAATACTGATAACTCTCGGATGGAGTATTAAAACGGAAAGATCCATTAGATAATGAACTATTGGTTCTAAGCCATCTCTAACCATGAATCAACAATCCCAACATCTAACCTAATTATTTAACCCATTATCCCAAATGGGCTTGAAAGAGAGGAGTAAGCCCACAAAAAAGTTGCAACAACTCCTCACTCAAAAAAAAAAAAATACTAACAATTACTAACACCACCCTAGGAGAAATTTAGAAAAGTACATCATAATATCATATCCTTAATTAGTGCAGTACTTTAAATTGAGCCCATTAACTCTCTCAGTTAGGGTAAAAAATCTAACTGCACCAACTACTTCTTATTCATCCATGAGTGGAAAAACCTTGGTAATTAATTGAGTTAATTCCTATATGGCCCCCTACTTTGTGACCAGCTTCCTTTATGGCCCTCTTTTTTCGTAAATTCAAATATGGCCCCCTATTTTTCACGTAAATGTCATTACTACCCTTCTTAATTCTAAATTTAAAACATTTAAAAAAAAGTTATTTCCACCTCACCCCTCTCTCTCTCTCCACCTCATCTCTCTTTCCAACTCACCTCTCTCTCTCTCCAATTCACCTCTCTCTCTTTCCAACTCACCTCTCTCTCTCTCCAACTCACTCCTCTCTCTCTCCAACTCACCTTCATCTTCTCCGATTAAGGTCGCCGGCCGGAAAAATTTTCCGGCCGGCGACCTCAAAAAAAAAAAAAAATTCCTCTCATCTCTCTCTCTCTCTCAAAACTCCGGCGAAGGGAAACCCCCTTCGCCGGAGCTTTTAGAGAAAGATGAGAGGAATTTTTTTTTTTTTTAGAGGTCGCCGGCCGAAAAATTTTCCGGTCGGCGACTTTAATCGGAGAAGATGAAGGTGAGTTGGAGAGAGAGAGAGAGAGGTGAGTTGGAAAGAGAGGTGATGTGGAGAGAGAGAGTTGACATGGAGAGAGATGTGTGGTGGAGAGGGAAATGAGGTGGAATTAAGATTTTATTTTTATTTTAAATTTTGAAAAGGATTTAAAGGAAGGGTAGTAATGACATTTACTTGAAAATAGGGGGCCATATTTGAATTTACGAAAAAAAGGGGGCCATAAAGGAAGCTGGTCACAAAGTAGGGGGCCATATAAGAATTAACTCTAATTAATTAGTACCCATGCATCGATAATGACCGATTAACATCCCTAACGAAGTAATTTGTTGCAGAAGTAGAAGTTGTTGTTGCTTTTACGGTTGTGTGCATGCTCAGATGCCAATTCTTTCGTCCTTTGAATTCCACGGCTTTTCCGGAGGTATTCGATTGCCTATAGTTTCAAGATACAGATCACCGACTAAGTGAAGCAAGTAAATATTTCACTCTGCATAAAAGTGTGTATCTATATCACACAAGCATATACACGCAACTCAGGATGTAAAATGTGAATGATAAGGACATCGGAGCTTACAAGATCAACATCAGCAGGGTTTTTGAAGCCCGGTCGACAACTTTCCGTAATTCAGGGAACTCTTCCATGGCGAACAATATTGGAGCGGTTACTATACCCTACACAAAATGAACAGAATCAGAAAGTAAAATTTAAATCTGAGTTGAGGACCCTATCGTTTCATACAAAAAGTCATACTGGAAGCACATAAGAAGGAAGAACCACATTACATGGCGAATGTCAGATAAGGAACCCATTCCAAGGGAGGCTGATGTCCCAGTAAAATCAAGTACATCATCAATCAACTGGAACGCTAGTCCCTGTAAAATATGACTCCTTCAATTTTCTGTTTTGTTTTTCGCAGTTCTTTCGGATGGAGGTCTAGATATAATTCTTTTCCCAAAGTAGAAATGTTCACTAGCCAGACAGCCAGTAGCCACACAAAGAAAGTTGCTCATAAAGTTGTGTTCCTGGTTAAAATTTTCAGTAAGAAAATGACGAATTAGGAAAGCAGAAACTGACCAGGTTTCTTCCATAGTCGTAAGTTAACATTGAGACTTCTGCAGTTTGGCCCGTGAGGACAGAAACTGATTTGCAGCTGTTCGATATCAAAGATGCTGTCTTGTTATATGTCTTCTCCATATAGTATTCCATGCTACAAAAATCGAGTAAGTACACGTAAAGAACAACACAATATGAGTACAGATATTCCGGTTTTGGACTTTAACTTATAACCGATATAGTTGACCAAGAGGTATGACCTCTTCACATATATGAAAACACAATGAAGGCAAATGAGGTGCAGCATACAAGTACAGAGGAAGATACGCATTTCGATCTTAACTTTTCGGTTCTTCTATGTTGTTTTTGTTCCCTCTGAACTCTATGCTGTCACATGAATTATCCAAATGCAAACATCAAGAAACGTATGTGGAGGCAAATGAACAAAGACACCAACTAGTATCATCCAATTGCACAGTCTCAAGGTTTCTATGCCATTATATGCTATACATTCTTTACAAAATCGACCCACAAAGTCTAGACATACCCTGAATCCATGTGCAAATGATGAGCATAAACCAGCTCAATATGATGATGGTGATATTAAGGCCAATTTCATACTTCTTTATTTTTCACGAAGAAAATCATTGTAGATTATAATATTTCCTCCGTTAGCTTATGCCTAACTAGCAGTGCGCAATTGATCTCAAGCACGAAATTTCTTAACTTCTTCAAGCCAAAGGTTCTTTAGAGGCAGTGAACAACAATTTGAAAAGCATGAGAGTGCTGACATAACAGAGTAGCTCACCTACATCGTTGCTTAGATGCCGTTGTCATTTGCATGGTTTCGCCTGTCACAAGATGCTGCACAGCTTTTGTAATTAAACTTACGACCTACACGTACATATTAATGATTAGGGAGTCGGAAATTTACTCGATAAAATGACTGCACCCTCATGCTCACTCTATTGGTGCATCGGCCCAGTTAACTGGATTTGATCAAATTCTTGAAAGAAGATACTACCTCATTGTTTCGTAATGAAGCAAGAGCTACAAAAGCTCGAGAAAGTAGAAAATTCCCAGCTAATACAGCCATCTGCATCATTAGATAGAATGGGTTCGGCATACAACTCACAAGCTCAATACAGAACAAGAAAAAAACATAGAAGCGACAACTGATGAAACTGAAAAAAAAAACATCAGTCTTGGTATTTGTATTATGCGAACTATTCATCTATCAAGTCGCCACTACCACATGAATTACCTCTTCCATAAAAGTAAAACAGTCTCCTCGGTTCATGATAGTGAATCATAGACATTTCACGAGAGATTTTGATCATCCTCGACCCTATGGTGTACATTCTGTACATACCAGAGCACGATAAGGTCCGAAATCTCTGAAAAAAATGTTTACAATCTTAATACTTGCAACCAGGACCCAGATTCGTAAAGGTACAAATTTGAAGATGTCTGAGTAAAGGGTACGTCAGCTGGAGCCAGAGCCGTCCCAGTATGACATAAGAAGACTGAAAGTTCAAGCAGCAATGAGAGCTCGAGTCACCAACTAACCGATATAATGTCTACTACACCTATTGATCATCCAAAGATGCTAAGGACCAGAAGCGTACAATTTTTATCAGAGCGCTCTACCACCTGTGACCCATCAAACAATGGGCCGTCATAATTCTGTGAGGCATGAATTTCTCGATACAGGTAGCAAGGTCATGATCCACCATCTGCTTGAGAACAGGAGTTCCTCTTACGAACAGGAGAACCACGCAATTATATGTACTTTTTTCTAACTAAGAATACATAGAAAATACCTTAGGTCCCATGGAACAGTTCAATGAACCAATACCACGCCTTGTCTCAGCATCATATCTAGAACATCATCGTGAAGAAGGCTTGCTACCTACCTTGAGAAAGAAATGAACCAATTAAACAGCACACATCAGACGCATGTAAAACCATCAAGCATGTATCGAAGAACTCACATGGACCATCTCAGTAATAATGGCAATATACTGCTGTCTAGTGCGTAGTTCCTCAGAAGATATCGTAATCATAGCATCCGGGTTTGAGTTTGGAATATTTAAAGCCGATCCCATCAACAATAGAACCTAGTCTCACAAGACGTATATGATTGTTCTGTCAGTCATACTTACGTTAAGAAAATTATGTTATTGATTCCACACAATTAAAGCTATAAAATATTACTTCAAAAACCAGGTTATAAGAATCTCTTTTCGAAAATAGTAAAGACGGTAAGAAATAAGCAGCATAATTAGTTTCCTACTGTGGGACGAAATCTCTTCCCTTCTACCCCCTCCTTGAAGAAATACTCGGCAGCGGAGGCAAGCTTAGGGTTCTGTAGTATCATATTATGTAGTATCATAGAATTTTCACCAACTCACTGAAACACAGAGTAATGTTCTTGAAGTTTACTATGAACCGCGTATATCTTAAGTTTGTATTGTAATAGAGATGATACTAACATGTATGTTCCTACACCTCAGAAACCACCATACTCCTTAGTCTATTAGCAACAATTGATAGCTCATCAGCCACAAGAGAAAATGGATCTAATTGTTTCTGTAAAAACATCACCTTAACTGCATTAATAGATCTATAATAGTTCTCACCCCTCATCCATAGACAAGACAGTCCATATTGGACATTAGATATTATATCTATGAGTATTTGATAAAGCTTGCGGAGTAGCAAGGTGAACGAAAATGTAACCTGGCATTGCAATTATGTACGAAGAATTAGTAATGTTTTAGAATTATGTCGTGTTGATAGTGTGGTACGTGCTATTTGCTATCATGCTTCTAAGGGGAACAAATGTATCTAAAAATGAAAAGAAAACAGGACTCGCATGGTATCTGAGAAGCTTCACCTCAACCAAGGAGCTATTGTTATCATCAATTTGATCCTTGGGATCGTGAAAGGCTCGCAAACCCCCTGAATAAGTTTCTTGGCATCCCAAGATCTAGTAATAACAAAAACAAAGAAGTTAGTACATGATGGGAGTTGTTATGGCACCATCAAGCTTATATTCATTAAGATAGATGCTCAAGAAACTCTGAAATGAGAAAAAAAAAAAATGTTTCAAATATCTAATGACAGATCTACTTCAAATACAACGTAATCAGTTTCTCCCTCATAATTCTTAATTGTTTGTTTTTTATGTTTTCGACACTAAGTACTCATCAATCTTAGTTCCTTTTAGACTTTTAGTACTTATATCATGAATTTACTAAATTAATATGAAATGCTAACAATATTTGAATATTTTAAAGTCAAAATAGACAATTTCTCATTTTTATGACACTTAGAATCAATATAAAAACAAAACTCACGCACTTAGAATTGATAGAAAACAAACAGACATAATACGTATAAATTGATATCACGCAAGTAGTAGCAACCAGATGTGCTAAAAAATCAAACACCCTCTGAGTTAATGACCTTATAATGAAAAGTAAGAAGAATCATACCTTAGTTGGAAAAAGGAATGGCTGTGTGTAAAGCTCCATTGGGTTTGTACTGATATAAGAAGAAGAAGATGTCAAAAGAGACCTTCTCTTGAAACTCAGATTTTTCAAAATCCATCTTGTTGACATAATGATGTGATGCAGGGGCACCCGGCGTGGACGTTTTTGCCGTGGACCTATCGGCCACGTAGGTCAATCGGCCATATTGTTTAGAATTAGGAAAGTCCCAGTTTTAGTATGATTGAATTTAGGTTTAGGAAATTACATTATTTCAGTATTTACATTAATTGGAAAGTCTAGTTTGAGTCTATCTATTTAGGAAGTTGCAGTATTTCAGTATTTCCATTATTTAGGAAAGCCTAGTTTGAGTCTATCTAGGAAAGTCTAAAATCCTATAAAAGGAGGTTCAGTTTGTCTTTTATTTTCATGTTGAAGAGAAAAACCAATTGAGTTTAATCAAGTTTATAGTTATTTATTCGTTCTTTTATCGTTTTTCGTTTACTTTTATTATCTTCTTTTAATTCCGCTGCGTTCTACATCATGTGGTATCAGAGCCACCAAAGTTTTGGGCTAATGATTCTGGAATTTTTTTTTCCAGACCAGTCAATCAGTATCGTTCATACTCTATTCCTCGAGAGAATTATAATCAACTAGATTAAACTCATCAAGGGATAACGAATCAATGCTTATGCGCCTCTTGTTTTTCTCCAAATAGTTCGTACGATTATCATTGGAATCCTGGAGAAACCTTAAGAGAAAACCCATCACAACCTCCATCTTCTTATTATCCGACATCAACCGCACCACAATCTACATCAGCTGGTATTCAGAGCTTTAAGAATCTGGGAACAGGTAATTTTTTTTGAAATACTTCTCATCTTGAATGTTGGAATAATCTTCCGCGTTTAGGTTGGGATCCTTTAAGAGATGCACAACAACTCTATGTTGATCGAAAAGATTAAAACAAAATTAATGTCGATTCCAAAATTCCTATGTTTGATTATCAATATCATATAGATTTTTGGATTCAACAGATGGAAGATTGGTTTATAAACCAAGAGGTTCGTGATGAAGATAAGGTTTTTATTCTTGAACAACACTTGTCTACAAGAGTGTATGAAAAATACAACGAGATGCAATGGAGACTCGTTAATGAAGGAAAATCGTTCGTAGATGATTGGAATAAAGTGAAAAGTATTTTTCGATATGCTTTTCTCCCTTTACATGAATACTTATCTTTTATAGAATCTCAAATCCAATCGAACAAATTATTATCCGAAATTCCTTCGACTACCATGGTCAATATTATTGAAGGAGAGGTTTTTGATAAAAAAAAATCCTAGTTTTTCAATAATGGAGGAAGAAAATTTCGATGAGACAGATCAAGAAGAAGAAATTCAACTGACTAACACAAGCTCGAATAAGTTGTTTGATCCATATATGATTCTGGGAGACGAATTAGTTGTCTCGAATCATAAAATAATTTCTCCTCCATTGATTTCTTCCTCGCTTTCAACTTCAAAGAATCATACAAACCAATCTTCATGGCCATCCATTGTTTTTCCAAGAACAAGACAGGTTGTATATGTGACCTCTTTCGTCAAACTAAAAGACGACGGGCGATGTCGCAATTTACTAGACGTATCTACGTTAGTATTTGCTTTTGCGAGTATCTTGGCAAAAGCAATGGATGCTTTTGCTATGACAGATTTCGTCGTATATGGGAGCATCAAATTGTTTTCTTCATCGAAACGGTTCGGGACGATCCTCGTGGGAGAAGGGGAAGCTGATGCAGGGGCACCCGGCGTGGACGCTTTTGCCGTGGACCTATCGGCCACGTAGGTCAATCGGCCATATTGTTTAGAATTAGGAAAATCCCAGTTTTAGTATGATTGAATTTAGGTTTAGGAAATTACATTATTTCAGTATTTACATTAATTGGAAAGTCTAGTTTGAGTCTATCTATTTAGGAAGTTGCAGTATTTCAGTATTTCCATTATTTAGGAAAGCCTAGTTTGAGTCTATCTAGGAAAGTCTAAAATCCTATAAAAGGAGGTTCAGTTTGTCTTTTATTTTCATGTTGAAGAGAAAAACCAATTGAGTTTAATCAAGTTTATAGTTATTTATTCGTTCTTTTATCGTTTTTCGTTTACTTTTATTATCTTCTTTTAATTCCGCTGCGTTCTACATCATGATGTCTGTAATCAATATATATATATATATACTAGGCATAGTCTCCGCCCTAATTTCTCTATAATTTTTATATATATATATATGGAGAGAGAGAGAGAGAGAGAGAGGTAGGTAATCTAGTTAAATAGAGGGATGTGGCTCTTTATTGGTTGTGTTGATTGACTTGGACAGTTGAAGAAAGTATTATTTGCAACAAAAAAAAAAGATGAAGTAGTTAAGAAAGTATAGTAGTTGGTAAGACACGCCTCAAGTCCATCCCTTGTAAAGAAATGAAAATTATGTGATGATTTTGTGAGTAAAGGGTTTTTACATCTTACATATAAGCTTGAAGAGTTCAAAACTTAAGCATAGGAGAGTCAAGTGATCTTCATCACAGAGGAGATTCATGTCGGAATTTTATCTCGTCTATGAATTGTCAGGGCGTGTTCGTGTCTATTTTGGGACACAATGCGTCACATTTATAAACATTTAAGCCTGATTTTCTCTTTCCTGAGAGAAGGGTTTTTACATCTCATAACTTAACCAACAACAAACAAACATATATCATAAAGAGGAAGAATTATTTCAATTGATTTTATACCATTACCATCAATCTTTTCTATCCAAAAAGCTTTCTCAAATAATTGTTGAGAAACAATAAGAACTAAAACAAGAATTACAACACCAAGGATAATTTAGAAGGACAGTTACAAAAACCAAAACTAGGGTATCGTAGATTACGGGCAAGCCTCAGCCTCGTGTATTTTTTCGTGTTTCAGCAGTTTGATTTGATTGCGAGAAAATCAACCGATAGATTCCATATATCTCTTCATTTAAAAGATGTAGCATTGTTCATCTTCACTTTGTTCTTGTAATGACTATCTGAGTGAGATCGATAAGAGCTTGCCTTGATCTTCTCACATTCACATCGTCACTCTCAGGAAGCAAATTGATTGTTTTAACGGCTAGGTTTGCATGCTCAGATGCCAATTCTTTCGTCCTTTGAATTCCACGGCTTCTCCAGAGGTATTCTATTGCCTATAGTTTCAGGATACAGATCAGTGAGTAAAAAAATATTCACGCTTCATAAAAGTATATATAAATACACACATGTATATCTAGACAGAAAATGTATAAACACAACTAAAGATGAACTCTGTGAATGATAAGGATATTGGAGCTTACAAGATCAACATCAGCAGGGTTTTTGAAGTCCCGATCCACAACTTTTCGTAATTCAGGGAACTCTTCCATGGCAAACAATATTGGAGCCGTTACGATACCCTACACATAATGAATAGAATCATAAAGTAACATTTAAATATGAGTTGAGGAGCCCATCATGTCGTACAAATAGGTCATACTGAAAGCACATAAGAACGAACAAACATATTACATGGCGAATGTCAGACAAGGAACCCTTTCCAAGGGAAGCTGATGTCCCCGTAAAATCAAGTACATCATCAATCAACTGAAACGCTAGTCCCTGTAAAATATGACGAATCTAATTAGCAACGACAAGGTTAAAGCAAGAAACAAACTGTATGTCTATTGCAATCATCTTTCCTTCAATTTTCTGTTTCTGCTTTGGTTTTTGCAATTCTTTTTCCAAAGTAGAATTTTACACTAGCCAGTAGCCACGTAAAGCGAGTGGTTCATAAAGTTGTTTTCCTGCTTAAAATTTTCACTAAGAAAATGAGGAATAGGAAAAGCAAAAAATAACCAGATTTTTTCCATAATCGTAAGCTAACATTGAGACTTCTGCAGTTTGGCCCGTGAGTACAGACACTGACTTGCAGCTGTTCGATATCAAAGATGCTGTTTTGTTATATGTCTTCTCCATATAGTATTCCATGCTGCAAAAAACGGGTAAGAACACGTAAAAAACAATAGAACACACATGAGTACAGATACCCCGATTTTGGACTTTAACTTATAACCGATATAGTTGACCAAGAGGTATGACCTCTCCACATATATGAAAACACATTGAAGGCATATGAGGTGCAGCATACAAATACAGAGGAAGATACCCACTTCGATCTTAACTTTTTCGGTTCTTCCAAAACTTTTACTATGTTGTTCTTGTTCCCTCTGTAGTCTATGCTATCACTTGAACTATCCAAATGTAAACATGAAGAAACATAACTGGAGGGGAAATGAACAATGACACCGACATTCCGGTGCCATAATATGCTATATCAACAGCGGACCGCATAAAATACATTCTCATCAAGATCGACCCACAAAATCTAGACGTACCCTCAATCCACGTGCAACAGAAGCAGACAAGTGATGGTGATAAACCAGCTCAATACATCAATGGTGATGATAAGGCCATTTGCATGCATATTTATTTTTCCAGAAGAAAATCATTGTAGATAAGAATATTTCTTCTGACAGTGTATGGCTAACCAGCGGTGCGCAATTGATCTCAAGCAAGGCATTTCTTAACTCTCTAAGCCAACGGATCTTTAGAGGCAGAGAACTATGGTTTGAATTTTGTGAAGCATGTGAGAGTGCGGGAAGAAAGAACAAGTGAAGGGAAATATATTTGTAAATCCAATTTAACAGATCACAAGATAACCCTAACTTTTGGGGTTTAGACAAGAAGTAAATGAGAAATAACAGAGTAGCGCACCTACATCGTTGCTTAGACGCCGTTGTCATTTGCATGGTTTCGCCTGTCACGAGATGCTGCACAGCTTTTGCAGTTAAACTAACGACCTACAGGTCCACGGTAATGATTAGTGAGTTGGAAATTTGACTTGACAAACTTGAACAAAGTTGAATAAATAAAAAGCTGCACCGTCATGCTCACTGTATTAGTGAATCAGCCCTTTTAGCTGGACCTTCTAAAGAAGATTTGACAACATTTTTCAAAGAAGATGAACAATGTGATTAATATCTAGTAAACTACCTCGTCATTTTTGAATGAAGCAAGAGCTACACAAGCTCGAGAAAGTAGAAAATCTCCAGCTAATACAGCCATCTGCATATAGAGAGAATGGGTTCAGCATACAACTCACAAGATCAATGCAAAACAAGAAAAAATATGTAAAGAAAAAACATTAAAAAAAAGGCAAAAACAAAAATTTCAGTAAAATATCTGCAGAAAGATTACATAACAAATCCTTCTAAAAAAAGATAGAAGTGTAAAAAACATTGAAGCGATGACTGATGAAACTGAAATAGGTTGGACATTGTTCCACTTTCATGGTTATTGACATCACTCTTGGTATGTGTATTGTGCGAACTATTCATCCATCAAGTCGCCGCTACCTCATGAATTACCTCTTCCACAAAAATTAAACAGTCCCCTCGGTTCATAATAGTGAAACATAGACATTTCACGAGAGATTTGATCATCCTCAACCCTGTGATGTACATTATGTACATATAAGAGCATGATCATAGAATATGTACAATCTTAAAACTTGCAACCAGGACCCGAATCCGTAAAGATACAAATCCGAAGATGTCTGATCAAGGCCACGACAGCTGGAGCCATTGTCGTGTCCCTATGACTTAAGAAGACTGAAAGTTCAAGCAACAATGAGACCTTGACCAGGATTTACCCCATTTTTTCAGGTTTAGTCACTCAGCTATACCCAATTAATTTTTTGAAAAGTTCGGCCATATCCAGATTCAGAAGCCACGTTAGATTGGCTTCTTATGAAACTCTGTCTGCAGTGGTCATAGAATCTTGACCAACTAACCGAGATAATGTCTACTACACCTATTGGTCATCCAAAGACACATCAAACAATGGGTTGCCATCATCCCGTGAGGCATGAATATCTGATACAGGCAGGCCATGATCCACCATCTGCTTGAGAACAGGAGTTTCTCTTGCGAACAGGAGAATCACGCAATCATATGTACTTTTTCCTACTAAGGTACATAGAAAATACCTTATTTCCCATGGAACAGTTCAATGAACCAATACCACGCCTTGTTTCAGCATCATCTAGAACATCATCGTGAAGAAGGCTTGCTACCTTGAGAAAGAAACGAATCAGTTAAACATTTGCCATGGAAAAGAAAATTTTTATTGTCTATGATATAAAATCAAAATTCATTAGTTGGTCCAGCACCATAGAAGCTCATCCCATGAGTACAATCCAAGCTCAAAGTTTTGAATACTTAAACATGGAACCTTTCTCCACTTTACTTTCCGCACTGATAACAATTCCAGCTCAAATAGTATCCGTGATGTTCATTCATTTCAAGGAATGCTTCAAAATGTATCAAGCTTAGCGCTTATAGTTAACTATTCTTCACAATGTCAGTAAAACCTCCGCTATATTCACTAATTTAGGTTATGTGCATAACAGTTAAAACAACATACATCAGACGCATGTAAAACTATCAAGCATGTATCGAAAAAAACTCACATGGACCATCTCAGTAATCATGGCAATGTCCTGTTGTCTAGTGCGTAGCTCCTCAGAAGATACCGTAATCACAGCATCAGGGCTTGAGTTTGGAATATTTAAAGCTGATCCCATCAACAATAGAACCTGGTCTCACAGGACGTATATGATTGTTCTGTCAGTCATACTTAAATTAAGAAAGTTCTGCACTAATTCCACACAAATAAAGCTATAACAGATTACTTCGAAAACACGGTTATAAGAATCTCTTTTTGAATATAGCCTGAGAAAAAAGCAGCATAATTTCTTACCGTGGGACGAAATCTCTTCCCTTCTACCCCCTTCTTGAAGAAATACTCGGCAGCGGAGGCAAGCTTAGGGTTCTGTAGAGGGATAAGTCATATTATGTAATCATAGAATTCTCACTAACTCAACGAAACACAAAGTAATAATCTTGAATTTTACTATGAACCTCGTAAATCTTAATTTTGATTAACATAACTTAGAAAATGCTAATAAGTGATAAACATAACTTAGAAAATGGAAATGAAGTTACTACACCTCAGAAACCACCATACTCCTTAGTTTATTAGCAACAATTGATAGCTCATCAGCCACAAGAGAAAAGGGATCCAACTCTTCCTGTAAAACATCACCTTAACTGCATTAATAGATACGGTAGTGATCATCGCCTCATGCATAGACAAGATGGTCCTATAGGACATCAGATATCATATGTATATATTTTTGTTTGCAACATTCTATGTATCACTTGAAAAGAAAAGCTATCAAATCTTTAATAACTTAGAGTTCCATACCAAATTTTTACGGAGTAAAATCTTAAAACGTCAGAGTTGAAGCACTTCATATATGGTCTTTTTATTTCATTTTCCCCTAAACTATACATTGTTAAACAACCACTAGCTTTTTGCAACTGATAGAAATCAGAGAAGATGAACTTTTATTAATCTCTTTAGAAACTAGATTGATTTGATTATTACAAGCTAATCGATTTATATAGTTCTTCACTCATTTAGTTATAGAGAGAGAGAGAGAAACTGTTCGTAACAACCTAACTAACTGAATTAGTTATGAGTTAGTTAGGTTGTTATTTAGTCTATAGGCACCTCGGCCAACTGAATTAGAGATGAATACCAGCAAAATTCCCTTTTTGAGGTCGAATTGGCTGATTGAACTTCTTATATTCACTTTTAGCATTTGGATTATATTCATTTTTAGCATTTGGATTTCGAACTGCATCATCAGGTGCATACCTATAACGACATTTAGAGGCAAGATGGCCCCATCTTTTGCATATACCACATGGAATAGAGTTAAAATCAAAATCAGAAGCAGAATTATCTTGATTTTGAGTAGAAGATGAAGGATTAGGTCTATTTGATTGATTATATGATCTAACTTGATTATTAGAATAGGGAATTCTCTGTGATTGATAAGGAAAGGATGATCTATTAGGATTATGATAAGAATTTGTATTTCTAGATGGAAGACTCTTAGCAAAATAAGTTGTGGCTTCATCCTCTTGGACTTGTGATTTCATCCATTGTTCATGATGAATAATTCTCGTACGCAATTCACCAAATGAAATAGGTGTGTCTCGATTATGAATAGCAACTACAAAAGATCTATATTCTTTTCCAAGTCCTTTCAAAACAATCCTACTAAGTTCCTTATCTGATAATCTCTCATTAACAGCTATTAAAGAGTCAGAAAGTACCTTAATCCTTCTTAGATAATCAGTAGCAGGAGAATCACCTCTCTTGATATTTTGGATTTGCTCACGAAGAGAAGCAATCTTAGCCTCATGTTCTTCAACATAATTCTGCTCAAGAAATCTCCAAATATCTCTCGAAGTCTGAAGCCCTAACACATCAGACGAGATCGAGTGAGTGAAAGTGGCTTTCATGCACGATTTAACAAAGTTATCGGTTTTTCGCCATTGAAGAAACAGTGGATTTGGAACTTCAATGTTGTTTTCAACTATTGATTTGGCTGGAATCACGATCGAACCATCAACAAATCCATAAAGATCAGTGCTAATTAGAATAGCTTCAAACTGATCTTTCCAGATGAGAAAATTTGATCCATCAAGTTTTTCAGAGACAAAACTTGCTAGATTAGAGATTGAAGTATTTGGTGAGGTAAAATTAGGAGAAGAGACTGATTGAGATGATTGTGACGCCATTATTAAAGAAAGAGATGAAGATTTCTGTGATTTCTAAGAACAATCGATGAAGAAGAAGATCAAATGAAGAAGAAGATCGAAAAAAAAATCAAGGCTCTTATACCATGATAGAAATCAGAGAAGATGAACTTTTATTAATCTCTTTAGAAACTAGATTGATTTGATTATTACAAGCTAATCGATTTATATAGTTCTTCACTCATTTAGTTATAGAGAGAGAGAGAGAGAGAAACTGTTCGTAACAACCTAACTAACTGAATTAGTTATGAGTTAGTTAGGTTGTTATTTAGTCTATAGGCACCTCGGCCAACTACTCTTATAAGCATATTATTACACTTCTGTAACACCTTCTTCTTCCTTAGTTATTTATCTTTCTCACACTAAGCTTACACCACTAGTATACTCTAACAGCAACTTTTTTTTTTTTTTGAGAATTTGCTCTACAAGCAAAATCTTACAAAAGGATAAACCAAATGTTTACAATTGTATTACACTCAATGTTGGCAAATTCATGTGGGAAAACTATGAATTGGTTCGTCAAGTAACACATAAATGCACACCTCCAAGGCATAAACCAGGTTATGAGTATCTGATAAAGTTCACAGAGTACCGAGCGAAATCTAGCAATTATTAAGAATCAAGAACCATGTGGTGAAAGAAAATTGTAACCCAATATAGCAATTATGTGCCGAGAATTAGTGACGTTTTAGAATCATGTCTTGTTGATAGTGACATCTTAACTGCTATCATGCTTCTAAGGGGCAAGTGTATCTAAGTATAACAATAATTTAATAAAATGAATATAGTTGTAGTAGAAAAGGGCAAGCAAAAGATTAATGACAATAAAACATGAAATTGAACAATGATATGTTATATCTGAGAAGCTTCACCTCAACCAAGGAGCTCTTGTGATCATGAATATGATACTTGAGACTGTGTAAGGCTCGAAAACCCCATGAATAAGTATTTTCTTGGCAACCCAAAATCTACTAATACCAAAAAACCTAAAAGTTAGTACATAATTGGTAGTTGTTATGACACCATCAATCTTCTTATATTCATTAAGATAGATACTCAAGAAACTCTGAAATTAGAAAAAAAAAAATGTTTCAGATGTCTAATGACAGATCTACCCAATTACCCAAAAATGAATTTTTGACTTAGTTAATGATCTTATATTGAAATCAAATGTATAAAAAGCTCTAATACCCAATACCCACTTTCTGAAAATGCCCATTTTCATAACCATTATTGCAGGAAAAAGCAAACAGTTTTTAAATCTATAAACAAGACAGAATCAGAAAAAAGAATCAAACCTTAGTTGCAAAAGGGAATGGGGGTGGGTAGAGCTCGATTGGGTTTGTAATGATATAAGAAGAAGATGTGAGAAGAACCCTTCTCTTGGAACTCAGATTTTTCAAAATCCATCTTGTTGACATGATGATGTCTGTAATCAATCAAATATAGAGAGGGAGAGAGGGATGGGTAATCAAATCTAGTATAGAGATCAATAGAGATAGAGAGAGAGAGAGAGGAGAGATTGAGATTGTTGAGCACGTACTGTTCAAGGCCACCAAGGTCAACAATAACCCAAAGAAATTCCCCATTGAGATATTACTATTTAGAGCATCTCTAATGGGACACTCAATCTCTAACACTTAGAGTGCCACATAGACTTTTTGGATTTTTTGTTAAAAAATCATCTCCAATGGAACACTTTATTAGACACTCTAATATGAGGTGGACACATTTATTATAGAGAGTCTAGAGAGAGAAACTCTAAAATGAGAGTGTCTACTTGAGACACTCTAAGTGTTACTTTTAAATTTCAACCAATAAAAAATCTTGTTTTTCAACTACTTTTTATCTACTAAATTAAAGAAGGACATGTGTATTAAGTATAGACACTTTAGAGATCTCCATTGGAGACCAACAAAAATTAGAGTGTCTCTATATTGACATTTTGGAAAGAGAATCTCTATTGACCCTTGACAACTAGGACTTTTAGAGTGTTTGTTAGAGTGTCCCATTGGAGATGCTCTTAGTTAGGGTGGTCGTATAATACATTCCCACCTCATGCTTGTGAATGTGTCGTGTTCTCATTAAGAAAAAAGGATGGGACCAATTTTATACACCCAAAGTTTTAGTTGTGTCAAGGAATAAGAAAATGGGCAAGATTTTGGTCGTATAATCCCTCTAACTTTTTATTTTTGTAGAACTATTTTGAAGTTTTTTTTTTTTTTTTGAAATAAAAAAAAACAAATAAACAAATATCTCCCAAATAATTCTTGTTTTGGAGATTTTTGTTAATAGCACAAAGTTACACGTACACATTAAACAATTACTTAAAAATGACAATGCTAACAAATACGTACTCTACCAAGAAATCTACCTCTCTCTCTTTTCAAGTAGTGGTGGTGGATTAGGAAAAAAATAGGTATTTATACCTTGTCGTTACCTGTCGAAGAAATGTTGCTGGTGGTTTACCGTTAGCATTTTCCCTACGGTGGTGTGTATTAGTAATGTGTGCAAGTTTAGAAAGATATGAATTTGGGCGGTGTGCCTCTATCCCCATGGAGTTTGTATAAACATTGAACCCTATAGTCAATCCTTGGTGCATATACATTATATAATTTCACTATGGGTAATTTTAAAAGGCGCCCGGCCAAAGTGTTACCTCAAAGCAAATTTTAGAAGGAGAGTGTGATGAAAAGAGTCCGCGCCGACACTTTGAAAGGCGCCTTTAAAATTACAATTTCAATATGAACTTAGGTGCTGTTTGTTTTTTATTTAGTTTTAGATCTGAAATCTGAATTGGCAGATGTTTGTTTTCTTGTTTAGGATAATCTGAAATATAAGCTGAATTCACTTAATGTCTGAATTGGCTGAAAAAAGTACCCACATTTTTCAGACTTCAAAACAAGTCTGAAACCAAAAACAATATCTGAATTGTGTTATTTTACATTAATAACCCTATGGATAAAAAAAAAAAAGTCCACCAGAACCACCACCACCACCGTGGAGCCCCACCACCACCACCAGAAACACAAACTACCACCACCAGAAATACAAACCACCACCACCACCAGAAATACAAACCACCACCACCACTACAAAGCCCCACCACCAGAAATACCACCACCACCACTACAAAGCCCCACCACCACCACCACCAGAATATACAATCCACCACCACTACAAACCCTAGCCGCTACAAACCACCACCACCACCACTACAAAGCCCCACCACCAGAAATACAAACCACCACCACCAGAAATACAACCCACCGCCACCACTACAAACCACCACACCAGAAACACAAACCACCACCACTACAAACCCTAGCCGGTCGAACCACTGTTCGAGAAAGAAAGAGAGAGGCGACGTAAACCCTGCCGTCAATCTCTATTAGAGAGAGAGAGAGAGAGAGAGAGAGATGAAGGGTTAACTTTGTTGTTGATGTACTTGTTGCCTTGTTGGAGAAAGAGAGAAAGAGAGAAACGAGTGGGATAAGGAACTACTCTATTAGGGTTTTCTTTTGAAAAGGAATAAGATATTTATTAGGGTTTTCTTTTGGGAGGAGTAAATTAGGTTTTGTTTGGCTGAAGTTTTCAAAAGGGGTATAACTGTCAAATTTTCAATTCAGACCCAATAAAACAGACTTGGAAAACAAACATCGATAATTCACCAATTCAGATTCAGCAAATTCAGATTTAGTAAATTCAGATTCAGCAAATTCAGATTCAGACATAAATAAAAAACAAACAGCACCTTAGCATGTAGGTTAGTGCAGATTTATGTGGACTGTCTAATACCAATGTCCCTTTTAAGGGCATGAAACTAACACTTTTGACACTTCAATTGGGCCAAACTCTCTATACAGAAGTGGCTTGAATATTGGTCGATCCATTATAACACTCATGTATCAATCAAGGCAGTGTTACATTGATTTCTGATTTGTTATATGAATAAAATGACGTTGAAAATATATTACGGATTCAAATAATGGAAATGTTAAATGCACTCGCCATTTTTGTTATATGGTGATTGAATATAAAATTTTCTTCGAGATTAATCATGTTTGAACTGATACTTAATAGATATTCATATAACAAGCT
This sequence comes from Eschscholzia californica subsp. californica, assembly GCA_002897215.1. Taxonomy (NCBI): domain Eukaryota; kingdom Viridiplantae; phylum Streptophyta; class Magnoliopsida; order Ranunculales; family Papaveraceae; genus Eschscholzia; species Eschscholzia californica. The sequence goes on along the minus strand of BEHA01050467.1, from coordinate 752,007 downwards.
GAATTTACATAACCACATGGGGTAATTAAGTTAGCTAAATTCTTGGGTATAAGACTTGGGAGAGACTACCTCATATCCAATAGCGTTCCGTTGGATAGGAACAGATTTGATAAATACTGATAACTTTTGGATGGAGTATTAGAACGGAAAGATCCATTAGATAATGAACTATTGGTTCTAAGCCATCTCTGGCGATGAATCAACAATCCCGACATCTAACCTAATTATTTAACCCATTATCCCAAATGGGCTTGAAAGAGAGGAGTAAGCCCACAAAAAAGTTGCAACAACTCCTCACTCAAAAAAAAAAAAAAATACTAACAATTACTAACACCACCCCTTTCAACAAAAAAAAAATACTAACACCACCCTAGGAGAAATTTAGAAAAGTACATCATAATATCATATCCTTAATTAGTGCAGTACTTTAGATTGAGCCCATTAACTCTCTCAGTTAGGGTAAAAAATCTAACTGCACCAACTACTTCTTATTCATCCATGAGTGGAAAAACCTTGGTAATTAATTAGTACCCATGTATCGATAATGACCGATTAACATCCCTAACGAAGTAATTTGTTGCAGAAGTAGAAGAAGTTGTTGTTGCTTTTACGGTTGTTACTGGCGAAGATGAATTCGAATATGACATTTTAGAGGAAGATGAAGAAAGAGATTCATTAACGCTAACATCTCGATGATCTTCTTCAATTATAGTATCCAACATCTTTGATGTTCTTTGTCTCATTTTAGTGACAAACTTTGATGGTGCTACCTCCATTACAAGCCTTACAACTCTTGATGAATTTGCCATTACTTAACTTCTTTTTTCTAGTTTGAGAATTCTTCTAATAGGATGAGAATGAGAGAGGAAGAGAGACTAAGTTTGATGAGAAAGAAACACAAGTAGGGTGAAATTTATAGTGAAATTGATCCACAAATCTTAATCAATATGGTTTTGAAAACTTTAACAATTAGTGCCGACTCCTACTTTTAGAATTAAATATGAAATTTCGCTTTATCTTTTGAAGGAACCCACAAATATGTAGGTGTCAATTGGTGAGTGTGTGTAATTGTGATAAGGTTGGCCCTACCAAAGGGTTTTTGAGATAAGATGGATAGTGAGTTGTGTGCTAGCTTGTATAAAGTTCAATTTTGAAGGTTTCTACTAATTGAAGACTAATCAAATTGAAAAGAAGTTTGGACAGCTGTTATATTAAGAAATGGTTAAGATTTGTTTGGTTTTCATTTGGTTACTTGTCTTTATCAATTATTTAACTATTATGGAGTAATTGAAAGTCTGCCCTACTTTTTGTTACCAGAAGACTTGACTCCCAAACGAAAAACACAATATAA
>BEHA01050467.1:726763-750640 GCA_002897215.1 Eschscholzia californica subsp. californica | reverse complement strand
TTTTTTTTTTTTTTTTTTTTTTGTTGAGGTTGTTACCAGAAGACTTGACTCCCAAACGAAAAACACAATATAATGTTGTAAAAAACAATTCTTACTAAAAACATTTCTACTGTTGTGGTACTCTTCTTAGAGATTAAACGCTCTTATCTATTATAGCCTTTAAAACTATGAAGCCCACCCACAATTGTCAGACTATTGTTTTCCAAATGTTGTTGTCTGGCGAATAAGAAAATGGGAGATTTTATAGGACTCCCTCATTTTTGTTAAAAGGGCTCCCCTCTATGATAATTTACCAAATAAAATGGTTCATGGGGAGGCCTTTTAACAAAATTGGGGAAGCCCTATAAAACTTCCCGAAGAAGAGTACAAAATTTTGAGAGAAAATATTCTGTTTTTTCCAACACCAGCCACTATTTCTGCTCTACATTGGTAATGTCGTTGACAAACCGCTACTATACATGGAGATGGTTGTGGTAGTGGGAGGAGAGGAAGAAGGCAAAGGGAGGAGATTCGAGAAAAATGAAGCTGATTGTGGTCAAAAGTGGCGGTCCAAGATTTTTGTTGAACATGGGATACCAATCTACCAAGTAACTTTGCCTTTCTCCCTTCTCTCTTGTTACAAAAGGTCTCTGAAAGTTTGTTCATTATGTTTTCAAAGAAAACTAAAGTTGATATTTTTAAGACAAAATGAGATGGTTGGGCTTTCACGGACTTCAAAACAACATAATATTCACATAACTTTATGTTTTAGCCAGCTTGAACTACTTGAACCCCATAAGAAAATATCATGGTTAAATAAAATAAGTGGTAACAGATCCTGAATAGATAAAATGAAAAATCCAAATAAAGCATTGTCAAGCTAACATGAACTTCAGCGAATATGAACATTCGAAAAATATTGACTGTTATATATATATTTCAGCCCATCAAATTAAAGCATATACCAATCATAATGGGCAAATGAAAAGGAAGCCCAAGTTGTCTGTAAGCTTGATATAAATATATACCAAGTGTTGTTCCATAACAATCTAAATGATCAATCGAAGTATAACATGTAGGGTTTATATACGAGAAATTAGGATAGGAACTGTAGTCTCTTCGCCCATTACAGGATGAAATATATCTAACTCCCCATACCGTTCAAGAACACGCATTCTGCAATCCTCAGCCGCCATTTGTCCGGTTGAGAATGCACCATGGACTGTGCCTGGATAACTTGCACTTGTTGCCTCCCCTGCAAAGAAGAGATTGTCGACCGGGATCCTAAGCCGCTCATACAGATCATGGGGTTTACCTACTGTATCATAAGTGTAGGATCCAAGTGAATCGATGTCTCTTCCCCAGTGGGAGACAAGATACTGAATCTGCAAAGGAAGGAAACAAAATTGTTAAGTACACTAAAATCATTGACGCCTCGAAAAAATTTTTAGCTAGAACGTCAATTTCTTTTCTTTGTTTTTGCCGATAATTTTTCTTTCCTTTAGTAGGCTACCGTATTGGAGGGATTGACCCGCGTTGATTAGTACAAACCCAAGTGTCGTACCATTTTAACTTATTACCGACGAAGTAGAAAAAATTAATGGCAAGTGAGGTTAAAGAGAGTTTGGGTAAACTTACCGGTTCAGAAGCATCAGGAAGAATCTTCTTTAGTTGAAGAAATGCAAAATTAGCAGCATTCTCGTCAGACATTTTATCAATGTCGTGAGCTAGGCGCCCAGCAGGCATATAAACGAGAACAGGATGACCTGTTGCCTTGTGAAGATTCAAGAAATAACTGCATCCATAAGATGTTGAAGCAACCACTCCCAAGAACTCCACGTTTGGCCAGAAGACTTTATCAAAGTGCAAGGCTATTTTGTTCTCAGTTCCAACTCCAAGGTCAGCAATGGCTTTCTCTTTCCACTCAGGTAGTCTTGGTTCGAAACTTATACGGTTAGCTTTTAAAACACCAAGAGGAACAGCTATTACTGCTGCATCTGCTATAAATGTTCTCCCATCTTCAACAATGACTTTTACTCCATTATTTCTTCGAGATATTTTTGTTACCCTGAAGGACAGATGAGGATAAGCAAATGCTAGATGTTGAAAGTTCTGACCCTAGTTTGCAACCACTCTATAAGCCAAATTATTAAGATTTAACTACGTACCTATGGCCTAGGCGGATGTCGAGACCTTTAGCAAGAGTGTTGATAACTGGTAGATATCCGCGGACCATGAGCCCATGACCACCAGAGAGCAGTTCTTCCTGTATTTTCAGTTCAAGGAAGCAAGATACGAGTTTAATCATCAATGTTTTTGTGGTAGGCTAACGGCAAAACAAAAATACGTTCCTGGTTTCACCAACATGCGATGAGGACCAACCAGTAAAGCACATGCAGAATGGCAAAAAACATGATTAATTCAAGTTAAAATATAGACATGCCTGATCCCAGCACTTGAGTGAGATGGTATCTGAATCGGCCGCAAACCATCCTTCCATTCTACACAAATACCACTGCAAAACCTTGTGACCAATCCCTTCTTGCCTGCAAGAACACTCATTTTTCAAGATACGAGACATTGAATTAACCAACTAAGTTACGGGTATATGAAAATATAAATACTTTATCCAACAATTACCTCAGATCAGGCCGTCTTTCCAAAACTATAGCAAAGGCCTCCTTTATAGACATGTCATCCTTGTATTCATCGCGAACTTTTTCAGTCTGAAATCACCATAGTAACAAAGTTAGGGAAGAGAAAAATGACAGATACCAGAACTCCCCAGTGCAACGTAGTACTCAAGTTTGAAAAGCAACATCGAGAAAATAATACATCCGTTACAAGGAAAAATCGTGCCAAGCATATTTACACACAACAACAAGGGCATAGATAAGTTAAAATGTCTTGCCTCTTTTAAAATGTTCTCGAAAATGATACCAACTTTTGTTACAAGTTCTTGAGGAACTTGATTTCCATCCGTGTCAAATAGTGCGTAACTGCAAAAAGAAAACAAGCACAATACCTCGTCAGAAAGCCCTCATTTTCAATTATTTATATATATATATATATAAACAAGTGATCACTGGTGCCATCACTATTAGATTGGAAAAACCAAAAAGTAAGACTTTATGGGTACGTGGCAATTTTAAAGATGCTACCTTTCCAAGTCATGATCATACAAAACAGAGTTATCGCCACTTGTACGGTAAAGGGGTAATCCCAGTCTTCCAATCAAAGGTGCCAAGGGATTCTCATCGCAGACACCATGCAACCTGAAAATGAGAGTATATACTTGATAAGGTGAACTCTAGATTCATAGCCATATGTTGACCAACTAATAAGACAAAAGAAATAAGAAGGCATACCACGACGCTCCCATATCAACAGGGAATCCAAATGTATGATCAGTGTAGACTCGGCCACCAAGCCTATCTCGTGATTCCAGCAAGACAACCTAAGAAAACATGTAGATTGGCTTTAGTAACAAAATCTGCCACGAAGGCTTATATAAATCTGTATTCACATGGAACCAAATGATGTCAAAATAAAACAGACAATGTAAAAAATAAATGAAACTTAAGAACATGGATACCCTTTTTAAGGATATTTAGCAGTGTGATATCCACCTATACTCATGTCGGCCACTTGGAAACAATTATGTGGGTATTATGTGAGATTATGGATGTACATATTGTATGCTCGCATAAAATCGTCTTAAGACCGTAAGTACCACTCTAAGTTAACTTCTTGTGTGCAATATAATGATAGTTGATTCAAACGTAAAAAAATTGTGATTAATAAAGCACCTAGTAACTAAGACATGGTGTCCAACACCTCAAGGACATAGTGCTGACAAGTGACACCTAGTCATGGTACTGGATACTGGTACCTATAATTGTGTTCATGTTTCACATAATGAAACCAAATTCTAAAAAATATATGAAGTCTGGTTTGTACCTGAATGGAAGCATCATGGAGAGCACGAGCCGCTGAAATGCCAGCAAAACCCCCACCTATCACAATAACTGAAGGCGAAGACTGTTTTCCCTCATGTGAAAAGCAAGAACCTATAGATAACGAGCTTAATTTAGATCATTTGAGAAGATGCTATAATGGTTTGAACTTGGAACAATAGATGAGTAAATTATTGTGTCTCAATAGAAATAAAAGGCGTAAGTGTATGACATATTGTACAATTGGACCCAGGGCCAGAGCATGAGAACCAAGGAGTATAAAAAAAAACCATCAATCTTTTAGCTCGAACACTAGAACATTGTTTTTATTTACTGTAATAAGCCTACTTGGAAATCTAGAATTACTTCATGTTAAGCAACTTCATTCCCGATACAATATTTACGACTTTGTACGTAACTTTCTCCATCTATCACTCACAACTTGGAAAGTCCAGAAGAACTTAATCAGTAGAGGAGATAATTCTAACTTAACTATGGAGCTTCATGTATATAACTGCTTTTTATCCGTACAAGACACGTCAAAGTTCTAAATCTGATGAATAATTTTTCTATCCCCTCCGGAGTACTAAAGATTATAGACACTAAGATGAATAATTTTCTATGGAATGGGAAGTCGGAAAGTAAGAGAATGCATTGGGTGGCATGGAAATACGTTAACACTTCTAAAGGTAAAGGTGGCCTCGGTGTAAAGAAGCTGAAGATTATGAATCAAGCTTTGCTATCTAAATGGATTTGGAGATTCGACCAAGAAGCCGGAAATCTGTGGAGAGAGGTGGTGGGGGATAAGTATGGTGAAGACCCGGAGCAATGGGCTGCTAGGGTACGTAATTCACCTTTCGGTTGTGGTGTGTGGAAAGGAATCCAAGGCTTCCTTACCAAGTATCGAAGTTTAACCAGGTGGGAAGTAGGAGACGGGAGGAAGATTAAATTCTGGTCTGATGTATGGTTGGGTCCTACTAGTCTTATGACTCAATTTCCTTTGATTTACGCTATAGCTTCAGAAAAGAAGGTATTGGTGCAGAACATGTTCAACCAGGAGATCCAAGTTTGGGAAGTCAATGTGAGAAGGGCACTAAATGACTGGGAAATCAACTCGTATTTGGGTTTACTTGAGGCCTTACAGTCAGTCACCCTAGGCAATGAGGAAGATAAAAGAGTTTGGAATCATGACGCAAAGGAATCGCTCTCGGTCAAACAGTGCTATGGTTTACTGGATGGAGGTGACCAAATCATAGCTCCAACCTTAGTAAAAGTACTAAGGAGGGTGGCAGCCCCTCCAAGAGTTGGATTTATGCTTTGGGCCACCTTATTAGATAGGTTGCCGACGGTGGACAAGCTAAAACGCAGAGGATTCCAGTTGGTAAATCGATGTATTCTATGCAAAAAGGAGGAGGAATCAAGAGATCATCTATTCCTCCACTGCAAGGTATCCAGTGGAATCTGGTCCTACTTCCTATCGACATGTAAGATAACATGGTGTATGCCCTCAACAGTCCCTCAAATGTTCGAACAATGGCACTCCATCCCGAAGCCTAAGTTAAGGAAAGAGATCTGGAGTATTATCCCAGTGGCAATAGTGTGGAGCATATGGAAGGACCGGAATAGCAAAATTTTCAAGGAGGCTAATGAGAACACGAGCCTAGACGTGGATGATGTTAAGTCGATTATATGTTTGTGGGCGAAGGGCATCCCAAAGTTTAGGCACTCGTCTTATGTCGATATAGTTTGTAATTGGGAGGCGTGGATATCGTGAAGAATCCATCTTAGCCTCACTCTTTTCTTTTCTGTTTCTTTTTATTCTTTGGTGCTGCCGTCTGTACAGTTCTCTTTTCTATATATTCAATCAAATTTTCAAAAAAAAAAAAAGTTCTAAATCTGATTTGAACTTACATAAATATAACTAAAGTCCCTAATTCACTAAAAATACATGTGCAGGGAAGGCAAGATAGTCATATACATAGGAGAGAGACATGATATTTGCAAATCAGAACCTAGCACCGATGTTCTTTCCCAATTTAATTCCATGTCAAACCGTGTAAAGAGACAGATAAGAAAGAAAATAAAAAAAGTCATTCTCTACCCAATGTTACAAGTCTGAGGAATCTTATAAGAAAACTACAATTACCTAAATCAACTATGATTATGCAGTCTATTGAGATAATTTACTAGTTTCCCCCTTCACTCAACTGGGTAGGGTAGCAAGATTTATTTCTAATTAGTACTGCCTTGATGAAACTACAAATTCTCACCTGCTAGATCCAAATTCTTCAATGCTATTCTAACTAAGTTTTTCACATTAAAACCCTAAATTCATATATCCCATTAGTAATAACATGAAGAGATTTAAAATATTTTATGGATTTGCCTACATATTATATGATTTTCAACATACCAATTTCACCGACATAACAAAAAAGGTACAATTTTTCTTCCTTTTTTTCGTTTCAATCCACAAAAATACTAAATTTAATTATACAGGAAGCTCAAGATGTTAAAATAAAAGATTTCTTCATGTTAGATCGCATTCAAACTGTTCCAAAAAGAAAAAAAAAAAGTATAAAATAGAATCAGGGTGAGAAATAAAAACAGATTTTGTTGAACAAACAAACAAACCTCTAGTTAATTGACGATTATTACTCTTATCTTGAGAATCCATATTCTTCTCCTTTTGATGATGATGATGATGATGACCCAGTATTGTGATTTAACCTAGACTTGAATGGATTTTGGAGATTAATCAAAGAAGGAGATAATTGAGGAGAATAATGAAGAACAAAAATCAAAAGAATAGTAATAATGAAGTGATTTGAATTCGAAGAAATCCCCAGATTAGCGAACCAGCTCATACGTATAAACTACTACTAAATAGATCTAGAAAACTCTTTCTTTTCTCTATCGGAATTCTGCTAATAAATCAGTAAATATTTTTTCTAGGGTTTTCTTCTGGGAAAAGGATTACCAATTTATAGCAGAAACCAAATCCGAAAAAGAGAAAAAATCGTTTTCTGAGAGCTTCGTCGTTCGTCACTTCTGACCTTTTTATAAAGATCTTTTTCTTTATAACATCGGTTTTATTATCTGGAGGGTCCGTCCAGTGTTCAAATTTGGGGAGACGCAGATTTTGATAACGTGCAAATTAACATTACGTATGAAAATCAGAAAGGGTATTAGCCAATCAGTTGGCATTGATTGGCCAGCTGGACTTTGCCCGGTAAAACCACCGCAGCTAACTGGCCTTATGGTTACCCACTTTACAAACATGTGAACAAGATAATGACACCTATTTGGCAGAAAAAAAGAAAAATCCTTTCTACAAATTTGTAAAAAAACTCTTTACTACAAAATTTGTAGAATTTTTTGTGGGATCTCTTGTTTTCTCCTACCACCACTACCATTTTTTCTTTATGCCCGGACTGGTGAATGAAAAATTGTCATTGTCGACGACATTTACCATTTTTCATATTTTCTTTTATTTCTTTCGATCAGTACTCCACCTCCAATTCCGAGTCGTGATACAAGAGATCTCATGTTCGAAAAATCAGTTTTATATTCTAAATTACACATTGTATTAAGATATAATTTTCTTTTAGTTCAACGAAAAACAAAAAAGATATTATTTTCTTCCTATCATTTTAAGTCTGCTATGCTCGCTAAAAGCCTTTGTTTGCCCCTAGTTGTGTTTGATAAGTTGCAAACTCAATATGTAATATGATTTTATGTTTTTTTTTTATATTGACAACATAGTCATTACAAAGACATCGATATGATGTGATGAGCACGATAACTGTCGAATTACTACTGGCCTAAAGTCCAACGAAATTAAATGGATATAGCCGACGAATGAAATGGCCTACCAGTTGTTGGTATGATTTTATGTTAAGATCCAAACATTCCATGAAAATTTAGAATTTAATTATGTTAAATGTAGTTACAAGTATAATTTAAGATAGAATAAAACATATATTTTTTGTCCACAAATCACTAAGTGATAGTGGATTTTTAGACTAGATCTCTTATAAAAATGATACTAAAAAAAATAAATTTCATTTGGATTCATCTATAGTTTTCATTGAACGAAAGACCCACAATCAAATTTCACACGGGCCTCCTAAATTCTCAGACACGACCCTGCTCAAACCATCACCACCTCCTCTACCACTTTCATTTTGCCTCTCTCTTCTTCTCTCTCTCCACTCCTTCCACACCAAATCAAGTATGTGTCTCGGTGAAGAAGGACTCTCTCTTTGCCCGAACAAATAAAGAAAGATGTAAGGGAAAAAATAGGAAAGATAAATGGGAGTGGTGGTGGTGAGAAGAGATATCGGGAGAGGAGAGATATGGTAGTGGTGGTGCGCGGAGATGAGAAATAAAAAAACGTTTTGTTTTCTAAAAAATTGACAAATTCTAAAATTTTCTTGTTTATATAAAACGCTGACCTTCTCCATTAGAGGCAAATATATGTGGAAGGATGATCAGAAGGTCGGTCTAGATCCATTTAACATATCTGAAACAACTAATGAACATATCAATTAGATTTTTTGTCTGTAAAATATAGTATTATAGACGTATCTATTTCTTACGTGACACTCTAAATTTGTTTTTCCAATACGTACGGTAGAATCAATTATACAAAAGAAAGGAATTTATGACTCTCCAAAAGATGCTAAAAGCGAGCAACTTTGCCATTCTCTCCTAGTGTAAATAATTTTTGGGTTTAATATATGATTTATTTTCAAACCAATTAGATGTTAGATATTTACTTTTCATTATCTTGTTTGAAAAGGCAACAATGACAATGGGTAATTGGGGATCCACAAAATTTCCACCTACCAAGTGTGAGGTTAGTAGTGGAATCATACACGTTTTAAACTGAATGCATGACCTCACCGACACCCAAACTGTTCCGGCCCCATACCCACCCACCGCCTATACCTAATTGAATACTAATTTTGCCTTCAAAATAAAACAAAACCAATAGTTTTTTCTGTTACACCAACAGAAAAATTTACATATCGTGTGAAAGCCAATGACCACCCAAACGCATAAACAAGAAATGTACATGAATTTGTGTTAGAGCATCCTCAGACACTGAATCTCTAACACTTAGAGTGCCACATATGACTTTTTAAAGTTTTTGTTAAAAAATCATCTCCAATGGAACACTTTGTTAAATACTCTAATATGAGGTGGACACATTCATTATAGAGTGTCTAGAGAGAGAAACTCTAAAATGAGAGTGTCTACTTGAGACTCTCTAAGTGTTACTTTAAAATTTCAATCAATGGTAAACTTTACTTTTCAACTACTTTTTATCTATTGGATTGAAGAGAGACATGTGTATTAAGTGTAGAGACATTAGAGGTCTCCCTTGGAGACCAACAAAAATTAGAGTGTCTCTATATTAACATTTAGGAAAGAGAATCTCTGTTGACACTTGACAATTAGGATTTATAGAGTGTTTGTTAGAGTGTCCCATTGGAGATGCTCTTATTAAACTATACGAATTGAACAATAAATGTACATGAATTTGGGTTATCAAACTATTCGAACTGAACAAGAAATGTACAAGAATTTGGGTTATTAAACTATACGAATCGAAGTGTTGACATAAACGCTACAATCTTGGAAGTCTAAGTTTCGATTCTTATAGAAGGTGAAATCTATAGTTATTGAATTTAAGTTATTAAAGGTATAACTAATTAGTTTGTTGGACTTTGGACCTCTTGAGTATGTTGTTGGGCTTTATGTCTTTAGTATGTTGTTGGACTTTAGGGCTCTTCATTATGTTGTCGGGTTTTAGACCTCTTTCATTCCTAATTTATCTTAGGTTGTTATTGTGCTTAACACATCTTGATGATGTATCAATGTCATATAATGACTAACCAAAAAGTTGAGAATGATACACATAGGTGATGGTGGACATAGAGACGAAAAAAAAACTTAAGAACCTGGATTTGGTGGTGACTGATGGGGGAGGTAGGAGTGAGGAAGAAGAGTTTTATTTCCTTTTAAAATTTTACACCCCGAAAGATTGGTCAAAATTCGCATTTTCGTTGAAAATTTTATACTTTGAAAAATTTTCTTATTTCCTTAAAACGCTGGTCTTTTTATATTTTTAAACTAACCAAACATGGCCTTATAGGATTTTAAACTCCTTAGTTTCAAGTTTCTAGCTTAAAAGAATTAGTTGCTTATATGATTTTTAACCATCGGAGCTGCATTAAACAATTGATGAACAATGACTGTTAACTACGTTAGGTTGAGGCTAGCTTCTTTACATCTATTTTACTTTATGAGGCGAGGGGAGATCCGCGATTGATAAATGACCCAAAATATAGGGTCCGTTATAGGTCGAATGCTTATATGGTCGTCTCACATTGGACATGTCATTTCTCTCTCTCAACAAGGTTCGTCCAGTGGGAGACAAACGTACATCATTCGGCCTGTGGTCAACTCCATATTTCAGGCCATTTACCATTTACCAACTTTTAGTAGGCTCTTTCTTGTAATAGGTACAAGACCGTAAAATTGATCATTTGATAGTTGACCACCCTAATTGTATTACATGTACTCGGGAGGTATGACCCATTTGGGAGACTTTTTTTTGTTTAGACATGGACTACATGAGTCATCATCACAAGACATTGATACATCATAAAGCGATAATACAAATATACATCAAGATTCATGATTTGGATAAACACTACAACTGTTTGATTTCAGCCATAATGACCATAAATATTTGCCCTTAAAGACTATACTAAAGAGATCTAAATTCCAATTAATCTACCTCTACGTTAGTTATACCAATGTTCAATAAGTCTTGAATTTACAAGATGTATTACATTTCATCATTCCTTTAGTCTCATAAATTTGTTTCATGGCCACATATGTCGTCCGCTAAGGAATGAGAAATCTTTCTATTATTACATGAATCAAATGTTTTGTTTCAAACGAAAAAGTTCTATTATTACATGAATCAAATGTTTTGTTTCAGACAAAAAATGCCATCACTTTCTCCACAAGGAAAGATCTAACTTGAGACATCAGACCTACAAAGTGGGTGTCAAACCAATATACCATGCCATGATGACTTTCTCCCATAGTCTTGGATAGTTTAAGCACCAAAAAATTCAAATTTCAAAAGTACAACGGTCCCTTTTATAAAGAGAATAAACATAACGGTGGAATGATTACTTCCCTTAACGAAATCAACGGCATCTAATCTCTCTCTCTCTCTCTCTCTCTCTCTCTCTCTCTCTCTAATTAAGCGATTCAAACTCGTCGACGTTTCTTTTCTTTTTCAAAATACGTCGGATTTGAATTCTCTCCCCCTCTTTTTCTCGGAGATCCATCACTTTATCAATCAATGGAACAAGAGTTGTGGCAAGATCCACTTCTTCTAACTGATGTTTCTTGCCAACAAAAGAACTCCTTCAAAGGTATTCTCACTTATAACCCTAATTTCTTGGCAGGAATAATCTTTCTCATTTTTCATTTTGGTTCTTAGGGTTTATCTAACCCTAGTTTTCATCGCAGACAGTTATTTTCATGTTCATAGCTCGATTCCTTCAAAAATGCATGATCCTAACGTAACTAATAGTAAGTCTTCTTCAATTTGTTTATCAAGTTCTATTCATCTTAGTTACTGATGATTTTCTTGATGATCTTTTCCCTTGACAGACGTAACGTTGGAAGAACAATGTTCGAAAGCAGCCGAAGTTGATGAAATGATTCATAACAATGAGAAGTCCAGTGATTGGCTTTCTTCTGATCCAATCCATGGTAAATAACAAAAAAAGTTCTCACTTTTATATCAGTAGTGCCTCCAATTTTCAGTTTGCAATTTGGGGTTTTAATTCTAGATCTTCTTTTTTAGGTCGATCACTTCTAGGGTTTTCTTTAACATCTCCAGATCTGGTAATCTGCGCTGTTTCGCCTGATATTCAATGTTTTGGTTCCAAGGAAAGCCCCAATAGATTTGTCGATTTACCCTCTTTTGAGCTCTCTTTTGATAAAGGAATTGCCGGGTTAGAAAACGAGGGAACAACTAATGGAATTCCAGATTTATTTCCAGAAGTGAAAGCGAAAAAACAGGACGAACTTACAGAAACTTCTCTTGAGCTTATTGTGAGAACATCTAACGGAGAAATTCAAAATTCCGTGTCACCTGTGATAGGCGTAAAAACAGAGGGAAAAGATAGGACTAGACAATGTGGAGTCAAATTCTTAGATGATTCTTTGGCAAGTAAGTTTTAATTTCTTTTTTGAGCTTCAAATGGTTCAACTTTGACAAATTTTCAACATCTAATCGGATTCTGTATTTAGGATCGGAAAATGTGGAATTCGTGGAAGATAGACAAGATACTCAAATCGAAGAGCATGAAATGAGTGAAGTAATTATCTAAACTTAGGCTTTCCAATAAGTGATTTCTTCATGTTCTATTTTACTTAATTCTTGCCAAGTAGGGAAGTAGTAGAAGTTCTCATCTGTATTCGTTATTTGTGCACTTCATAGGGAAACGAAAATGTTTGTAATGTACTGACCAAAGAGGAGGTTTCGAAGCTTCGAAGAGATCTTGAGGAGCAGTATAAGGAGCTAACAGAAACCAAAAGAACTTTACAAGGGTTTAAGAAAGAGTATGAACTAAAGAGCAAAGAATGCCAAGAAGCTTGGATGTCATTAAGAGATCTTCAAAGTGAACTTATGCGCAAATCCATGCATGTCGGATCTTTAGGTAAAGAAATTGGATTAACCTTCACTGTTCAGGCCAGCAGTTTCTTATAATTCTTATAAGACAGCATCCTGATATTGGCTTGCTCTTTGTAGCTTTTGCAATTGAGGGGCAAATTACAGAGAAGAGTAGATGGTTTTCATCTCTCAGAGACTTGACCAAAAAGTTTAAGGTCCTCAAATTCTCTTTCAACAATTTGACTATTCCCTTCTATGCAATTACAATTTTATTCATTCCAAATACTTGCATATCAACAGATTCTGAAATTTGAGCACTTGAAACTATCTGAGGAAGCATTGGAATATAAGAAGTGCCTTGCCGATATGTTGCAAATGACAACTATAGTTCAATCAGCAAGTAACTTAACAAACCCATTTGATCATATCCTTTGGTATCAACTATATGTCTTCATATGTTAAGTTATTTGTTCCTTCTTTCTTCCTGTCGATAGTGAATCAACACATAGATTTGGAGAAGGAAAACAAAGATCTCAAAATGAAATTCACCAAAGGAGCTAAAGAACGGAAAGAACTTTATAACAAGGTTCTGGAACTGAAAGGTAAGAAAAAGTACACATGTTACCTAAATGAATTTAGAGTGAGGGAACGGGTTACTTATCATTCTTTTTTACTTGCAGGCAACATAAGAGTCTTTTGCAGATGTAGGCCTCTGAATGCTGAAGAAGTTGCTGGAGGAGCTTCTATGTCAATTGATTTTGAATCTGCAAAAGATGGAGAGCTTACAGTAAAATCCAATGGAGCACCCAAAAAGGTCTTCAAGTTCGATTCTGTTTTTAGCCCACAAGCGGACCAAGGTACTTGATAGGCCGAAAGAACACCATATCCCTTGTACCTTGTATTTCGCAGTTTTGTTCAATCCAAAATTATTAAGATTCTCTGTTCAATACCCCTTCATTGGTAAAATTTTAGTAATTATTAATCAGAACGCTTAACATCATTGGCTATTGCTTTTGAGATACAGATTCACTTGCATTCAGTGTAGTACATCTGTAGTGTCCTAATTAAAAATATTTCTTGCTTTGTGTTTGCTTAAATAGCTGATGTTTTTGAAGACACGGCCCCGTTTGCCACATCGGTTTTAGATGGATACAATGTTTGCATATTCGCATACGGGCAGACAGGAACTGGGAAGACATTCACGATGGAGGGGACAGAAGAAGCTCGAGGAGTAAACTATAGGACCCTTGAGGAACTATTTCACATCATGAGAGATCGACAGGGACAGTACAGATATGAAATTTCCGTTAGCGTCTTAGAAGTCTATAATGAGCAAATACGAGATTTACTCGTGTCAGGTTCTCAACCAGGATCGGGCACGAAGAGGTATTTTAAATTACCGACAGTTTTATTTGCTTCAGTTGTACACATGCCTACTTCAAAATGGTTTATTTTGTTTATGTATTTATTTGTGTACATATAGGCTTGAAATAAGACAAGTTTCAGAAGGAACCCATCATGTACCTGGACTGGTTGAAGCACATGTAAACAACATGGATGAGGTCTGGGATGTTCTCCAAACAGGCAGCAATGCTAGAGCTGTTGGTGCAACCAATGCAAATGAACATAGCAGCCGATCACACTGGTAAAGTCCTCTTCTTTTTCTTTAATCCGAATAGATTTTGACATTTATTAATATCTACACTGGTTTAATACAGCATCCACTGTGTTATGGTGAAAGGAGAAAACTTAATAAATGGGGAAGCGACACGAAGCAAATTATGGCTTGTTGATCTAGCTGGAAGTGAGAGAGTAGCAAAGACAGATGTTCAAGGAGAAAGACTGAAGGAGGCCCAAAATATTAACAGATCTCTATCTGCACTTGGCGACGTGATATCTGCCCTGGCAATGAAAAGCCCACATATTCCTTTCAGGTCAGCTTGCAAGGACAACTCTTAGTATGATTATATCAATCAACGTTTTCCTTTGCTTCGCATTTTTCAAACTTGCCTTACTCTTCAACTTTTTGCTGAACTTATAATGTGATTTTGAATTGATTCCTGGAAAATTTGTGTAGGAATTCGAAGCTCACACACTTGCTTCAAGATTCCTTAGGTATCTCTTCAACTTCCATATTCCATTATAAAGTTGAGTCAGGATTGGAAATTTGGGTTTAGGTTCCACTGTCACTTAAAAGGGCATATATGGAATTTTCGATAAACTAGACTTCTTTTTTTCCTTTTGCCCTTTTCTCTTTATTTTTTCTTTTGCTTTTGTATTAATAATAAGCTGATTCATCACAGGAGGAGATTCGAAAACGTTAATGTTTGTACAAGTAAGCCCTAGCGAGAATGACCTGAGTGAGACACTGTGCTCACTGAATTTTGCAAGTAGAGTTAGAGGAATTGAACTCGGTCCCTCCAAGAAGCAGTTTGACAGCAGTGAACTTGTCAAATACAAACAAATGGTATGTATTGTAGTACAAAACCAATAATTTTAGCTATTCTTTAGTGCAAGATGAACTATATTCGACTTCCAGGCTATTTCATCTGCGCAAGCTTTCTCAAAATTATTTTACAGGTTGAAAAGGCGAAGCAAGACATCAAGAACAAGGACAGTTATATTCAGAAGATGGAAGATACTATTCATGTCCTAGAACAGAAGACAAAGTCAAGAGACCTTAACAACAAGAACTTATTAGACAAGGTGAGAGAGATGAAATCCTTTCTTCCTGATTGCAATACTAATTTTGACAATCTAATGCGTCATTTTCTCTCTAGTTTGGCAAGCAATATTCAGTTTCTATTTTATGTTTCCACTAGAAGAACCTTTTTTTGTTTTTGCATATAACCACTAGAAGAACTTAACAACATTTCATATGCAATCGAAACTTTCTCCAGCATCCAAATTTCGCGGAAATTACATTATAAAGAAAGCTTCCTGAGAAACTTACCAGTTACTTTTGTTTCGTTTAAAAATCTGTATTGTGATGTATATTAGTATAATTCTATAATGCTTTTGGAATCTTTGTGCAGGTTAAGGAATTGGAGTCGCAACTTGTTATAGAAAGAAAGCTAGCTCGGCAACACGTGGAGACTAAAATAGCGGAAAATCAGCAGGAAGAGCAGAACAACATGGGCTCAAAGCCACCACTACCCACACAACCATTTGGAAACCACAAAACCCTCAATGTAGCTCCATCAAGTAAAGAGTCGGTGAATGTCATCCGTCCACTCACAGAAAATAACAACTTTCGACCACCGATACCTCCAATGGATAGCTTTCTCAAATTTAACAATCCAACAGAGAAAGAGAACAAGCCCGAAATAAACCCAAAACTACCTACAAGAAGTGGTAGACTTTCAGTTTGTCCTCCTGCTCGTCGGATTCCATTGGTTACTGCTCCTAGAAGAAACTCATTAGCTCCAATACCATCTTCCTCGATCTTAGCTCCAGCTTCTCTTCCACCATTACTCCCTCCCCCACTACCAACCCAGACTGACTTGAAGAAAGAAAGTATAGATGCTGAGATTAATGAAGGCGAGAGTTCGGAGCAGAAGAATTGGGATCATAAAGTAGGACAGAGAAGTGGTGCTAAGAAGTTCAATAGTATATTGAGAAGAAGTGTTCAAAAGAAGATATCTATAAAATCACCAAGGCAACACCACCATATAAGAAGAGGTGGTGGAATGGAGAAAGTTCGAGTATCGATTGTGGGTAGGGGAAGAATGGCACAGAGGTTGTTAATAAATAACTCTAACAGGGGAGTGAAGGAAGTACAACCAAAGCAAAACCAGTTTCAGAAGGAAAGAGGATGGAATCTCTGAAAGACTTCAAAATTTTTTTAGTATGAAGAGATTGAATATTGCATTCTCTGTGTATGTAAAAAGTAGTTAAAACTGACTTGGAAGGGTGGTACTACTTACTTGCCTTTCTTGATCAAGAAAGCTGTTTACCTTCAATGATCAAGAGAGGGAATTTGTGAATTTCTTTATTGAACTTGTGAAATGTGACTACTAAATTAATGATTGTACCTAAATCATTCTTGGATTTGTTTTTGTGTTTGGGTCCATAATATCTGATAATGCATACTAGTTGTTTCCTCAACTAGAAATTGATACCCGTTTACTTGTCCAGATCTAGAATAAACTTCAAGCTTTTTTGCTCTTTCCAATTCCAGATTAGAGAGTCGGGCTTTAGGCTCTTTCCAATTCCAGATTAGAGAGTCGGGCTTTAGGCTCTTTGTTGTCGAGCTTTAGACCATTTTAGTTATTGGTTTAACAGGCAGTTTATCGTGCTTATCACAGCTTAATGATATATCAATACCTTATAACGACTAAGGTAGGTCGTAGTCGATTTCTCAAAAAAATCCTGATTAGAGAGGAAGACCCTCTCTTGCTTTTCGATTGTATGGTTGAAGAATGGTCCCCCTTTGTTGTCTGCTAAGTGAACCCACTACCATGGGAACGGGCTTGGTAGAATAACGTTGAATAAAGACCCTGTTGAACTTGACTCGTATCCAACTTGGATAATCGGTGAGCTGACAGAATTATAATATTGGCTATTTGGATAATCGGTGAGCTGGAGGCGGGGCGTAGCCCATCCATTTGGACCCACCTTTTGACACCTCAGGAGGATCCAAGTTGGAAATTAGAGGTCTTTGGATAATTGAGTTGTATAATTATCAATAGACAACCAATCCTTACCCAACCTAATAATATTATTAATCTTTATTTAATACAACTCTCTGTCATACAACCTGTATCTCACAACACACACACACACACACACACATACAACACCATGTTTGGTGTTTCTTAAAAAGATTTGATCATTTGCAAAAACTGTACCAAGTAAATACAAATTATTTTGGAAATGCAGTTCCAGGTTGGGATCCAAAAAGAGCACCTTAAATTATGCAGTTTAGTTATTGGCAAGAATATTATTAAACAAGACAAGCTTTTTCCTCTACACAATCATGGTGGTGTTCCTTACTGTCCCCTATAAACTAGAGCAGAGTGATTGCACTTCCATTACAATCTTATTCAAAAAAAGAAGAAATGCTTATATGACTTAAAAGTTACTCGCATTAATATTGAGTAAGACTTCGAGTCACTGTACCAAATCCCTCCAAAAAGTATCTCCAGAATAGGCTTCTCTTACTCCTTGCGAAAATTTACGGAAGTTTGTTTAAAGTCATCGACAAAGAAACCATTCATACAAATATTCGGTTAGTAATTAAAAATCTCAACTTGGTAGTACTAGTGAACTAGTGGGGTTTCATGTTCCTCCCAAGCCTATAAAGTTCATCCTACTTGCTAATGAGCATTAAGAATCATCAAGAAGCATTAATTTAGGTACATATCAATCAAAAGAAACAAGAAACATCTTAACATTAAGCAAGAGAATTTTGTTGTTTACAATAATATGAGACCTAATGAAGCGATAAAAAATAAGAAAGATACTAGAGGAGGCAACTAAATGCAATAAGGAACATAAGAAAGCATGTTCACATAAGCAAAGTACATTTTGTGCCTACAATATTCACATGTTAACACAGAGACTTCGATTGAAGGTGGAGATGGCTACGATTCTAACTTCGAGCTCTTATAACATAAATCTCGGTAGATGTTCGCTTTACATGCATAAGCTCGAAGTAAAAAGAAAAACAAAAAGCAGATGCATTTATCTTCCAGTACAAGCACAAATGGCAACAAATATACAGGAGATCATCGTTTGGCTATGACGGAAGCGATTTCTTGAATTGATGGTAGACTGCAGTAAAAACTTACCCAAATATGAAGAATATTAATCTTCTCTGTTTGCCAACTTACCCAGATCATCCTGCCCCTTTGAGTCATTGCACTTTGCCTGGACAATTTGACAAGCCGAAAGTGAGATAAGTTAAAGCTTTTGAGGAGGACTTACATGGCCTCAGATACAATTGAAGTAAAGGTCAGATGTTTTTCTTTGTTCGAGTAACCTATTATGAAAACTTTAACCCTTTTTTCGATTCCTAAAATGTTTTTGACATATCTGACTCTCTCATCCCGAGTCGGTCTAGCAGGCATAGATGTAGATTGTTTTGAATTTAGGGAGGCTAAACCTTTTAATATTTACTGCGACTTATTTGAGATTTGGAGAAGGTATAGTATATCGGTCCCTCTGTTATAACTACTAAAATACATAACAAGGAAAAGGGTTTATGCTTAACTAAAGGTTTCCCCAAAACCTAGAATCCTAGATTCGGAGAATCCTTATTCGAGACGGGTAAATCTATTTTTGTTTTAAATAGGATTACATTAGCCGTCCTCAGATGGTATGTAGGTTTTCAAATTAAGTTGGAATAGAACAAGCCAGTAGATGCCTACTTAAATCTACTTTCCTAAAATAAAGCCTAAGATATCAAGAGTCAAGACCATTAAAAACATTGAAGTCTTGAGGGATCAAAACGGTCAACACTAAAGAAGATCTTAGCAAGGAGTTTAAGTTTCCATTTTTATCAAAGTTCACTAAGATTTAATCCAATATTAACTACACTACTATTAGATTAACAAGGTAAAAAATAAAGATGGGCAAGATTGATTGAATTCATTACCTTTATTTCCATGACTCTCAGAAAGAATTCATCTCCAGACAGTAAGTTCGTCTCTTTGCCAACAATCTAGCAGCAGTCCCATATGGTTCCTCAAATGCTGTTGAAACCCATGATGCATCAGAGATCTCTTTCTTAGCTGATGTTTGATCAGTAGGACGAATTACAACTAACGTAGCACCTTTTAAGACAACCCCATCAGAAAGCTCTAACTGCGGAGCATACCAAAGCCTCATATTTAGGGCAGGAACAAGAGTCCTTTTTGATGCAGTAGAAGCTGATAATGGTTTTACCCTTAACTCCTCTAATTGATCTCTATTCATACAAAGTACTCCTTGACTATCTGAATCAGTTAAAATCAAACTATCTAGGGTTTGATGATCTGCTATGATTGGTTGGAGCAAATAATGTCTAGCAGAAGCAGCAATTAAAGAACTTATAGTCCAAACTACTCTTAATTTGAGACTACCATTAGTGTAAAAAGATTCAGGAATACTTCCATCATCATCAACAATACCTGTACCACCAACCCCCCTAAACCCATCTTCTTCATTTTCGTCAAAGGAAGAAGCTTTAGGGTTTTCTTCTGGGTAGAGAATTGAAGAAGCACCAAGAATAACACAATTGTCAAGAGTAGATCCAAAATTAGCTCTCCATTTGAGTAAAACACCATCTTCAATCCCTAATTCACCACTAGGAAGCTCGATCCGTAACGTACGGATCTCATTGAAGTTTTTCAAGACTTGTGTTGGAGAATGGTGAATCACACCACCTGATTCCATTTCGTCATCATTGATTAAGGTTCCATTACCACCAACACCGCCATTGATGGCTGAAGAAGAAGAAGAAGATGAAGATTTTTTTGGACCAAGTAATTGACCTAGGGCTTGAAGAGGCTTAACAATTTGACCAAAAACAAGACGAAACAAATTGGAGAAAAGACCACGAGTCCTGTCTGATGAAGCAGAAGTACCAGATGCTTCGTCATCGGAAATCACACAATCAACCCTAACAACGACGTTGTCGATCTGAGGAACAAGACCATGAAAACGTCGTGAAACTACACAACACCGACCTAGGGCTTTAACATCTCCGATCTTGTTAAACACTATTAACAGTAAAGAATCAGGTAACCTATCGAAATGATCGATCTCATCCTCTTCCGACCATCTCTTAACCGTCAGATCCGAACGTAGATAAGCCATTTTTAGTGTGTGTGTGTGTGTGTGTGAGAAGAAGGAGCTTCTTCTGATCAGATCGAACCGAATGAAATTTCCCAAAATGGAACCCTAATTAAAAAAACGTAACCCTAAATTAAGATGGAAAGAGTCACTCGAACGATAACGATAGTGATGGTAGGTGGGGAGATAGATCTGATTGAGGATAAGCTATCAAATCATAATCGGAATAGAGATGAAGGAAGAAGAATACATAGTGAAATTGAGAAGCTGATTGATAATTTAGAGAGAGAGAGAAAGTAGAGAGAGAGATTTCTCTTCTGGCGTTGTTATTTAGCAAGGGAAGGAAGAAGTTTTAGAGAGAGAAAGAGTTTAAGAAGACGATAAGAGATCGACGGCTTTGAAGTTAGTGGGTAGAGAGAGAAATAAAATATATATATAAAAATAATGAGATTGTGTTTTTCTTTTTTAACTCCTCTCAATAATTTTCTCTTTCTGTCTGATTCTGTTTTTTTTTTTTTTTTTTACTTTAAAAATTTCTATTAAGAATTTCTAAAGCGCTGAAATAGTAAACTTGTCACAGATGTAAGGTGCAGTTCATGGAGGGGCTCTACTCCCAATTTTATCGAGTTCTTAAATTTTGGGAGTTTCTCAAATTTTTTCAACTTCAATGTCAAGTTCCACGAAGAGTAGGGGTTCCCAGTCCCACCGAAAATCCACGCCAGGGGCTCCCAAATTTAAATTTGGGAGCCTCATCCCCTACATGTTGAACATGTCCTAAGAAACCAGGTGGTTGTAATATTGAATGTATGACTTTTGGAGGTCATAAAAAAATTTGTTGTCGTTGTTACTTATTCCGATTCAGATGTGAAATATAAATTACAACTTGAGTTGATTCGACCAAAATGTGTCGTAATATTTAGTTCGTCTCAATAGTTGATGGTTTATTTGATTCTGATAATTTAGTTCGACAATAAAAAAAAAACTTGTTTGTAATTTAAAAAGTTGCCTTAATCACTTCTTGGATTCTTGTAACGTAAAGTATAAGGAAATACGATCATAGTCTCCCGCCAACTTAGAAATATATAACGATGAATAAAATAATGAAAAGATCTTGAAAATAGTTGTATATTTGTTTTTATTACCGTTACAGTTGTTTGTTGAATAATGTACGAGCGAACTTATTTTGGTAGTGAAATTATTGTAATAGCTCTTTTAAATAATAATAATAATATACATAGACCCGTACAGTAAGGTTCTACCGTTAATTTAATATTCAGTCCGTTGAAAGCGGAACTAATGGTTGTACTTAATAGTATAATTTTTTATTAACGTGAAATAGAGTTTTGACTAAATTTGTACACTCTTAAGAAGTTTGTTTTGATAGATTTTATTCTTACCATTTCTAATCATTCAACCTTGAGTTTGTGATATGTTTATTTGGAACTCTATAACCATAAACCATGTTAAAATTCTCAAGTGAATGGACAAATAAATCTATATAATAAAACATAAGGGAAAACGATGACTGGGACAAACATACTTTTTTTAATAAAAAGATATTGTCTAGAAGTCCTTCTCAAAATTTAAAATATAATCCTTCGTAGAAATAAAGTTACCTATTTAAAAACAATAATCGTTTCCTTCTTAGAAATAAAATAACTAATTTAAGAAAAAAAGAAACAAAATAAATTTCAAGGGTTAAAAAAAGAAATTAAAATCTCTTTCTCTTTCAATAAAATAATAACTAATTTAAGAGAAAAGAAAAAAAATAATAATACAAAAAAATAATAACTAATAAAAATCTCTCTCTCTCTCTCAATAAAATATAACAATAAATTTCGTAACATTTGATTGATACAAGTGTCCGTGTGAGGGCACGGGATATACCCCAGTCTATATAATAAAACAGAAGGGAAAACGATGACTGGGACATACATCATTTTTTAATAAGGGATATTGTCTAGAAGTCCTTCTCAAAATTTAAAATATAGTCCTTCATAAAAATAAAGTTACCTATTTAAAAAATAATAATCGTTTCTTTCTTAGAATAAAATAAATTTCAAGGGTTAAAAAAAGAAATTAAAATCTCTCTCTCTCCCAATAGAATAATACTCCATTTAAGAGAAAAGAAACAAAAAAGTAATACAAAAAAATACTAACTAATAAAAATCTCTCTCTCTCAATAAAATATAACAATAAATTTCGTAACATTTGATTGATACGAGTGTCCGTGCCCCAAGATATACTCTAGTCTTGATAATGTCATATAATTTATGATTTTCAACAAAACAAGTTATATAACTACCTTCTGTTTAACAATATGAAAAATGATAGAGACACCTAAAAACTAAAGAATAACATAGGAACTGAGTCTTCAACAAAAAAAAAAAAAAAAAAAAAAAAAAACATAGGAACTGAAATATACGGTCTAGATAGAAGGGTCAAGTCTTTACCCTTTTCCGCCCTCTAAATGCTATTCCTCTCTCTAAATATGCTAAGGTTTAGGTCCTCCATTCTAATTTCAATTTCATTTCGGGCTTTGATGTATTATATGTCCACATTGGTTTACTTAAAATCTATATTATTAACGAAAACAATCTACCGGTTTTGTGTATTCTTTGGTAAAGATGGCCTCTACTAATTTGTACATAAAAATAGAATATACATATTGACACATGAAGGAAAACCTTTCTCCGTACTGTAAGGCCTGATCTAAGCTTTATGTATAATAACCTTGAATCTCAAAATAAAAAACACATGGGAATGTATAAGAAAAGGATTGTGATTGGCTGATCTATTTACCCAACAAGACATTTAATATTCTTGGATCGAATACAAAAATTTGTACAACCTCGGAGTCACGGATATGCTGCAATTAGACGTGAAAATATTCCGTACCAATCGTATTAAGAGTCCTCATGTGTTTAACTTTTCCATGTTCTCGGTCTCCAAAATATTCACTAATATAATAACTTTTTTTTTTGTTAAGTAACCTTTTTTTACTTATTGGGTCTACTTATATCACAATAAATTATTTATAAATTATTTTCATTTTCTTAGGACTCAAAGATATGCATAAATAGATAATCATCTCTTCATTTTCAATTTCTTGGGTCAAGATTGTGAGTCAAACTGTTATTAAATATATTTTAGATATTGTGAGGATGAAAAAACAACAACAAGATCGAAAGTTGTCTTATGGACCAAGAAGACGAAGTGGCTAATGAAGGACCACTCAGCCCATGAAAATACACTCTTTTTTTGAGCTACCTCCGATTCAAATAACCCAATCTAAACAATTGCTTTCCAATTTATGAACACAAACTTCCCAATCATGGAATCGACTTTAATCCTCACCTTTTTGTAGTTGGGACCAAGTCTAACGGGGACCCACATTTTATGCTCGCTTAATTTGTTTGTCTTCACCTTCAAAAAAAAAAAGTAGAAGACTAT